>OY992889.1:82471992-82475040 GCA_963921405.1 Cepaea hortensis | reverse complement strand
AGTTATCTGTTAGACATAATTAACTGTAGTTTGTAGACAAATATAATTCTTGGTATGAACATACAGAGATCCCAAGCCCGCCTCTAGCTTAAAACGTGTTGAAAGGGGTCAATTTGTAGACTTCTTCTTCTCTTCTTCTTCTTCAGCTTTCCGAGCCATTGAGGTTCTTTGCTGCAAATACAATCCGTCTCCATTCGTCTCTCTGGTGGACCTTCTCTTGCCAGTCGTTGATTCCAAGTGCTTGTAGGTCTATACATGTATTATCTCTCCACCGTCTTCTTGGTCTACCTCGGGGTCTACGGTCATTTATTTCCTGAGTGTAAGCGAGTTTTGTTTCCCTATTATCTTCCATTCTTTCTATATGCCCCAGCCATTGTAGTCTATTAGCCTTCATGATACCAGTAATTAGCGGAGACTTAAACAGATCATAAATGTCTTTGTTACTTCTTCTTTTCCACTCTCCACTTTGTGTATCCCTAATGGGTCCAAAGATGCGTCTTAAAATTTTGTTCTCAAAGGTTTGTAACAAGGCTTCGTCTCCTTTCGTTGTACTCCAGGTTTCAGAGCCATACAGCACAACTGGTCTGATCAGTGTTTTGTATATTGTGGTTTTGGTGTTACGAGATAGCGCCTTTGATTTTAGTAGATGTTGTAGTGCATAGTATATCTTATTTCCAGAGTTGATTCTAGTTTGTATTTCTTCCCTTATGATGTTGGAGCAGTTGAAGATTGTACCCAGGTATTTGTATGTTTCCGTTTTTTTAATGGTCATATTATCTATTTGTATGTGGCCAGAGTTTTTAGCCATTCCGTCTCTTGAAATTACCATATATTCTGTCTTATCTTGGTTGATAACCAGCCCCATCTGTTGGGCTTTTTCCTTTAAGTGAGTCAATATTTCCAATGACTTTTGTTCACTTTGTCCTATAATATCTATATCATCTGCATAACCAAGCAGCTTGGATGTTCCTCCAATATCACATTCCTCCTTTATCTTCCTTACAACTTTCTCTAGAGCCAGATTGAAGAGTAGAGGCGATAGTGCATCACCCTGTTTCAAGCCAGATGTTATTTGGAAAGGGTCTGATTTCCTGCCTTTATATGTTACTATATTATAAGTATCTTCCATGCATAGTCTGGTCATGTTGATTAACTTCCTTGGTATTCCAAATTCCTGCATAGCATTCCATAGACTATTCCTATGGACACTATCATAAGCCTTTTTAAAATCCACAAAAATGTTATGGAGATCTCTTTTATATTCCCAATGTTTCTCGGCTATTTGTCGTAAGATAAATATCTGATCTATTGTTGATCTGTTTTGTCTAAAACCTGCCTGGTAGTCACCTAATATGTCTTCTGAATATGGTTTTAGTCTATTTAGTAATACTGCGGATAGTATCTTATAGCTTGTGGAGAGTAGTGATATTCCTCTATAATTTCCACATTGGAACTTGTCTCCTTTCTTAAAGATAGGTATCAATAATGACTCTTTCCAGTCATGGGGTAATTCTTCTGTCCTCCAGATTTTTATTATTAGTTCGTATAGCTTTAGATGTAATGCATGGCCACCTGCCTTTATAAATTCAGCAGCAATTCCATCAGCCCCAGTTGCCTTATTGTTTTTAAGTCGTGTGATTACATATAGAATTTCTTCAAATGTAGGTTCTTCAATTTGTGGTTCGCATGTTAGAACCTCTTCCTGTGGGAAAATGTTACTTGGAGCTTCACAATTTAGTAATTCAATAAAATATTCTTTCCATGTGTTGCACATTTCCTCATTGGTATTTATCATATTCCCATTTTTGTCTTTTAAACCATATGTGTTTTGTTGGTGCCCTCGTTTCATTGACTTCAGTTCTTTAAAAAATTTTCTGGATTCATTTTTCTGGTGATTAGTTTCCATATCTTTGATTATATTACTCATATATTCTCGCTTCTGCTGTCTGACTATTTTTATAGCCTCTTTACATTCATTTATATAATGCTCTTCCTTTTGGATGTTATTGATGTCATTTAACCATACATGTCTGGCATTCTTCTTCCTAATGACTGCTTCTTCACATTTTTGATTGAACCATCTGTTCCTTCTATGCGTGGTTAACACACCGAGACATTCTTCTGCGGTAGATTGAATTGTATTCTTGATGTTCAACCAAGTTTGGTCAACGCTTTCCTCCGAAGGGTTTTGCAGAGTTTCAAGTTTACATTTTATTTCATCTGTAAATTTCTCTTTGACTGTAATGTCTTGTAGTTTTTCTCTGTTATATGTTGGGTGTAATCTTTGTATTTTAGTATAGAAAGCTCTCTTAAGTTTTATTTTAAATTTTGTTCCAACGAGGAAGTGGTCACTGTGGCACTCAGCTCCTCTATAACTTCTGACTTGCTGTATGTTTGATGCATTTCTGTTGTTAATTAAAATGTGATCTATTTGATTATAGGTTCTCTTGTCACATGATTTCCAAGTTTGTGTATATCCTTTCTTTGTAGTCTGGTAATGCTAATCTGCAGTCCTTTGGCTTCTGCCAGGTTGATGACTCTCCATCCATTATCATTTGAAGTTGTATGTAGACTTTCCATACCAGCCACTTTTTTATTAGTTTGCTCTCTACCTATTTTTGCATTGAAGTCTCCCAGCACAATCAGGATGTCCTGTTTGGGGGTTTCTTCTATGAAATCTTCCAGATCATTATAAAAGTCTTCTTTAATATCATCTTCTTTCTCTTCAGTAGGTGCATGTACATTAATCATCGTTATATTTTTCCATTTACCTTTTATTCGTAATTTACTAATCCTGTCATTAAAAGTTTTAAAGTTTAAAACGTTCCCCCATAACTCTTTTTTGATGACAAATCCTGTTCCTAATTCATGTTTGTTTTGGGCGTTTCCTCCATATATTATAATCATTCCATTTTGCTCTAAAGTACCCTCTCCTGGCCACCTTATTTCTTGAATTGCTGTTATATCCATTTGATATTCAACCAGCTCCCGGGTTAGTTCTTCGGCCGCTCCAGCTCGATATAGTGTCCGTACATTCCATGTTCCAAA
>OY992889.1:82464492-82466992 GCA_963921405.1 Cepaea hortensis | reverse complement strand
TGATGATGATGATGATGATGATGATGATGATGATGATGATGATGATGATGATGATGATGATGATGATGATGATGATGATGATGATGATGATGATGATGATGATGATGATGATGATGATGATGATGATGATGATGATGATGATGATGATGATGATGATGATGATGATGATGATGATGATGATGATGATGATGATGATGATGATGATGATGATGATGATGATGATGATGATGATGATGATGATGATGATGATGATGATGATGATGATGATGATGATGATGATGATGATGATGATGATGATGATGATGATGATGATGATGATGATGATGATGATGATGATGATGATGATGATGATGATGATGATGATGATGATGATGATGATGATGATGATGATGATGATGATGATGATGATGATGATGATGATGATGATGATGATGATGATGATGATGATGATGATGATGATGATGATGATGATGATGATGATGATGATGATGATGATGATGATGATGATGATGATGATGATGATGATGATGATGATGATGATGATGATGATGATGATGATGATGATGATGATGATGATGATGATGATGATGATGATGATGATGATGATGATGATGATGATGATGATGATGATGATGATGATGATGATGATGATGATGATGATGATGATGATGATGATGATGATGATGATGATGATGATGATGATGATGATGATGATGATGATGATGATGATGATGATGATGATGATGATGATGATGATGATGATGATGATGATGATGATGATGATGATGATGATGATGATGATGATGATGATGATGATGATGATGATGATGATGATGATGATGATGATGATGATGATGATGATGATGATGATGATGATGATGATGATGATGATGATGATGATGATGATGATGATGATGATGATGATGATGATGATGATGATGATGATGATGATGATGATGATGATGATGATGATGATGATGATGATGATGATGATGATGATGATGATGATGATGATGATGATGATGATGATGATGATGATGATGATGATGATGATGATGATGATGATGATGATGATGATGATGATGATGATGATGATGATGATGATGATGATGATGATGATGATGATGATGATGATGATGATGATGATGATGATGATGATGATGATGATGATGATGATGATGATGATGATGATGATGATGATGATGATGATGATGATGATGATGATGATGATGATGATGATGATGATGATGATGATGATGATGATGATGATGATGATGATGATGATGATGATGATGATGATGATGATGATGATGATGATGATGATGATGATGATGATGATGATGATGATGATGATGATGATGATGATGATGATGATGATGATGATGATGATGATGATGATGATGATGATGATGATGATGATGATGATGATGATGATGATGATGATGATGATGATGATGATGATGATGATGATGATGATGATGATGATGATGATGATGATGATGATGATGATGATGATGATGATGATGATGATGATGATGATGATGATGATGATGATGATGATGATGATGATGATGATGATGATGATGATGATGATGATGATGATGATGATGATGATGATGATGATGATGATGATGATGATGATGATGATGATGATGATGATGATGATGATGATGATGATGATGATGATGATGATGATGATGATGATGATGATGATGATGATGATGATGATGATGATGATGATGATGATGATGATGATGATGATGATGATGATGATGATGATGATGATGATGATGATGATGATGATGATGATGATGATGATGATGATGATGATGATGATGATGATGATGATGATGATGATGATGATGATGATGATGATGATGATGATGATGATGATGATGATGATGATGATGATGATGATGATGATGATGATGATGATGATGATGATGATGATGATGATGATGATGATGATGATGATGATGATGATGATGATGATGATGATGATGATGATGATGATGATGATGATGATGATGATGATGATGATGATGATGATGATGATGATGATGATGATGATGATGATGATGATGATGATGATGATGATGATGATGATGATGATGATGATGATGATGATGATGATGATGATGATGATGATGATGATGATGATGATGATGATGATGATGATGATGATGATGATGATGATGATGATGATGATGATGATGATGATGATGATGATGATGATGATGATGATGATGATGATGATGATGATGATGATGATGATGATGATGATGATGATGATGATGATGATGATGATGATGATGATGATGATGATGATGATGATGATGATGATGATGATGATGATGATGATGATGATGATGATGATGATGATGATGATGATGATGATGATGATGATGATGATGATGATGATGATGATGATGATGATGATGATGATGATGATGATGATGATGATGATGATGATGATGATGATGATGATGATGATGATGAT
>OY992889.1:82084492-82456992 GCA_963921405.1 Cepaea hortensis | reverse complement strand
AAAATACCTGTCGTGAATATTTAACTAACTAGCGGAACACAAGTTAAAATTACAAGACTCACGTAGATAAGAATGGGACGGTATATAATAAACTGATTCAGTCAGTCAGCAGTCAGTCAGTCAGTCAGTCAGTCACTCAGTCAGTCAGATAGTTAGTTAGTTAGTTAGTTAGTTGGTTGGTTGGTTGGTTGGTTGGTTGGTTGGTTGGTTGGTTGGTTGGTTAGTACTTAGTTACTTAGTTAGTTAGTACTTAGTTAGTTACTAGTTAGGTACTTACTTACTTACTTACTTACTTACTTACTTAATCAGTCAGTGAATCAGTCAGTCAGTCAGTCAGTCAGTCGGCTGGCTGGTTGGTTGGTTGGTTGGTTGGTTAGTTGCTTGGTTGGTTGGTTGGTTAGTTAGTCAGTCAGTCAGTCAGTTTGTCAGTCAGTCAGTCAGTCAGTCAGTTAGTTAGTTAGTTAGTTAGTTAGTTAGTTAGTTAGTTAGTTAGTTAGTTAGTTAGTTAGTCAGTTAGTTAGTTAGTTAGTTAGTTAGTTAGTTAGTTAGTTAGTTAGTTAGTTAGTTAGCTGAGAAGATTAAGAACCAACATACCTTGGAGTAACATTTGATGGCAGGCTGACATGGAGAAGGCACATCAACAAAGCAGTAGCAAAAACCAGAAGGAAAATAGCCATCCTGAGAAAACTAAGTGGAACCACATGGGGAGCCAGTGGGAAGATACTTAGCAAAGTTTATCAACAGAGTATACGACTACACCTGGAATACGGGTCAACTGCGTGGTGTTTAGCATCAAAAACCACACTACAAGAGCTGGACAAGGTGCAAAATCAAGCACTTAGATTCACCACAGGAGGGATAAGATCAACCCCTATAGTGGAAATGGAGAAGATGGGGAGGTAACAAGCACTGAGTAAGCGCAGAGATACGAAAACGCTAATACAGTGGTTCTCAACCTTTTTTGGCCCGTGCCCCCTTCACCATATTTTCAGAACATCATCCGCCCCCCCCCCCCTTCGTATTTCCTACCTAAAAATTTGGCCCGTGCCCCCTTCACCGTATTTTCAGAACGTCACCCCCCCCCCCTCCCCACTTTCGTATTTCCTACCTAAAAATCCCTCCTCTATGAAGGGAAAAACAAGATCAAGTAATCGGTTCTTGTATTAACGCTGTCTTGAAATAATCTTCATTCCCCCCCCCCCCTTGAAACCCCAAAATTTCCCCCTGGGGGAGGGGGATTCCTCACCGGTTGAGAACCACTGCGCTAATACAAGCAGAAAAGTTCCTCAGCTTGCCAGGCCACCCTATGAAGAACAGATTTGAAAACTTAGTTATGGGGCGGTTGAAAAGTAGTTTTATCCACCTGACCAAACGACTCTGCAGAGAAACCACCGATCTGCCCACAGTTGGTATCCCCCTGATAACTATTCCAGAGCGAACTGGATGGAAAGATAAACATAGACTATCACTACAAATCCAGGCAGATGAACATAGACTATCTCTACAAATCCAGACAAAAGTGAGAGGAATATTTGACAAGGAAGAACAGAACAGTGTACAGCGCAAAACAGCCACTCTCAGCTTCCTTGATGAAGAATACCCACAGGACCTCTGGATCCGAGTCTACACAGATGGGTCAGCACAAAATACTGTTCGAAATGGTGGAGCGGGAATGTACATAGAATATCCAAATAATACTAGGGACACAGACAGAGTACCAACAGGAAGGTACTGCCATAACTACGATGCTGAAATTGAGGCAATAAAGATAGCAACAGAGAAATTACTAAATACCAGCAATGGTACACAACCTGTTTTGCTATTGACAGATGCAAAATCAGTACTCGAGGCGCTCCTGTCTGGGAAATTGCCAGTACTAAGGACACTACTTTCTGAACTTAGCAGTCAGCATAAGGTCACCATACAGTGGATACCATCCCACTGTGGAGTACCCGGAAACGAGAGAGCTGACCAATTGGCTAAGGAAGGAGCCAAAGAGGAACAGCCTGATGTGCCCGTTACATACCATCAAAAGAAAAGAATGATCAAATCAGTCAGACAGCCACCAAAGCCTGCTCAAGATGACTACCACGTTATGGACAGACCAGAACAAGTCATTATTCTGCGCCTCAGAACAGGACACAATAGATTACGGAACAACATGTATACAAAATTCAAGATTGGTGAATCAGCTATGTTCACATGTGAATTGGCGTCGTAGACAGCAGAGCACATATTCCAAGACTGCACACAATATAACATATCTAGGCAAACTTTCTGCCCTAGAGAGACGACAGTGGAAGAACTCTATGGACCGCTGTGTGAACTAAAAAAATACAGTTAAATTCATACAAGAGACAGCATTGCAGTAAAAGACATTTTTCAAGCGAACGAAGAAGAAGAAGAAGAAGAAGAAGAAGAAGAAGAAGAAGAAGAAGAAGAAGAAGAAGAAGAAGAAGAAGAAGAAGAAGAAGAAGAAGAAGAAGAAGAAGAAGAAGTTAGATAGCTAGTGAGTCAGTCAGTCAGTCAGTCAGTCAGTCAGTCGATCAGTCAGTCCATCAGTCAGTCAGTCAGTCAGTCAGTCAGTCAGTCAGTCAGTCAGTTAGTTAGTTAGTTAGTTAGTTAGTTAGTTAGTTAGTTAGTTAGTTAGTTAGTTAGTTAGTTAGTTAGTTATTCGACAGGTTACCCTCATTGCAGATCGAACTATTAAGTCCATAAGTGCTCGGTTCCCCTCCTCTGTAAATCCCGCAGCCAGTAGCGGCTCACAACAGTTCTGCGTTGGTTTATTAATCTTCTTTGGCATCCTGCATAGTGTTCTTGTCTGGCCACACCTATTATAACTTGCTGTTCTAGCAGCCTGACCATGGTTGTAGATTCACAGTCATCACTTGATTCTCGCAAACGTCTTACATCTCGTAGAGTATTCAATATATCAGCCTGATCCATGGCTCGTCGACCTTCAACAGTGGTCTTACCCACTAGCCTGTCATCTGCTCATTTGTACACCCGCATTCCCTGGCACGAAAATGAAACTAATCTTTGTCAGCAGTGACCTCCCCAGAGACACCAACCACTGTTTTCGGATCCACCCCATCTCTATCTTCCTGGGCGTACTCATTGAGTCACCAGGGAAGCATGCCCGAGTGAAGGTCTGTGTCTTGAACGATGTTATTGCTTTACTTACTGCCATGACCTCCATAGTCAGAATACTTGTGAACACGGCGACTGATTCAGTGCCAAAAAAAAAAAGTAAGTTTGAACCAAACATGGTACACAACCAAATGAACAAGTATTACAATGTAAATGTCTCTTCACTGAGCATTAAAATTGCGGAAGATACCGCGAAACGACACAAATAACACGATGACCCTAGTATTGGGATATATCGTCCTTCTGTTCAATGGAAAATGACATTTGGCGATATATTATCCTTCGGCGCTGAATCGGTTAAAGACGACTAGGGCAATTAGTACGACTGCTAACAACTTTAATATACAATACAGCTATCCATCCATCATGTTTCATGCCGGTAAGCGTGGGCGGTCATGATTCGCAGTTTCACTCGATCACCAGAGTTGTTGATCAGCAAAGTGTTTTTGTCTCGACCATGCCACGTGGTCAAGCCATCAAGGTATTTAATTCTCTGTCTTCTCCTTGTTCTCTTACCATCGATCTTGTTAGTTGTCACCAAGTTCTCCGATGTATTTCTTCTCATAACGTGTCCAAAAAATGTTGACTGTCTACGTCTAATTTCTCTAATCACTTTACGATTTTCATTTGTTTCTTGTAGGACTTGGTCGTTGGTTTTTCTGTCTGCCCATGGTATTCTTTGCATTCTCCTCAGAAACCACATTTCCACAGCCTTCCGATGTTTTTTTTTTTTTTTTTTTTTTCAACTTGGCTGCTCGTTATCCACGCTTCATATCCATACAAAAAGTACAGGCTCTATGTAGTAACTCAACTCTCTTTTTCTCGTAGCAATTGACATATTTTTATTGGTCAGTATGTTTTTCATCTTGCTAAAGGCTACACACAGCCAGCACACACAATCATTACTGAAAGCTCTAACGCCTTTGGGGCCAAACAGCTTCTAGGCTCTATATGTGATGCTTTAAACCGAAGCTTTCACAACTCTCTACCGATCGGTCGGTCTGCCTATCTATCTGTCAGGCTGTGTGTCCATCCGTCCCTCCATCTGTCTGTGTACATACCCATCTACTTACCAACCTGTCTGTCCATCTATCTGCCTGTCTAGACATATGTGTACATACCTAACTACCTAACAACCTGTCTGTCCATCTATCTGCCTGTCTAGACATATGTGTACATACCTAACTACCTAACAACCTGTCTGTCCATCTATCTGCCTGTCTAGACATATGTGTACATACCTAACTACCTAACAACCTGTCTGTCCATCTATCTGCCTGTCTAGACATAGCCTTTTTAATTTAAAGAACCTAGCACCATTAGCCCTATGCAGCGCTGGCATATAAAACGATTCTTTACTTTGCTTTTACCTTAAAGACATGAAATGTAAAAACTATATAACCATTACGTTTATTATCCAAAACATAGTACTGTAAGTGAATTTTCACACAAATTTAAAACACATTTAAAACCTTGGTTAACTGAAAACTAACATAATATACCTCAACGCATTTTGTCAATATCAAATTCTGAAACAAGGGGCGTGAGAGGCAACTAAGCCTTTACAACAACTCCATTGACTTCGTAAACGTATTCATCTGAATTTGAAAGAACGAATTACTGAGAGTGCTTTACGTCGATAATACCTCAATGACATTACACATGCGTCCCATCTGCTTCTGTTTTCAGCTTTGCATTATGTTGAGAGATTATGTAGCCAACATACAAACAAATCGAACTCGGATCATTCTGAAAAGAAGAATGTATATCAGGTAGTGGTGGTAGTAGTAGTCCATGAAAAGGGCACAGGTAAATTAGTTAACATCAGAAGCCCCTTATAAATATGTTTAACCCGACATAAAACGTTATATTCTGACACTTCTGACAGTTCTACCCACGAAATACTAGCAAGGCCATCCAATAATTTACAACAATCAGCAACACTAAGTCACACACAAGAAAGCACAGCCATGGGCAAGCCTTGTCCGCAATGTTCTGGAAGAGCAGAGGAACACTCCGTGAAGCTACATTAATTTTGCGAGCTCCACACCGCTTGTTCCCTTGACCGCGTTCCGTTTAACCTGCTTTCGTAGCACTGTTTGTGTGTTAAGTCAGTTGTTTTTACTGCTTTATTTGTAAATGTTTTTTCCTTCTCTGCAGGTGATGTTTCTTTAGCTGCTGCATATTTAATGTCTCACTTGATACCTGGGGTCCTTGTCATGCAGTTATATTGTTGCTGTTTTCTTGTAGTGTTTCCGTCTGTCACCGATAGTTCATTGCACTTCTCTTTAGATTTTATTTGGGTGTTAGTCATTAAATTAAGTAGTCCTCAGAAGGACCAACCGTCTACTTGCAGGCGTAAGGTGCTTTTCTTGTGTTTTTCGCATGTAGTCCTGAAAATAGTTAATCTTAGTAGGATTCATCCTTTCTGTTTGGCTTGTTGAGTTTACCCTTGCTTCTTTCGTGTGTGTGTGAGTGTTTTTTTGTTTTGTTTGGTCATCATCATCTCCCACTTTTGCCGTCAAGTGGCGTGGGGAAGAATAACTGGCGCTCCAGCGTCCGATGGGTGGCATTGAATAGTGTCATTTCGTGTTATTCTTAGTTAGTTAGTTGATTGCATATCCTTTACAGGATTTCGCAGTCAACACCAGCATTTTTTTGTTGTTGTGATCTCTTGGCAAGTTTACGTTCAGTAGTTTGCCATTGCTTTCTGAACGTCCAGCGCCCATGCCAATTTGTATTTTTAAAAAAACCAACGCAAGTCGGTCTGCTGACAAATCTCCCGCAGCTGTGTTTCGAACGCGAGTTTGCGGTATTACGAACAGCGTCCGGAACGCCTTCGCCACGAAGCCGGTCGTGTGACTGTACAATATCTTTTATTTCCTCAATCTATTTTTTTTTCCTCTGGCGTCCTCTGGCTGTCGTAGCAGATGATCTTTATGTAGGATCAGTGCTAGCAGTTGATGATGTTGCATTTTAACGAAATGGCCAAACCATTTGAGTATCTTTGGTATGTAATATTGATTGTGATCTCTGGTTCATAATAATGATGCCAGACATATATTTCCTGCCGCCCTTACCACTACGACAGTCGCTCCTGGTGTTTGTCGGGAACCTCTCCACGTTCTTGTGAGGGTTTTCCTGCTGCAGATGTTCCTTTATTTAGCCCTGATACTGTTTAATCATCCGCCTTATTATAGTTTTGTAGATTGTGGCTTCGATGGTAATGCTGCAGCTCTTTTTTTTTTCTTTGTCGATGTCTATCAATGCTTGATGTTGATTTCCTTGTGATGTTGACTGGTATCAATAATTCATTATGCCGTCGTGGATTTTCTACATCTTACCCACATTTCTCTTACCTGGAACACTTTACTGGAGGACTGTGACTTTGTCCGTCAGTAGGGGTGCCTAGTGGGCTTCTCCTCTCTTTTGTCGAATGTCGATTTTCTTCCAAAGCCTTGACAGGGCTGTCTATTTTAGTGTCCTTTTGCTATTGTCTTCGTCTTTGGTTATAGTCGTATTGTTTGTTGTTTTCCTCTGCTGTTGCTGATACTGCTTCGTTCATCTGTGGTCGTATGTAATGAGGGGCCTAGGTAGATAAGACTCTCTCTCTCTCTCTCTCTCTCTCTCTCTCTCTCTCTCTCTCTCTCTCTCTCTCTCTCTCTCTCTCTCTCTCTCTCTCTATCTATCTATCTATCTCCGTTGTCTTGACACAACTTGTGTCGATGGCGGCTTATTCACCCCCCCCCCCTTCTTTCTGGACTTACACACCGAGTTGCACACTCTTATGGAGAAGGATTTATCTCTGGTGATAAACTGGATACCAGCTACCCTCCACTCTCGTAGGACTGCTCTCCATCTAGGTTCGTGACCTTGAAGGCGTGAGTTATTGCCTTGAGGTTGCCATAAGGATCTGCAATCTTGCCTGCTATTCGCTGTTGACTACACAGACAAGACTGCCGGTATTGAAGCACCAGGGATTGGAAGGACATTGACATGTGCAGACGATGACCTCGGCAGGGGAGAGGCCGGGTGCAAGAACTGCAGGAGAAAGTAAACAAAGTGATTGCCTGGTGTTTAGAGATGGGTGGTGTCGTTAGTGATTGCCTGGTGTTTAGAGATGGGTGGTGTCGTTAGTGATTGCCTGGTGTTTAGAGATTGGTGGTGTCGTTAGTGATTACCTGGTGTTTAGAGATGGGTGGTGTCGTTAGTGATTGCCTGGTGTTTAGAGATTGGTGGTGTCGTTAGTGATTACCTGGTGTTTAGAGATGGGTGGTGTCGTTAGTGATTGCCTGGTGTTTAGAGATGGGTAGTGTCGTTAGTGATTGCCTGGTGTTTAGAGATGGGTGGTGTCATTAGTGATTGCCTGGTGTTTAGAGATGGGTGGTGTCATTAGTGATTGCCTGGTGTTTAGAGATGGGTGGTGTCGTTAGTGATTACCTGGTGTTTAGAGATGGGTGGTGTCGTTAGTGATTGCCTGGTGTTTAGAGATGGGTGGTGTCGTTAGTGATTGCCTGGTGTTTAGAGATGGGTGGTGTCGTTAGTGATTGCCTGGTGTTTAGAGATGGGTGGTGTCGTTAGTGATTACCTGGTGTTTAGAGATGGGTGGTGTCGTTAGTGATTGCCTGGTGTTTAGAGATGGGTGGTGTCGTTAGTGATTGCCTGGTGTTTAGAGATGGGTGGTGTCGTTAGTGATTGCCTGGTGTTTAGAGATGGGTGGTGTCGTTAGTGATTGCCTGGTGTTTAGAGATGGGTGGTGTCGTTAGTGATTACCTGGTGTTTAGAGATGGGTGGTGTCGTTAACCCAGATAAGGCGTCTGGGTTATGGTGCTCTCTGGACAATATGATTGTTAAGGCTGATGTCCCAAGTCTCATAATAAATATCAGAAATGTTAACAGAGAGAGCTTTGGCTGAGATGCCTGAGAGTCCCTTGTTCGTGGATCATGTAGAAGCTGTTGTTATGAGATCTAGAAGAAGGGACTTGGTCAGCTGAAGATTATGGCAGTAATTAATATGGAGAAAATAATGTTGTTCATAGTCTATCAATATCTGATTCTCTAAGTAACTGGATGTGAATCGGGACTGCTCACGGTGTCACAAAGACAGCAGGTGAAACTTGAGCGTATACACAATGAAGCTATGAAGGTGCTCCCGAGATGCACAAGAGACGCGGGTAGAGTGTATGCGATACAGCCTAGCTTTCCTCACAAGGGGAAGGTCATAATCACATTGGACCCGGAATTCGGGAAGTGGCTGGTAGGTTGAGCTGAATGGGGGGAGGGGTGCAATAACTTATTCCAATTCGCGCTCAGGTTACGTAATCGTCTACAGTGTCGGCGAACAACACACGGATGGCTCTATGCTAAAAGAAAACAAAAAAAAGAAGCGCCTGGGGATTCATAGCGAATGTTAATGGATAGTGTTTAGTGCAAGTGAGCCTAGGATCTCTAGTCTAAGAATGGGGTGGAGGCAGTCACAGCAGCATTCCCACTGGCTGAAGGACAAACATCACACGTGTGGTTGTAATGGATCATAGATCACACTGAGAAAGGTGAAGGCAGACATGCTTCGTGAAGAGTTGCATGCTGAAATTTAAAACATCAAGAATGGGCAGCATCTCTTACACTATTTTCCCAGAACATGCTGACCGAGCAGACCGACATATTGGCTGGGTCTGCATTGTTTGGTGGGGTAGTTGTGAACGATAAGGCAGACGTGTTTAGGGTCCTCTGGTGTCAAAGACTTAGGAGAAAGCTCTAAGCTAAGGAGAGCTAAAATAGAGCTTAGGAAGAGGGCATGTGACGTAACAGGATAGGAGACCAGACAGAAGAGACACTAACGCTATAAATAGCTATAACGGGACACACTTGTGTCAACAAGGAGGGCAACCAGTACAGATGAGCTGGGGTTACCCAAAGAGACTGGGAAACCCACTTCACGAAGGACCAAGTAATTCTGGTCAGCACAGCCCAGTGCCCAGCACGTAAACTAACGAACGCACGCTGAGCTAATTGCTCGTGGCTGAACACGCCACGCTCAGCGGGCTGAGACAGAGACCGGACGGCGTAGGAATCAGACGTGTATCCGCTAGGGATACTTTATGGTTATTAAGGACAGTATAATAGTTATATAGTTTAGCTTAGCTTCAGTAGTTACAGTATTAATAGCATCTCCTCATTCCATCTTATCTTCATCACATCCTATGATGTATAATACCGTTGTGGTATTCCGCTCGTGGAGCTATTGTATGATCAGCTCCGAATAAAAATGTATCCTTTTGCAAACAATACGAGTTGTCACTTTCGTGTAGTGCAAAAGAAGGGAATCCTTGTATGCCTGTCGCAAGTGAGTTGCTGACATCTGGGATCTTGTGTATAGTGACACGTCTGGAAAACATCTGATGGCTGTGGAAATGTGGTTTCTGAGGAACATGCCAAGAATACCATAAACAGACAGAAAAACCAATGACAAAGTCCTACAATAAACAAATGAAAACGGTAAACTGATTAGAGAAATTAGACGTAGACAGCCAAAATGTTTTGGTCACGTTATGAGAATAAATAAATTGGAGCCCTTGGTGACAACTGGCATGATCGAGGTGAAGAGAGCAAATGGAGGGCAGAGAAGTAAATACATCCACGTTGCATGGTCAAGACTAGAACACTGCGCTGATTCACGACTCTGGTGATCAGGTGAAATGACAAAACATGACCACCCGCGCTTACCGGCATGGCACATGATGATTCTGATGTATAGTGAAAGAATAGATAAAGCATCACAGCCTAGAAAGAATGGTGCATCAGCGAGTAACCAGAGGATCTGACCAACATTCACAACTCCAAGCAAAGGATAGACAGACCACAATCAGACTGCAGTTGGTACCATCAGTATTGGGAATTTTCGCTGGCTGTTGAAGATGAGGACGGAGCACTTATGGGAATGTCCCGAATGGTGTAATGTCGGTTGTTGATTCAACTCACTCAACATCGGCTGTTTTGTTTTTCCCTCTGGTTTTTGTTAAGTACCATTCCTTTTAGATATGGCTGTACTTGTTTATATCTTGTCGATAGTGTGCTCGCAACTGCAGATGTGCTAGCTACACTTGCTTTCTTGCTTGTAAAAGAAAAAGATACGTATATACATCGTTCAGGCTTATTTTTTAGCTTCTGTTGTAATTAAGACATCTTGCTTATAATCGAGAGGTTTTCCAGAAGGTTGTTATGGGAGCGAGGTTCTGCAAAGGACATGCTACTGAATAAATGAATGTAATTAAGACCATATAACAGTACACGGTACAACCTGCTTTCTGTTAGCGCCGAATGTTGGGCGGCGCTCACCAAACCCGACACCCCACATTGTGCCAACGGCTTCGGGGGGAGGAGTGCAATTGGGAGGGTACAAACCTTACCCTAGTGCGAGGAAATGCAACCTAAAGACTTAATGTCATGGCAGGGCAGACCAGGCCCTAAGCCTTGGTAGGCAACTGGCCTAGGATGGAAGCTCCCCCTGGTGGACAGTTAGAGCATTGATTTGCTGGTCCGGCAGCTTCTGCAGCTTGTCTTGTTCCAGGCATACTGGTATTACCTTTCCTCTGGAGTAAACTAGACAAACCGAGAGAGGGATCATGCTGCATGGGCAACACATGGTCTCTCAATTCAGCCCAGGCTTTGTGTTATGGGGTGGTATAACTGCATTTTACAAACTATCGTCTGTCATGACGGCAAGGTGCCTTGTTATAAATAAGATCAGTTGTTTGTGCGGTTTAATGTATGTCATTCCTTCTTTAGAACTGACTTTTTTCTCTCTGTTGTCACAGATTTACTGCATCTTTTGCCAACTCAGTTTCTTGCTGTTATACTTTTGAGTTGTTTTTCGACCACCAGTTCTGGCTCATTGAATCTCAATAGAGATTTGTTAAGTGCTAATCCTTAGAGCTACTCCTTAGAAGGAGTCTAACGTTGTGTTAGCTATTTTGATTTTTCGTGGTTTTATTGCTTGTCTTAGTTTATCTCGGCTGCTGCTTTTTGCATCTTTGCAAGTACGATATCTCAGATAGACAAGTTAGGTAGGTAGACACCTAGATAGGGAGATTTCTCAGATAGACAAGTTGGGTATGTAGATATGTAGGTAGGGAGATATCTCAGATAGATAAGTTAGGTAAGTAGATACGTAGGTAGGGGGGATATCTCAGATAGACAAGTTAGGTAGGGAGATACGTAGGTAGGGGGATATCTCAGATAGACAAGTTAGGAAGGTGGATACCTAGGTAGGGAGATATCTCAGATAAACAATTTAGGAAGGCGAATACCTAGGTAGGGAGATATCTCAGATAGACAAGTTAGGAAGGTGAATACCTAGGTAAGTAGTAGGAAGATATCTCAGATAGACAAGTTAGGAAGGTGGATACCTAGGTAAGGAGATATCTCAGATAGACAATTTAGGAAGGTGAATACCTAGGTAAGGAGTAGGAAGATATCTCAGATAGACAAGTTAGGAAGGTGGATACCTAGGTAGGGAGATATCTCAGATAGACAATTTAGGTAGGTAGACACCTAGATAGGGAGATATCTCAGATAGACAAGTTGGGTATGTAGATACGTAGGTAGGGAGATATCTCAGATAGATAAGTTAGGTAGGTAGATACGTGGGTAGGGAGATATCTCAGATAGACAAGTTAGGTAGGGAGATGCACATAGGTAGGGAGATGCACATGTAGGGACTACGCTTGAGTACAATGGGAGTGAACAAACAAAAATACTGTACAAATGCATTTATATGATTGTTGACTTTATGAGAATCTCATTTTAAAACAACAAAAACTACTGTACAATTGCATTTATTATTGTTGACATTATGATAATGGCATACAATTTAATAACAATTATATACATTGTAAAGTTACTGTCATCACAATTATATACACAATTTTGTATAATACCATGAGTACTGCATATTGTTGCAACTGATAAAATTCACAACACACGCCAAACAGTACATATATTATTATTTTATATTGCTGTTATGGTGTGTGCCGGTCACTGAACTGACTGCCTTGCCTGATGCAGAAATGTGTGCCTGTATTTTTCATGGCAGACTTTTGTGTTGGCATTATGCATAGTATACCTGTGCGGGCTGTTGGTTTGTCAAGACTCCCATCTGTTCTACTTTTCTCATGGTCCATTGAGGAGTACTTTGCATGATATTCCCTGGCATGGAAATGGAGCATAATGGGGTGACCCTTTGCAGTTGAAACCGTGACTAACTAACTGACTGACTGACTAAATTAACTAACTAAACTAACTCAGTAATTAGCTAGCTAACTAACTAAATAGCTAACTAATTAACTAACTAACATGCATTCCAATGACTCAAATGAAGGCCTGAAACCCTAGTCAGCTTCAAACTACTCTCCATGGGAACGCACACACTTCTCCCAGCGTTCCTGCCCGATTTATGCGAAGGAACAAAGAAATGAGGCAGCTTTATCACAACACACTAACTCATTCTTGGCAGAAATCAGATTCAGACTGTCTTAGCAAAAACATTATATTCCTTTGGATGGCCAAGCCTGCTACTCTTCCAACATGGCTCCCTGTGATCTTTGGCTGTTCCCCAAGCTGAAAATGGTACTGAAGGAGACCCAGGAACTGTTAAGCCACCATGTTGCCCATTCCCAAAGAGGCCTTTCTGACAATATCAATATATTCATGAGACTATACTGAAACCACAAAAGACAATGTTTATTAATATGGATAAATGAGTGAGGACAATGTATTAAGGCTAGATAACTCAGAAGAAATAATACAGAACTGAGACAAGTCGGACAAGTCATGTGATATAGACAAGGCGAAGAGAGACACAAACCTGCCACCTCATGGGTAGATTGGGGACAAAGACAAAACGTAACACAATTCACTTCAGCATGTTAACTTATTTCCAGAACATTCCAATTCAATTCCTAAGTCACAAAAACTTAAAAATTATAATATAACTTACTCTTACTCAGCTAAAGCCATGACAAGTTACTATCTACTTAAACACTTTCAGTGACCTATGTTTGACAGCTCAATGTAAAATCCGTCACGAAAAGTTTTTTTGCAATGTCAGTTCCAAAAGTATCAAACTAAGGCACTCTATCCATAAGCCAAGCTAGGCATGTCATATTGCACAACATGGTCATGTGACATATCTACTTGCTTGGGATTCAAATTACGAGGGTAAATTAATAAGTAAGTCACAAATGGCTGTGGAAAAATAACTAACTATGATAACTACTTGAAACCAGTTTATTTTTATACATACATTGTCCCTTTATTTCTCAACATAATTTCCACCAACATTGATGCACTTATCCCATCGTTTTATCAGTCCTCCCAAACCGGCTCTATAGAACTATGTGCTCTGTTTTCTAAACAACATTTTCACTTCACATTCAACTTCTGCGTCATTCGCGAAATGTCTCCTGCCAAGGTGAGTTTCCAGTGTTTATGCTGACAAATGTTTATCCCGTAAAGCGGTGCACAGCTGGGTAGAAAAAGTTATGAGGACAAGTCAATAAGTAAGTCACACAGTTCTGTGGGGTGGCAGGTAAATGAAAACAAAGCATGCAGTTCTATGCAGCCGGTTTGGGGGGACTGATAAAACAATGAGATAAGTGCATCAATGTTGGCGAAAATTATGTTGAGAAATAAAGGGACAATGTATGCATAAAAATAAACTGGTTTCAAGTTGTTATCATATTTAGTAATTTTTCTACAGCCATTTGTGACTTACTTATTAACTTACCCTTGTACCTTTGATTCTCTCACACTACCTACCACAGAAACTTGCTATCCAGTGTGTGCTATCTGATTCTCAGCTCCATCTATGTTGCTCTCACACTACCTAACACAGAATCTAGCTATCTGATTCTCAGCTCCATCTATGTTGCTCTCACACTACCTAACACAGAATCTAGCTATCCAGTGTGTGCTATCTGATTCTCAGCTCCATCTATGTTGCTCTCACTCTACCTAACACAGAATCTAGCTATCCAGTGTGTGCTATCTGATTCTCAGCTCCATCTATGTTGCTCTCACACTACCTAACACAGAATCTAGCTATCCAGCGTGTGCTATCTGATTCTCAGCTCCATCTATGTTGCTCTCACACTACCTAACACAGAATCTAGCTATCCAGTGTGTGCTATCTGATTCTCAGCTCCATCTATGTTGCTCTCACTCTACCTAACAGAGAATCTAGCTATCCAGTGTGTGCTATCTGATTCTCAGCTCCATCTATGTTGCTTTCACACTACCTAACACAGAATCTAGCTATCCAGTGTGTGCTATCTGATTCTCAGCTCCATCTATGTTGCTCTCACACTACCTAACACAGAATCTAGCTATCCAGTGTGTGCTATCTGATTCTCAGCTCCATCTATGTTGCTCTCACTCTACCTAACAGAGAATCTAGCTATCCAGTGTGTGCTATCTGATTCTCAGCTCCATCTATGTTGCTCTCACACTACCTAACACAGAATCTAGCTATCCAGTGTGTGCTATCTGATTCTCAGCTCCATCTATGTTGCTCTCACACTACCTAACACAGAATCTAGCTATCCAGCGTGTGCTATCTGATTCTCAGCTCCATCTACGTTGCTCTCACACTACCTAACACAGAATCTAGCTATCTGATTCTCAGCTCCATCTATGTTGCTCTCACACTACCTAACACAGAATCTAGCTATCCAGTGCATGCTGTCTGATCCTCAGCTCCATCCATGTTGCTCTGCTGCTGCTGATCAACGCCTGGGGAATTCGTGATCCTCTGCCTATTGTAAGGCACATAACTTTGGGAACTCTCTTGGATCTGCTGGTTTGACATTTGCTGGTTCTGCTGCGTTGAGGAAGCTGGCATCAGTTGTGTATACTGAGGGATCTCCACCAAAAGCCCACTGAACTGCTGCTGTGGAGTATACTCTTGCTGACCTGAGGAAGTAGAGTTGAGCCTGCTTTTACTGTTGTTTTATATTTAAAATAATAAAAGGGGAGGTCTTTGGTACACACCTTAAGGCACACTGGACATACTGTGACAGATGATATTTTTACACGCTTTAAGCCATGCTGGACATACTGTGACAGACCATATTATTATATGCCTTAAGCCATGCTGGACATACTGTGACAGACCATATTATTATATGCCTTAAGCCATGCTGGACATACTGTGACAGACCATATTATTATATGCCTTAAGCCATGCTGGACATACTGTGACAGACCATATTATTATATGCCTTAAGCCATGCTGGACATACTGTGACAGACCATATTATTATATGCCTTAAGCCATGCTGGACATACTGTGACAGACCATATTATTATATGCCTTAAGCCATGCTGGACATACTGTGACAGACCATATTATTATATGCCTTAAGCCATGCTGGACATACTGTGACAGACCATATTATTATATGCCTTAAGCCATGCTGGACATACTGTGACAGACCATATTATTATATGCCTTAAGCCATGCTGGACATACTGTGACAGACCATATTATTATATGCCTTAAGCCATGCTGGACATACTGTGACAGACCATATTATTATATGCCTTAAGCCATGCTGGACATACTGTGACAGACCATATTATTATATGCCTTAAGCCTTGCTGGACATATTGTGACAGATCATATTATTGAATGCCTTAAGGCACACTGAGCATATTGTGACAGACCATATTTTAACACACCTTAAGGCGCACTGGGCATATTGTGACAGACCATATTTTAACACACCTTAAGGCACACTGGACGTACTGTGACATTATCTTGTGTATTTTGAATCCATCAATGTTGTATATTCAAGTTTCACACCCATATTCTGCTACAGGAAATATGTGCCAAGTAGCAGAGCAGATGAAATGACGTAAAATAAAGCTGTCAAGAAAATCGCGAACCAACTTTTATGAGAATCCAATGAGATGACGTAAAAAGGAGAAAACGTCAGAAAAATTGTCAACAACAACAAACAGTCAGATCTTAGAGCTTGACAGACGAGGCAGCACGTTTCGATTCTCTGGAACAAGATAGATTATATACTGGCAGGACGACATTGTGATGGCCAATAAATATTGAAGAGGACGAGAATATTAATGCATAATGTATATCAGGCCGAAGATCATGGACAGATGCGACCATATCAAAATGAGACTTAGAAAGTCACAGCAAGAGGACACATAGGCAGATTTGTGAAGGACAGAAGGACCGGAACACGGACTTGATAGTTGCAACGGTTCAGCATAGTCAACTGTATATTATTTATATTTAATATTGTCATTACCGTCCCGCCATAACAGGCACGGTATCAACAAATTATAATTTGTCATTTGTCTGATTGAGCATGCAACAACCTTGAACTGTGGGCAAATAAATAGTGCCTCAAGGACATGATTACCCGCCTTCGAGTCAGTGATTGATGTTCATTTTATGCTTCAGAATTCTGCTGCATTTTGTGCCACCCTGGACCATTGATCGTTGATGATGTTTTGTTAAGTTTATCTCAAAGCACATTCTAGCAATATGCATGCTTTTAGTACTCTGAATATTCTTGTTCTATCTGTTCCAGTTCACAAAGGTTTTAACTGCTTTAGTTTTTGCTAAGCAATGTTAATTATTTCTATCATTAAGCCACACTTGTTAAAAAAAATCAAAATAAACAAAAAAGAAATACTCTTTTTCACCCAAAGAAGTGAAGTTACACTTCAATCAATCAATCAGGTGCCGTCTCCACAATGAAGGTTGGCTGCAATGGATCTCCAACACTGTCTGTCTCTCGCCTTGACTGCACATTCTGTCAGGCTGATGTTTGTCCATCTCTTGATGTTATCTTCCCACTTGTATCATTGTCTACCTCTTGCTAGCTTGCCCTCAACCTTGCCCTCCAGTATGGTTTTTATAAGAGTGTTATGTCTTTTAACGTGGTCAAAATATTTCACTTGCTTCCTCTTTATTTCTTTCATCAACTCTCTCTCTCTTCATTCCCAGTTTTTCTAGGACCTCTGCATTTGTTTTTGTTTCCATGAAATACGACCTATTCGTCTGTATATCCACATCTCCAGGGCTTTTAGGGACTTTCTAGTTGCTTGTTCAATGTCCAGGCTTCCGAGCCATACAGTAGTACAGTTACACTTGCAAACAGACAAAAGGACCCCTTTTCCATGCCAATGAAGGGTACGAACCCATAATTTCATCACCAAACGGTGCTCAATTTGTCAGTTGAGTCCAGAACCGACATTACAGCACTACATTAACATATGTGCTCTGTCTTCATCTGCAACAGCCAGCAAAGAGTCCCAACACTACTGGCAGCAGTAGCAGTCTGTTTATGTTTATCCGACATTACTGAGTCAGTACCATATCAACAACCTGACCTATCATAAAGCTTTCTGCTACTGGTGATGCTGGGATGACCACAGAGGCAGTATGCTGCCTTGGAAGAGATCCTACAAATGGGATGACCACAGAGGCAGTATGCTGCCTTGGAAGAGATCCTACAAATGTGACTGAACAACTAACATGAAGCAATTTCTTTACAGTTATGGTCATCTTTATTTGTCTTCTGCTTCTTTGTACACTTGGAATCAGCCCCATGTCTCTACATCAGTCATGAGAAGACTTGTTCTTTTTGCCTTGTTCATTTCCTTGTCCCATCTGCTTGTAGCTGCTGGTGTATACTGTATTCAACAAACAATAAACAATTACTCAAACAGTCCCCATGGAGATGGTACAATGATCCTGGCTTGGGAAAGTCTCTACATCAGTCTCCATTCGATATATCCAAGCCTTTTCCTGGACCTTAATGACCTGAACACCAAAGCATCAGACTTACAAGTTAAAGCTTACAGTCTTCCAGAAGATACCATATACCCTAGTGTATGTTGGAAGTCAAGTTAATGAATCTGTCACCCAGAGAAATGTGTAAAATGTGAAGGATATAACATCATTTAGAAAGTTGTGTTACATTGTTTTGTCAAGCCTGTGGGTCGGTACATCCAACACTGACAAACATTTTTTCGGACTTGCTTTTCCTAGCCTTTGACTGTCCCCAGTCTACCTATAAGGTAGCAGGTTTGTGTATCGCTTCGTCTGGTCCCTAATCCTTATCTATCCAACATGGCAGACCATACCAGTGGTTGCACTATGTTGAGGTCACTGGAACACACAAGGTGAATACACAGCAGAGAGGAGAAAGATACAAACAACACAAAAAGAACGAGTCTTCTCATGACGGAAAGATAGAGAGTGACATTAACTTCACATCAGACAATATACAAAAAGTAAAATAAGTGAATCAGCTACCTGTTGTGAGACTGTGATATCCATCTTGATGACTTAATGGCTGAACTACCATAATCTGATTAGAGTCATGTAACGATGTCAAAGAGTACGAGTCACCAGCCAACATTGTGGAGTGATGCAACAATACCGACTGGTCCTGTGATAATATGAGCTGTTGCTGAGGCATTAGTAGATTGGAACTCTGGCCGACGCAACTGTGTGACATCTGTACAAAGTTAGCTGAATGCTCTACTGACATTAGGGGCTGATTATGAGACATGAGGCACTGGTGGCCTGTCGTGCTCGGCCCCGGTATCTGTAAGTTGTCTTGTTGACAGCCCTGGTTACTCACTAGAACAAAGACAATCAATGGAGATGAGGGAAAGAGTTTGCAGGATGTATTAGTCCTAATGTTTAGTTTAGTTTAGTTTAGTCATTGGATCAACATCATGGCACACGGTTTAACCCATAAGTGCTCCGTTTTCCTCCTAACTCAAACCTGGGTCTGGAGAAACTCAGCTCAATGCACGAACTCCGTTGCATCGGCGAGGATCCTGAAATACTTTGTATTAGTCCTAATGTTAATGGTATAACTGTTAAAGCCACATATTAATACAGGATGTATTTCGATTTATATCTATAACTTTAGATCTGTATTGTCTGTCTTCAGTTTATGAATACATTTCCAAGGGTCTATCCACCCTTTCGTTTGTCTTTTCGGTCAGATCGGTAGGACTGGTAGCCTCTGATGTTGAAGGCTATGTTTTCATTAAGGTGAGTTTCTTGAAAGTAACATACATTTACTTCTTCTTCATTCAAGAAGTTGTCTAGCTCTATTTTTTGTTACTGACTCCCTCTGCATTCCAGTGCATTATTTTCAGCCTTTGTTTCATATGGCCAGACACTCTACTCTCATGTCTCCTGGCTTCACAACTGAGATGGACTACGGTCATTGTGGTTGAACCCTTTCAAGGCAAAGGACCCACTTCTGCACCTGCCTGGGGGTCCATAGCAGGGGGAGCACCATAATAATCATAATAATTTGCAGTAAAAGACATTTTCCATGGCATGTTTGCGTGGCATCCTGATTGCTGTGGTACACCTCCTGGCTGGTTACCTTCACCTTCAGCACCTTTTTGCTTTGCTGGGGTAGACTGTGGTCTTACTCGAGTTTATATATGTACACATGTACACAACTCTGCGTACTTGGCTATAACAGCACTATGAACTTAAGAAGGTGATGAAAAAGATGCTACAGATCTTAAAAATAAACACTTTAATACATCTTTTAAGTGGAGGTGCATGGCTGATAAAAGCACTCTTCCTTAAACATGAGATGTGCTGATGCCGAGATAGGGCGTTCAACCCCATCACCGGTCAGTTGGACTAAAATGTTGACTTCTCATACTAGATTTGAGGGCATAAATTACAAGTACTTCTGAAGTTGGGGTGGGTTTGCTTGATGGCAAGGGACACTGTAATAGGAAGAGCCAATCCACGCGCAAAAATCAGTCTAATGCACCAGAAGTATTGGCACATGTATGAACTAAGTTTGAGTTCAAACTGAGCAAGCATCAAACAAAATCTGTTACGCCTTAAATATTTTTGCAGCATATCATCACATAAATCTATTATGCCTTACATATTTTTGCAGCATATCGTCACACAAATCTGTTACATCTTATATATTTTTGCAGCATATCGTCACGCAAATCTGTTACGTCTTACATATTTTTGCAGCATATCGTCACACAAATCTGTTACGCCTTACATATTTTTGCAGCATATCGTCACACAAATCTGTTACGCCTTACAAAATTTTTGCAGCATATTTACATGTAAAGATGTCTTGGAGGAAATAAAAATTCAGTTACCAGCGTTCAGGCTGCCACCTTGTCCTGAACAATGCATCTGGATCATGTGACTTCCAGAAATGCTGCCTATCTGGGATCCTAGTGCCTGCAACAGGAGTAACTACATTAAATGTGCTGACAAAATCTTTGTAATTATTTGATGGCATTTCATGCGTTTTCTGCAGTTTCAATACACCAATCATGGATTCAATGACTAACTGGAATCAACTTCACAGCACTTGAAAAATATGGTCATACGGGCTCTGCAACCAAGAGAATCAAGCTCAGTGATCACAATTACATACATGGAGCTTCTTAATTAATATGTGTGGTAAAACCATGGACAGGATTATTAATTTGAGCCAGGGATGGACCCTAATATAACTTCTCTTTGAGGTTGAATAGGCTAGGGGTAATGGTATAATCAAAACTTGTCAACTGGAAGAAAAGTTATAGCTTCAATATCATAGCTTAGCCACGTGGTAAGGTCGAGACAAGAACACAGAGCTGATCCACGACTCTGGTGATCATGTGAGATCGCGAAACATAACCGCCCACGCTTATCTGCATGGTACATGATGATGATCGATATCATAAACTAATATGAACAATGGCATTAGTGTAGCTGATAGAGGGCTAAGCTGATAAGGTCATGAGAGAGGTCAGCATCTGCCTTCGTCGTCTACTAAACAAGGAAAAGACTGGCCACCTGTCCGTCTGTGCATCCTGGCCTACAAAATATGATGGCACTATCACATCACAGCCCCATAGCAGGCTTCTGCTTGGGACATGTTAACGTGGACAATAGGTTCAGATGGTTCTGCTTCTTCTCATCTTCTGCTACCTTGCATCTACCAACGGAGCACTGGCTCTCAACCAACTCTCACCAAGCCTCTTGTAAACTTCTTCATGATTGGTTGGATTGTAAAGGTGTCTATGAGGTCAGGTAGCCAGTCTGACACCAACTCTCTTTGGTCATTTCTTACAACATGCGTGGTAGTGGTATGTTACAGTGTAACTATTCATTGCTTCCATTGTGGGCCCTGACAACAGAATGATTACCAACCCTTGGTAACTATTTCATTATTTATGTACGGGATATTTTTGATCTATTCAGTTTATAACAGAATAAACAAATAGTTGGTTGAATCTGGAAACAAAGCTTTTCTTGAAGGAATATTGTCCAGAATCACTATTGAAACAAGAATGTAGATTTGTGATCCTAGTGTATATGTACCGGCTCCGTGGTAAAGGAGTTACGGACGCAATTCATAATCCTGCATACCACATTCAAAACACAGCTGCTGGCGATTTGGCAGCAGACCTCCTTGTGTTGAGTTTTTTATAAAATGGTTTGGGTGTCTGTTGTTCAGAAAGCAATGGCAAATTACTGAATGCAAACTTGTCAAGAGATTACAAATAGTAAAAAAAAATGCTGGGGTTGACTACCCGTATTTACCAGCAGTGTACACAATGAAGATGAAACTCCAGCATAACTTCATTGATTGTTGGAAGATTTCAAGTGATACAATAATCATGGTGTGCTTTTGCTGTGAACAATTTCTAATTGTGTGTGTGTCTAAGTGTCTGTATGCACAGCACATATCTCTGTCTGTCTGTCTGTCTATGTGTGTGTGCGTGTGTTAGAGAGAGAGAGAGAGAGAGAGAGAGAGAGAGAGAGAGAGAGAGAGAGAGAGAGAGAGAGAGAGACAGAGAGAGCCTGACAATGTGGATGCAGCTATTATTTGAGATCTGGCCAATAAACAGACAAGCCGTGAAGTGAAACCTCTTCATGGCAGCAGAAATGTGGTTTCTGAGGAAAATGCAAAGAATACTGTGGACCGACAGAAAACCAAATGAGACAGAATGAAAACTATACACTGACTAGTTGGTGGGTTGTGAACCCAGTGTAAGACTGAGTTTTAACTCTTTCAATCTCATGCTTAGCCATCAGTTTGCCTGAGGTCTAAAACGAGCTCGAGTCTACCATGTGTTGCAGAGTTCTGCTCCCCCTCTCCAAACTCTGAACTCGGTGGGGTGTGTAAGACGGGTAATGGGACTTCACATCTGTGGAAAGGCATATTAGAATGAAACCAGGTCATGATTTAGCACAGCAAATACAGACTGTCCGAGTTTAAGCCTAGGGTGGTCATGTTTCCTCCTCAAGCTTTAGGTATTTCATTGTCAACACTCCAACCCAATGACCGAAGGTAACTAACTGATGGCAAGAAGAAGGCAATGGGGCACGTTGGGAGATATCAATGGTTGGATCAACAGCAGCCTAGCAGAGTAGACCACTTAAGTGCGAGATACAAAGATCTAATTTAGATCTAAAATAGATCTAATTCAATCAACTTTAATTAAGGAAACGACACCTTATTGATATACTGAATCTGTCTCTGTACAATTAACAAGGTGTAATTAACAAGGCAGAAAATGTACATAAATAATAAAAATAACATTCCACTACATCTAAAAGAGGTTAAAAATAGAAATGAGTAAAACTGTTGCCATAAAGGCAAACACTTACTGCCAATGAAACATGGTCATTGGGACCTAGGGCCAACAATTTTCTCAAGTACGCAATGTTGCGGTGAAGGAGTTTCTGGTATCTGCAGAAACAAACACATTTCACATGATCATATTATCCTTAAGTTCCCTGGATGGGGGTCATGATGGAAGCATCAGCAACCATAGTTCTCCACTGCTCTCTCCCCTCAGCGACGTGCACAACCTCGCCTGTAAGGGCCGAATGTAAGATGGGCCTGCGCGCCCAATTTGTGACCCTAATAAAGTTAATTTGATTTGATTTGATTTGATTTCTGTCTATCTTTGTTTTCGCAAATGCAGCATCAAAGTAAATGGAACTAGTTTGAAGCAAGTCAGTGTTTTCAAGTATTTGGGTACTTTTATAACAGCAGATGAGAAGCGGCTGGCCGAGTAGCTAGAATGCTGGACTCTCCTTTAGGAGACCAGTGTTCCTATCTTGATATGGTGTGGATTTTATTTTCTGTCAGGGGGAAAAAGAAAAACCCTAACCTGTACAGTTTGCAGCAACTGCCCTAACCAGGCGGCCTTAATTCCTCAGGCTCAAGACACAACCCCCCCCCCCCAACCCCCAAGGTACTATAGGTGGTAGATGACAATTATAAAAGCAGAAGAGAAATGTGACTGACTAGGCATGCTCTGGAAGATCGAGATGAGCTGAGCTCAAAGACAATGGGTGGAGTTGCAGAGGAGGCCTAGTCTGACAAAACTCAGCTTCATTTTTATGCCAAGTCACACAATTGTACAAGGAAATGAACAACTTGATAGGAGTGCAAGCCTGTCTACTGTGGAAAGTGGATGAACAATGCACCAGGCTGATATACTGTATACCCTCAGAGAATCAGTGCAGTTAAACAAATTAATATGAAACCTTGATCCGACTGCAAGAAGTCAAAAGAGGTTCAGCCAGACAAGAGTGCTATGTAGGGGGCTAAGGAAGAGTAGTCAACCAACACAGAACTGGTGTCTCTTCATACTGAGGGAAAGGTTCATGAAGAGGAAACCTGAGAACTTGTGGGCTGAATGGGACCGCACCTACCCTAGAGACCATCACAGGGCAAGCATAATGCAGATGTTGCCATATTTCTATTTCATTTGTGCAAGGTATTCATATCGTTGGGGGATACCTCCTGAATGGATCCCTCCATCTTTAGCACCTTAATTTAATCTATCTTTAGCACCTTAATTTGCTGTTGCGTCAGGTTTTGATACATATTATCTGCATATCTAGAGTAGTCTGGTTTTACGGCACCAGAGACCTGCCATCACCCCTTGTGTTAGTTTAAACAGTTCTGCCATGTGAAGGCAGAAGCTAGACTTTCACTGAATGCACATGCCGAAGGGGTATCTGGCCAAGGTTGAGAGCTCATCCTCAAATCCTCCCCAATTTGGAACTGGTCCATCTGTTCAATCTTTAATATTGATAAGAACTATTCCATAATTATTCTTTATAAGTTCACTTGGTTAGTTATATCTTTCTGATACTTTCCTTGCGGTGTTGTAATTAGTTGATGATAGGGAGAGCGGCTGGCCGAGTGGCTAGAATGTTGGATTCTCCTTCGGGAGACCCGGGTTCGAATCCTCGGTAAGGTGTGGAGTTTTTTTCTGTCGGGGGCAAAACGATAACTCTAGTCTACACAGTTCGCGATGACTGCACTAGCCAGGCGGCCTTAATTCCTCAGGCTCAAGACCCCACCCACCCACACACACATCGCAAGGTACTATATTTGCAGTAAATGAGTTTTTGACAGACAGTTGTAAAAGTCTCTGAGGTTTCCTTTCACTACTGCTACTTATGCCTCTCCCGCTAGGCCATCTATATATTGTCTACATATTAAGTCCAAATCGTCAGCATTCAGGCCATCTGAGCCCCGTAATGGGCTTGAATCTATAGGAGTGAAGTTGGTGTAGAGACTATTCTACGATGTAGCACTAAACTAGAAGAGTTACTCCTGTCAGTCAAAAGACACAGTGAAGATCAGTATCTTTGTTTTCTGAACTTTATTATTATTATATTATTATTATTATTATTGATTTATTTGTGGTGTATGGTGGGGGGGGTCTTGTGCCTGAGCAGGAATTAAGGCCGCCTGGCTAGGGCAGTCACTGCGAACTCTGCAGGTTAGGGTTTCCTTTTCGCCTCCGACAGAAAAAAATCCATACCTTTCTGAGGATTCGAACCCGGGTCTCCCAAAGAAGAATCCGGCATTCTAGCCACTCAGCCAGCCGCTCAAATAAGTGATAAAGTTATGCATTTCCCTTGGATTTTGTCCTCCTATACTGCAAAAGAGCGGGCACATTAACACAGTTGATAGGGTGATCAGCGGATAATGTCATCAACGCAGTCGGTCGAGGGTTTGAAGCCTGCATTCGTCATGTCACTAAGTGAGGGACAGACTGGCCACCGATTCCTCCGTGTATCTAGGCCCACAAGATGTGATGGCCGTATCACATTACAAATCCACAGCTTTGGGGCAAAATGTTATTGTCAACAGTAGACTTCCATGTGTCATATTTTCATCAAGCAAAGACAGTCTTGTCTGTATGTTACCGGAGGAAGAAGTCAAAGGCATGTGTGGTATTTGGGGCAGCAACAACATTCTGTAGCAAGTTATAGTAACTACCATAACAAACATAGCACAAACCCCTGGATGACAACATAGCACAAACCCCTGGACAACTTCGAATAGATGACGTTGGAAATCTCCATGCTTGTCAGAGGATTGGATCTCCAGATGTTAGACAGCAGGTTAGCAAAGCTAAAGAGTGATCCTATTGACCTCTGACACGATCCCAAGAATAAACCATAATTGTGTCCTACAAAACAGTAATCATGTGCATGTGACCTTAATTAGAGGTGTAGACCGACTTACATTGGCACCTTTCCGTCTTGGCAGACGATAGTTTGGTACATTGTGCTTCAAAAAGGCTTAATAACTACGATCCATGGCGGTGGCGAGTGTGGCTGGTAAGGCCAATTCTTGCTGCAAATGTTTGCCCACAGTAGGTGCATGTGAAAACATGGTCATTTCCACCATTTTGCACCATCTTACGTCTCTCACGCTCTGTGTGTGCTTTATCTGCAATCATTTTCTCCTTTGTCTTTATTCCATTTCTGATAGTTGCCCTCCATGCAACACGTTCAGTGGCGACATGCTCCCAATGTGCATTATCAATGCCTGTATCAATCATGTCCCGCTTACACACATCTTTGTATCGTAGTAGAGGCCGACCCTGAGATCTCCTACCCGTCTGTAATTCACCAAAAATGATGTCCTTTGGTATTCTACCATCATCCATCCTCCTAAGATGTCCTATCCATCTAAGTCTACGAAGACTGAGCATGGAATACATCGTCACACAACCTGATCTTTCCAATACTTCAGTATTTGTGATTTTGTCTTGCAACTTAATACCAAGTATTCTTCGCAGACACCGCATATGAAAGCTGTTTAAACGTTTCTCTTGGCGTGAGTAAGTTGTCCAGGTTTCACTGCCATAAAGAAGAGTACTAAGGACACAGGCTTGGTAGACGAGGACTTTTGTTTTGGCAGTAAGCTTCCTGTTCTCCCAGATTCTTTTTGCTAACATGTTCATTGTTGTTGCTGCCTTGCCAATCCTGATGTTGATTTCCTGATTGAGGGATAATTTGCTATTTACCTCTGATCCTAGATATGTAAAATGGTCTACTATCTCCAGTTCAGCGTCGTCAATAAAGATTGATGGTACACCATGTGCACCTTGTGACATAATCTGTGTCTTCTTTTTGTTAATTGTTAAACCAAATTCAGAACAAGCATTGGAGAATGCAGATAGTAGATGTTGTAATTCTTCCTCAGAGTGGGTCGTAATCGCAGCATCATCCGCAAAAAGCAACCCGACTTAAGCTTAAACAGAAGTCACAATGACCCCTGATACATCCAAATATGGCTCTCTGCATATTTGAAGCTCCACTATCAATATCTCACATACCGCTGGTTTCAGAACTTGGAAAGGGAAAGGAGAATTCTCCATGACAGTCCCAATGGTAATGGATCAGGAGAAAAGGTCTCTATGGCAACCTCACTCTGACAGATGCAAAGCCTTTTCAAAGCTCAGACGACCTGAGTGCCAATAACTTCATACTTGAAACTCAGTCTTCCAGAGGATCCACAACCAACCACACAGAAAGTTTACAGCCAATGGTAGCAAATAGGATAACATTGAAATAAGTAGAGAGATTTGACTATCTTGAATCAATGATAACTAGACATTGGGAAACATCACAGATCACATTCAGTATAATCCGAGCAAAGGAAGAATTCCATCAGATAAAGAACATTTTATGTAATTAATAGATTCACTTGTTGTTGTCTTCCGCTTATACTGTTTGCGATCGTGGGGAGGGGTTATTGAAGTTCTAGTGCCTGTGACTAGCACCTTTCCTCCAATTTCCTCCATGGTTCATGAGCAGTATTTTTCTAGGACCAAGTAATTCCCTAAATGTTTGCTAGACTTGTCATAGGTTCCTTACCTTTATATTCGCTACTAAACCCATGTCACAATATGTCATGTACCATCATTCTGCAATTCACATTATTTCATGCAGCTGAAACTTACAAAACAAGTCTAAAGACTCTAGACACTGCCCATGCTATTCTATGCATGTAAATGCTGAACCATGGTTACCAAAATGAGAATGAGGCCAGCCACAGAGATGTCATTCCTTTTTATAAAGAAATATGAATCCCACAGATGGCTAAGAAGACCCACATCCAAATACAACAGAAGAATATTCACAAAGGCACATGTTTACTGACATCAGGGATACGAAAATTATCATTTTTTAAATCACATTATGAGAAGAGAGGTCAGAGAATGTGATAAGTTGGAAGATTCAGGACATCAGAAACAGTTTGGCAGAGGAAAAGAGTGCGAGATGAGTTGGGAAAATGACAAAGAAGATGAGAATATTAGAAACAAATGTTGGCAAAGGGAGAAAATGCTAAATGGGTTGGAAAAGTAACACAGAAAACAATCTGCAGTCAAGATTATCAAGAACACATAAAACAGATGTTATGGAAGCATATGATTCCCTGAGCTGCCCAGCAAGGCACATAATGATGGTGATGCAGAAACACAAATCTACTGTTAAAAACTTACCTTACACATTCAGCCATCATGCCTTTAAGCTGGCAATCAGATATTTTCTGTATCAGCTGAGTATTTTCTTCCAACATCTAAACAACAGAAATCAGTCCTAATTAATGTCAAATATTCTTGCATAGATAAAAAACATACTGACCAATAAAACGATATCAATTGAAACGAGAAAAAGAGTGTTGAAGTGCTACATAGAACCTGTACTTTTGTATGGATGTGAAGCATGGACAATGAGCAGTCAAGCTGAAAAACATCTGATGGCTGTGGAAATGTGGTTTCTGAGGAAAATACAAAGAATACCATGGACAGACAGAAAAACCAATGAACAAGTCCTTCAAGAAACAGATGAAGATCGTAGACAGTCAAAATTTTTTGGGGCATGTTATAAGAAATGACTTGGAGAACTTGGTGACAACTGGCAAGATTGATGGGAAGAGACCAAGGGGAAGACCGAGAAGTAAATACCTGGATGGATTGGCCACATGGCATGGTCGAGACAGAAACGTGGAGCTGATCCATGACTCTGGTTGTCAAGTGAGATGGCAGAACATAACCGCCTGCGCTGATTGGCATGGCACATGATGGATGGATGGATCTTGCATAATAGGTTGACTATCTGCAGCACTGAGTAGATACTGTTATTGTATACAGTGAATAACTAGGGTTAGAAATGTATTGTAAGAAAACAGAAATTATGGTCGTCTCCAAGAAGAAAGAACTACCACAATGTAACATACAAGTAGATGTGGAAATTCTTAGACTGGTGAAACAATACAATTAGTTGGTTAAACAAACAGTGCAACGAAATTAAATTAAATGTAAACTAAAGATACAAAAATGATGAACAAACAAAATGGCAAGTTGACAAGAAGAAAAACTAACTTAATTACAGAATGTTTCAAATCCAAAAGAGGAAAGGTATTAATGGAAGAAAGTGCTATAATAAAAAGTAAAGTTAAATGATGGAGACAGAGCAGATTTAACAGATGAAAGTAAACTTGAATGCCCTATACTTAAAGAAGGCAATGATGCTATCAAAACATATGAACAAAACAGGATAAACAAACAGCTGAGCCAGATAGCAGCACAGTAGAAAAATTAGAAGTCCTTGGAGAAGTTGGAATACAATATGAACTAACCTGCTGAATGATATTTATAACAGTAGTATACAGACATCTATAATATATACTTCTAGCAAAAGACATGGTGCAACTGAATAACAAAAATTTGGAACAATCAACCATATAAAACCATGGCACTAAACTTCTACTCAGAATTATAATGAGAAGAACAAGAAGAAAAATAAACTTTGGATTTGTGGAAGGGAAGGTTGTTGTTTGTCCATCAAGAATGATGATGACCATTCATTTCATCCAGTGGGGTTGAAAGTATGGAGCCGTGAGTTCTATGATGGCTGGTAAGGCCTATTTTGACTCGAAATGTTCTTTGACAATGTGGACAAAGAATGCTTGACGTTTCTGGAGGAGGATTTCCTGCAGTGGTTTTTCTGTCCTGCCTTTTCTTCACAGTTCTTGCAGTCCTGGCTGCCTCACACATGACTGCACCCTTGCGTAATGATGCACGCCACGAATTTCGGTCTCTGGCGGCAGTCTCCCAGGTGTCATGATGAATTCCAAAAGCATTCAGTGAGATTTTCAGAGTGTCTTTAAAGCGTTTCCTCTGGCCGCCTTGGAAAGGTTATAAACAATGCAATATACGTGTACATATTGTGAACATTAATAGGAACATTAATAGAGAAAAAGAACGATAAATATTTCTGCTTTATAGATTATACCAAAGCATTTGATTAAGTAAAACTTGACAAAGTGATCAAAATTTTGGAAGATATTAAGATTAATGGGAAAGATCTGAAAAAAGACATATTTCAGGAAACAAGTAGAACCAATTAAATTGGGATATAAAGAGGGAAATTATAAACAGAAAAAAGCAGGAATTAAAACAAGGATTTTTTTACTTACCAGATTTCTCTTTTTAAAGAGGTATTAATGACAGAGATCAATAAAAGGCCAGCAATATGTGTAATGCATTCATTCATTCAGTAGCATGTCCTTCGCAGAACCTCAATCCCATAACAACCTTCCGGAAAACCTTTCTATCATATGCAAGATGCCCCGTGTCTGCTACACCCATCTGGAGATCATCCGCCACATCCTGCACCCATCTTCTCTTTGGCCTTCCTCTTCCTCTCTTCCCAGATATATACCCCTCCATTATTGTTCTCTCCAAACTTTTGTGACGTTTCAAGCGACCAAAATATTTCAATTTTCTTTGTTTCATCGTTTTTAATAACCAACCTTCTTCAATATTCAGCTCTTGAAGTATGGATGCATTTGTTCTTTTCTTTATCCAAGATATTCTTAGAATTTGTCTATAACATTTATATTCAAAGGCATGTATGCGCTGTTCAGCTTGTTTAGTAAGTGTCCAGGTCTCACAGGCGCATGTTGCAATGGGAAAGTTGCATTGCATGCTCTTAAAAATCTGATTTTTGTCATTCCATCTGTCCCTCTCCACAATGTATTCAGTTGTTTTAGTCTTTGAAGAGCAATAGCTATTCGTCTTTTAACTTCTTTCATTGTGTCACCATTCTGTCATTGTGTTGGTAATCAATGGCCCATGGTAATCAAGTCATGATAAGTTAAGTCATAAGTTCAGTTTTAATTTATTTTAATAATAATAATATTTTGAATTTTTGATACAGTATACAACCAAGCACTAATAGTAAAATCAGAAGCTGAATTACAAGACCACATGAATAGTCTTAACGAAATGTGTAGGGAACATAACATGAAAATTAGCACAAGCAAAACAGAGGTAATGACTATAACTAAAGAAGAACAAACAACAACAATTCACCTAAATGAACATCCCTTGAAATAAGTAAAGAGTTTCAAGTACCTAGGAAGTATAATATCATCAAATGGCAGATCAGAAGACAAGATCGAAAATAGGTGCAGTAAGGCAAATCAACTCATTGGACAAATGGCACCGGCACTCTTCCGACAGACGGGTCTAAATAGTTCTGCAGTGAATAATTTTATATAACTAACACTAACCCTAACCCTAATCACTTATTCACTGCAGAACTATTTAGACCCGTCTGTTGGAAGAGTGCCAATGGCACCAATACTAAAGAACAAACATGTATCAATAACTACTAAGAAAGCACTTTACAACACAATCTTCCTACCAACTCTATGCTACCAATGCCAAACCTGGACAATGACAGAAAAAGAGAAAAGAAAAATCACAACAGAAATGAGGTTCCTGAGAAGAATACTCAACATATCAAGAAGAGATAAGATCATAAATGAAGAAATCAGGACTAAAGTGGGGGTTAAAGCAGCACTAGATTTTATTAGAAAGCAGCAAGTAAAATGGTTTGGCCATGCAAGTAGGTTACCAGTCAACAGCATACCACAACAAGCAATGATGTACAGACCAGATGGAAACAGAGGAAGAGGCCGACCACGTAAATGTTGGACGGAGGGAATAGCAGAGTCCATGGGAATATTGATATATGAAGCCCATAATCAGGCACTCTCACGAAGTTTATACTTCACCTCAACACCGCAAGGTACAAGAGGAACATGATGAGATGAGTTGAGATACAACCGGAAACACTAAATATGATTTGGGCAAATTGAAAACTGACAAAGAAATACAAGATAATTTCAACATAGAAGTTAAGAATAAATTTGATATATTGTCTGATCTAGAGATCCTATTTCAAGATGCGGATGATCAATGGGAAATGTTGAAGAATTCAACATTCAATCAGTTTAGCTGCAGAAAAAACTATTACAAAATTAAAGAAAGTGGGTCATCAGACATGGATGACTGAAGAAATTTTACAGCTAACGGAAACAAGACAGAACAAAAACAATCCTGCCAAATATAAAGAAATTCACAGAAAAGTCAGAACATTATGTAAGGAGGCAAAATAAACATGGCTCGAGAAAAATTTCATAGAAACTGAAAAAGAACACAACAGTAAAAATTACAAACTAATGCACACAAGAATTCTGGAGCTTACTAATAAAAAAAACACATACATCAGCAGGCTGCCTAAAGACAAAAGATGGAAAAATCATAATAGAAAAAGATCAGATTTTACATGCATGGTCAGATTATGTGGAAAAACCTTTATGATGATAACAGAGAAGAACAGTATGATATTCAAAATAATAATGAAGAACCATCAATTTTGAAGATGGAGGTTCAGAATGCTCTTAACCATATGAAATCTGGCAAGACCCCCGGTTCAGACAGCATCACAACAGAAATGATTAATGCTTTAGAATAATATGGAATAGATAAAGTTACCAGTCTGCTTAATACAATATATGATACTGGAGATATACCTCATGAACTATGTAATTCTGTATTTATTGCAATCCCAAAGAAATAAGAAGCCTTGGAATGTAATCAACATCGAACAATTAGCATAATGAGTCACATCACAAACATTTTGCTAAGAATTATCATGCACAGAGTTAGGAAGAAAATACAACTTGAAATCCCGGGAAGGTTCACCCGGTCAACAAATGCCCGCAGAAGTTGGATGTGTCAGCCTAACGCGCAAGAACGCAGTTCTGCTGTAAACAGGCACAACGCTATAACGTCCGGGAAAAAAACCTCCGGATAAATGAAGAAGACAACCTGAAATAGGAGAGGAACAATGTGGGTTTGTAGAAGGGTACAGTAAATGCTGTGTACATACTGAGAACAGTAATTGAACGTTCTATAGAAGTAAACAAAGATCTACACCTCTGCTTTATTGACTACACAAAGGCTTTCGATAAAGTGAGACATGTCAACATGATAAGGATGCTTGAAGATCTACAAATTGATGGAAAAGACCTTAGACTTGTAAACAATATATATTGGAAACAACAAGCTGCCATAAGAATTGATAATGAAGTAGGTCAATATCAGCCTATTAAGAGAGGTGTGAGACAGGGATGTGTAATGTCTCCAGATCTGTTTTTCCTGTACACTGAAAATATTTTCAGAAATATAGAAGATATGGAAGGAATCAACATTGGGGGACGATACATCAATAACATTAGATATGCAGATGATACAGTCTTGATTGCAGACAATGAACAGGACCTGCAAAATTTAGTAGATGCGGTTGTTACACACAGTGAACAACTAGGATTAGAACTGAACTGTAAGAAGACACAGATTATGGTTGTCACTAGGAAGGAAGAAATACCACAATGTAATATACAAGTAAATGGGCATATTCTTAAACAAGTGAATTGGTACAGCTATCTCGGAACAGTAATAACATCTGATGGGAGATACCTTGAAGAGATTAGAACAAGAATTGCCATGTCGTAGGTAGCCTTTTGCAAGATGAAAAACTTACTGTGCGATAAAAAGATATCAATTGAAATGTGAAAAAGAGAGTTGAAGTGCTGCATAAAACCTGTACTTTTATATGGATGTGAAGCGTGGACAATGAGCAGACAGGCTGAAAAACATCTGATGGCTGTGGAAATTTGGTTTCTAAGGAAAATACAAAGAATACCATGGACAGACAGAAAAACCAATGAAGTCCTACAAGAAACAAATGAAGATCGTAAACTGATTAGAGACATTAGACGTAAACAGTAAAAATTGTTTGGGCATGTTTATGATAAGACATGAAATGGAGAACTTGGTCTCAATGTATTGTACACAAATTTAGTGTTTCCTGTTATATACTTGACTTTCTTCAACTTTATCCTCAATGTTCCTGTAAGTAGTCTGTGGTCACTATAACTTATAACAATCAGCACTGGGAACTGTTTTTGCTATCGGAGTGACTATTTGCAATTCCATTGCGAATAGAAAAAAATTATATTCGCAATCGAAGTAGGTCACGTGATTATTCCTGTGCGTGTGTCCATAGTACAATATTTTGTTGATATGTTACTGTGTTCTCGGTAGCTTAGTGGTTAGTGTCTCCGCCTGTCACGCGGGAGCTCGAGGTTCGATTCGCCGACGGGGAGGCAACATTTGTTTTTTCTTTTCATTTTCAGAAATTAGGCGACACCAATGCTAGTCTGATGATTTCGCTTTAGGCATATGTTTTCTACGGATTTTGTGTATTAGGTGTTGTTTATCTTGCTGCACAAGAACCTGCACACTTGTCTTTCTGTTCTTATCTGTCCTCTACTTTTGTTGTCTTGGGAAAGGAGCTTAGCCACCCGAACGCGAGTTCTTCTCTCTCTCTCTCTCTCTCTCTCTCTCTCTCTCTCTCTCTCTCTCTCTCTCTCTCTCTCAGTCTCTATCTCCCACCTCTCCCTTTCTTGTCTTTACCACTCTTTAATGTCTATCAACACATCTTTCTCATATCTCTGTCTCTCACACTATCTTCGTTATCTATCTCTCTCCTCTCTCTCTTTTCCACCTGCTTCAGATATACCGGGTTTTCCTGCACTTTATATGCGTAGCAATTTAATGAGGCCAGTGCCCAGTCAATCGAAAGCCTGGTGTTTGAATTGCCTAATCATGTCTCTCTGAGGCGAAGCATATTGCTGACTGTCAGCTTGGACCAGAACAGAGTCGCTCAGAGAGGATGCAATGGAGGCCATAGAAAGTGTCAAATTAAGAGAATCATAACTGCTGCGATATTATCAGGACATAATAAATAGTAGGACGGTAACGTAAACAAACATGGATGCCTGGTAACAGTAAGTGTACAGAAACGAAAGTTAACAATTCTTGAACTCGCCTGGGGACAGAATTATTTGTAGGGATCGTTAATTGTATTGGGGATACCTGTTCTGAAAAAAATTATTCTTGATATTTAAACAGGACTAACGTAAAATGTAAAAATAAAACGGGATGCCAAAAGAACGTACAGAATTAAGAAGAAGAGTGATTCATTAAAAAAAAAAAAAAAAAAGAATTCGGCAGAATTAAACTCAACAGTGAACATTCCTATTTAAATTAACCACCTTCTTAGACTTCTTAATGGCCCAAGCTAAAATTGACTAGTGAGCAGACGCTGTGGCATGTTTGTTACTTCCCGCAATTCGATTGCGAATATAATTTTTTTCTATTCGCAATGGAATTGCTAATATAATTTTTTTCTATTCGCAATGGAATTGCGAATAGTGCCTCCCTTTTGCTATTGTTAGTGCGTTTCTAATCTAAAGATTTAAAAATCTTCTGCTAATCAGGGGAATCACTCTGAGAATGTAGTCAACCAAATCAAGCTAAGCAAACTCAGTCTAAATCACACAGTTAACATAAACTCTGCTATTATACATAAGCGATATAATACCTTCTGTACTATTTCCGTTGTGGAAGGAGTCTCTGATATCTGGTCTGGTGGTACAAAAACAATTGACATCTTTGCTGCCCGCAATTATTATCTTCGGTTCATTGTTTATTTACTTTTGTTCACTCCGAGAACAGGAGCTTTGACATTGCAGTAACTTCCCCTGAATCAACCATCGTACTTCTCGTGTTTTTGTTCTTTTTTTCGTCTTTTTGTCTTCTCTTCTCGGTCACTTTTTAGTCTCAGACTTTGATGGGAATGAACGAACGAAATTTATTTTCAAAGAGTCACAAATTGGACACGCCTTAAATTCGGCCCTTCCAGTCACTCATCTTTCGTAAATCAATAATCTCTCTCATGTTATTTTCACATTTAAAAAAAAAAAAATACGATCAGCGTTGCCAGTAGTGGATTGTGCTCAATATTTTAATATTTAAATATTAAAATATCAAATCCCGAAACAACCAAATAAATCAATTTGATTATTGCTTGCTTGACTTTAGGCGGCCTGGTGTGCCTTGCCAGTGAGAAGGCCTGATCGTTCGGATCTACATCGATTGACGGACGTCAGTCGCGCGATCGGGCAAATCTTGAGCTACAGCCTACAATGGGGGATGAGTGGTCTCGAGGTATGGTGTCCCGGGTTCAGGCCTCGGTGAGGACCGGGATTTATTTAAAAAATCCACCTGGACTTCCAGTAATAAAATTTCCCCTGGTCTCTGGGTAGTGAGATCGGACGCCCGTGTGTATTGTTGCACACGTAAAAAATCCCTTGGCAGTTGGAAATCGAAAAAGAGTAGCCTAACGGCGCTGCCCGGGCAAAATTTCGAGTTAAAAATCTACAAAAAGTATTTCAGGATCCTCGCCGATGCAACGAAGTTCGTGCATTGAGCTGAGTTTCTCCAGACTCAGGTTTGAGTTAGGAGGGAAACGGAGCACTTATGGGTTAAACCGTGTGCCGTGATGTTGATCCAACGACTAAACTAAGCTAACTAAACTAACTTACAATGGGTGACGTTGTAATATTCTGTTGTGAATATTTGGCCGCGTCCAGCGTGTGCCGAGTGGTCTAGTGGTTACACACCAACTTCACACGCCAGTGATCCGGGGTTTGTTTCCGGATCCGGTCAAGGATATGCACTACTGATTAGCTCAAACGAGAGCGAAACTCAAGTCTAGTGCTTCCACACTGACGTGGATAGGCATTAGGCCTTAGGTTCATACCAGAATACGATCAGCGTTGCCAGTAGTGGGTTGTCCTCAATATTTAATTCTCAAATCGCGAAACAACCAAATACATCCACACAAAAAAAATATTGTTAAAGTAAATGCTGTAAACATAAACATCATCATCATCATTCATCATCTTCCACAATGTATATTAACAGAGAGTTCTGGAACTTTTTAAGGTTACGTCATCTGATGTCAACATGGATATGTTTAATGAAAGCAACAGTCAACATGAGGTAATGTACATCTCCTTAGTTAAAAATTCATCGCATGTCATTTTACAAAACGTTGCAATCAACCCTGACATTTATTAACTGTTATTTACTTAGCAATATTATTAAATTCAACAGTTTCTAGTGTTTTCTGAAAGGTCGATGCTTTATATCATCGAAATCACCGCAATTCGATTTGCTTTCGAACCCTAGACTTGATATGATAATCAATCGTGAAACTGCGCTTCACTATCCCCTGAGCAAAGATGCTTAACGTCTGGCTGTTGTAAAAGGACGACCAGGAGAACTTTCAATCAGATAGCGGTGGGAACGATTAGTAGCTGTTGAACCAGAGCGTGTATGGGAATGTCCTGAATGCAGTGGTGTTGGTTCTTAACTAGCATCAACTCAACTCAAGGCCTTCATATCTCCGAGTATAAAATAAACTCCGCCGTGGTGGTAGCATAGCAAGGGGTTTCTGATCGTCTGAAATATCCTACTTCTACTAATTTTTCGGCCTATTTCTCTTCCTCACACTCTAGAAAAAACTGATGGAAGTCCATTTTCACAACTCAGAAATGCAGATGACACGGTCTGCCTCTCAAATAGTGATAAGGGACTAGAAGAGTTATTTGGCAGTCTCGGCGCCCATTGCGCCCCAACCACCTCCGAGGGACCCACGGTAGCCGAAAGATCGAACATGTGCGTGTTACAACCTTGCATCGTACATGGCGTTGTTTGTAGTTGGTATACTGCCACATAGCGATTGCAGGTACACATCATGCAGAAAGGATAAAAGGAAAATCCCAAGGTATAGCAAAGTGGCCAGTGCAATAGAAAGCCAAAGAGACGGCGTGCGTCACGAAAAACGCAAACCTAACGACCAAGGGATACGCTGTGGAGCCATATTAGGAACCGGTCGTGATTACAATTCTAGAACCGAAATCGTGTGGCAAGGAATGTTTGGATGCGATGATTCGATGATCTTCGAGTGAAGAACAACAGGAGGCGATTGTTGATAAGAATCCATGGATGGATAGAAGAACAAGGAAGCGAACCTAGACGAATCTTGAACGAACGAAACAGCAAGGATCTAACTGAACTGTAGAATGGAAATAGGCAGTCAGGGCAAACAGTGCAGATGTGGATAGGATGATTCCTGGTTAATTTTAGTAGATGTTGTCCCTGCGGCTAGGGAGCTCTATGATGTTTTGCGTATCCTTTTACAGGACTTAGCTGTCAACAGCAGCATCTTTCAGCTGTCTGTTGATCTCTTGGCAAGATTACGCTCAGTAGTTTGCCATTGCTTTCTGAGCGGCCGGCTCAGTATCCGCAAGTCACGAGCGGGGGTCGAACCACCTCAGTTCTCGCTCCGCTGCGAGACTCTGCGTGATAAACGGGATTACAGAGAGAAAGTGTTGTAACCCCACAGCCAGAGAGACCGGCGAGCTCTATGATACCGCTGGAATTTGATCTTATGATTCTGCAAGGCCGAAATTAAAGGACTTGAACTGTTTGCCGAACTGCGTGTTGTATTTTCCTGTTTACCAATTTAAAGGTGAGACTTTGAGATCTTGTTGTCGTTACGCATTGACGAGTTAACTGCTTCGTCGTAGATCTTCATTTGTTATTATTGTTCAGAAGAACGGGATTTACGACAAGGCATATACCAAAATTCAGCAACATCCAAACCGCAAAGAAAATCGAAAATCACCAAACCGGTGAAATGAACGAAATGAAGATCTTCATTCTGGCGTAGGTTCTTCAGTTCTCTTTATTTATTCAATCTTTCTTGATAGTCGCTGCATAGCGCTTGGTCATATACAAAATGGGTCGTTCAAGGTTAGTTACCAATACAAAATTCAAATAGCATTTATTTTATGGTATTTCCCTGCTGATAATTCAACCCTGTATTCTGACAGAGGGCAATATTCCTTGTTCATGCCCCTGTTCAACTCTACTTAATCTCAATTACCTTCTACTTTCTAGATGAAATCATTCTTTTCTCTTCAATAACACGACCGTCCTCCTAGAAGTATTGGTGGCGTCTCTCTCGATTCTTCTGGTGGTTACCCTACGTAATCGACGCCTCGTCACCAATATCGTGCTTCTTATTGCAACCCTTTTTACTGTTTTGCACCGCAAGTATTGCAAGTCTCAACCACCTGTTATTTATTTGCTATAACAACTATTCTGTTATAGTTACTCCTGTCAGTCAAAAGATACAGTGAAGATCAGTATCTTTGTTTTCTGAACTTTATTATTATTATTATTATCATCATCATCATCATCATCATCATCATCATCATCATCATCATCAACATTATTATTATTATTATTATTATTATTATTATTATTATTATTATTATTACTATTATTGATTTATTTGGTTGTTTCGAGATTTGAGGCTGATCATATTCCGATACGAACCTTGGGCCTTGTCCACGTCGGATTGGAAGCACTAGACTCGAGTTCCGCTCTCGATCGAGCTCATCAAGTGGTTACTCACATAACAGTGATTCGGAGTCCGATTCCGGGTCCGGTCGGGGATTTGCACTACTGACGACTCAAACAAGAGTGAAATTCGAGTCTAGTGCTTCCAAACCGACGTGGACAAGGCCCAAAGTTCCTGCCGGAATACGATCAGCGTTGCCATTATTATTATGATTATGGAATAGAGAGAAAAAGCATTATCAGGTTGTGCACTATAAGTGATAGGTCGTGTGTTTGTGTTTTTGTCGTTGTTTGTCGTCAGCTATCTGTGTTGTCATTGACAAAGATTCTTAGAATCGAAACGTCTGTGTGTCGTATTGTATGCGTTCGTGTGTATTTTATCTTATTTTATTATTCATTTTTATATTTATTGAGTGCTTCTGATTTAGGATTTTTCACCTGTATTTCGCGACACGTGGATCTCCTTGTAAGGTATGTGCAACGTTTGTTAATGTTTAGTTCGTTTTTTCTCGCAGGAATTTAAAATACCTATTTGTTTCCATTTCATATTATTATGATTACTATTACAGTCCACCCACAAAACTGCATTCATTCATTCATTCATTCATTCATTCATTCAGTAGCATGTCCTTTGCAGAACCTCGCTACCATAACAACCTTCCGGAAAAATTATCGATCATAAACAAGATGTCCCGCGTCCGATACACCCATCTGGAGATCATCAGCCACATCCTGCACTCATCTTCTCTTTGGCCTTCCTCTTCCTCTCTTCCCAAGCATATACCCCTCCATTGTTGTTCTCTCCAAACTTTCGTGGCGTTTCAACTGACCAAAATATTTCAATTTTCTTTGTTTTATCGTCTTTCATAGCCAACCTTCTTCAATATTTAGCTCTTGAAGTATGGATGCATTTGTTCTTTTCTTTATCCAAGATATTCTTAGAATTTGTCCATAGCATTTATATTCAAATGCATTTATGCGATGTTCAGCTTGTTTAGTAAGTGTCCAGGTCTCACAGGCGTATGTTGCAATGGGAAAGATGCATACTCTTAAAAATCTATATTGTGTAGTTCTGTCTGCCCCACTCCATAATTTATTCAGTTGTTTTAGTCTTTGAAGAAAAATTGATAGTCGTCGTTTCTTCTTCTTCTTTGCGTTCATCCGGAGTGTTTTTTTCAGATGTGATTGCGGTGTGTCTGTTATGCGCCCTTGGGCCGAAACCCGTAGGCCAACACATCCGACGATAGCGTGCTTTTTTGACCAGGTAGCATTCCTGGGAGACTCACTTTTGTGGTGCCATCTACAACCCAGCTGGCCAAGTTGGAACGGTCGAAGACAACGGTCATCCCTCAAAGGAAGGCAGGGACAGTCCATAGCATTTTCCGCCATCCAAGGTTGCTTCCATATTTGCAGGGCCGACACATAACGCCCTGGTCCTGGGCTCAACGAGGGAATCGTCACGTCCTGCTCATGGCTGCTTTAAATCCTCACTTCAATATATTGGGCGTTCCTTCACCACGGCCGCTCCCGCACAACCAGGCCAGTCTGCAGACGGTATCCACTCAGCGAGTTTTCGGTTCGGACATGTGCTTGTCTCTGTGCCCTTCAGAGCTGTTCCAGGCACGAAGGACATTAGGAGAACTACCTAGTCAGAGCTGTTCCGAGCAAGAGCGGCATTCGGAAACAAGGTAGATTTTCCTAGCACGAGGGAAGACTAGTTAGAGCTTTTCCGGTCACGAAAGACATTTCACTCGGACGTAGTTGCGTAGTGCCATTTTTATTTTGCCGCCCGTAGTCTGGCACTTCCGGCTTCAGCGGGCATTTTTAATAAGGTTAGCCTTCCTCAGGTTCGAGACAAGTTAGACTCTTATTTCGACTTCCACACAGCAAGCTTTTCCTTTGGTCTGCCACGTAATGGATTCGCAAGCCAGGCGTTCCATTTCGTGTCATCGAGACAATTTTCCACCTTTGACTACACTCACTCCATGAGTACGGTTAAAGACTTTCATCGGAACGTGCGACCGAGGTGTTTTTCCACCTTTTAGTACTCGCTCACGAGGTAGGCTACATGTGCTGCCGGCTCAGCACCTTACCTCCGTACAGCAGTGAGCGAGAAACGGCCAGGCCCTCTCATCCTGGGATCCCTCATATCCCCCAGCTGAAAGCCTTCGGACAAGTATCTGAACTGGACATGTAGCGTGCCCAGTATCTCACCTCCATTTATCGGTGGAGGCGTTTGTGTATCTGGACCAAGATTGTGGCTTCGTGCGCCGGAGCTTAAATTTTGACTGCTATCCTCAGTCTACCTGCAGAGCAGCAGGTTGTGTCTCTCTTAGTCTGGTCCCTATCCCATATGCTGTCCGATATGTAGTTTTTCATCCATCGGCAAGCACATGGGGTCAATGGGACACGCAAGCTCCCCCATCACGGCAAAGTGGAGACACATCGGGGGAGATAGTCGTCGTTTAATTTCTTTCATTGTGTCACCGTTGTTGGTAATCAATGACCCAAGATATTCAAAATTATCCACCACCTCAAATCTTTCCTCATTAACTTATATTTCCTTCTCCATAGTAGTTTTATCTGTATGCATTATCTTTGTTTTTGCTATGTTAACATATAAGTTGTGATTTTCGCTATTCAATTGGGTTGAAGTTAATAGGTTTTCTATGCCATTCTACATTGCCACCACAAAATCACTGTCAAAAATAAAGAAATAGAAAATGCCACAAACTGTGCTTAGTTTGGCTCCATACAAAACAACAAGCAGGAGCTATGGTTTGGGGGATAGTGAGACACACTGACACACATGTTCATAATTAACCGACAATTTCAAAGAGCCTAGTTGCCGGTTAGACACAAAAAGTTGGCAGGAGAAACCATAACTTTGAAATAGATAGAAGGAAGTTATGGAAGCTAATAAAGTAGTGCCCTCAGTGCAGCACATTTGTTTTTCATATCTGACCCTGAGACCTGTCCCGACTTTAGAGGCCGTATTAGTAGTTGTACTTAAACGTTGATTTCTCGTTCAGAAACAATGGCAAACTACTGAACGTAAAATTGCTTTCAAAATCAACATGTGGTTGGAAGAAACGTTCTGCAAATGACATGCAAGATGTTAAACGTGGATCAGAAGTTATAAGAATGGGTTCAAAGAAACTGCGTTGGGCTTTGAGGCCATACACAAGAACGAGCAGTTGCGGTTATTCAATCTTGCACATCTGAAGCAAACCGCAAAACTGGAAAACTGCCTCAATTGTCACTGGCGTCTCTTAGGCCTCAGTGTCCATCCCATTTTCAATTGACCAATTTAAGCCGGCTCCGTGGCGATGACTCGCCCTCTTCTACTCAGCTATGCACCGCTTTACGGGAAATCGCTAGGGGCTAAGTCAACTGAAAACTCACCTTTGCGGGAGACATTTCGCGATTGACGCCGAAGTTGAATGTGAAGTGAAAACGTGGTTTAGAAAACTGAGCACGCATTTCTATGCAGCCGGTTTGGCAGGACTGATAAAACGATGGGATAGGTGCATCAATGTAGGTGGAAATTATATTGAGAAATAAAGGGACAATGTATGTATAAAAATAAACTGGTTTCAAGTTGTTATCATATTTAGTTATTTTTCTACAGCCATTTGTGACCTACTTATTAACTTACCTTCGTATGTTATAGCTTGAACATCAGCATCTCAGTCTGTCATGCGAGTCTAAAATGTGCTGCTACTTCTACAGTCTTGACACTAGGGGACCAGTGAGGACCTCAAGCAGATTATCTTGTTCATGGCCTATGAGGCAATAGAAGCATAACAAGTGTTGATCATCATCAACTTCCACTTCTACCGTCAAATGTCGTGGGGAGGAATAAATGGTGCTCCAGTGCCCGATGGGTGGCATTGGATAGTGTCATTCCGTGTGATTGTACAATGTCTTTGATGTTGTCAATCCATTTCTTCTCGGGCGTCCTTTTGCTCTCATCGCAGATGATTTTTGATGTAAGGCCAGTGATGGTAGTTGTTGGTGTTGCATTCTAACGACATGGCCAAACCACTTGATCTTCTGTCTTTCAATAAATGTGGCACAAGGTGTTGATCCCACTGTCTAATAAGAGCATTTCTTACTCGGTCTCGGATTGTTAAGTTGGCAGCTCAGGCATCTCATCTCACAGGTGTTGATTTTGCGAAGGTGTGATTTGGATAATGTCCAAGTTTGAGATACTCAGATTGGTAGCATAGGGTTGATCGCTGAAGAAAAACTACTTCTTGACCCTTGTGAAGTGAGGACCACGGCAGCAGTGGCTAGTATGCTTGCCTGCTAGCCTGTGGTCATGTGTTCGAATCCCTGTTGAGGGGGGAATTTATTGTTATTGACCTGGGATTCTAGTTTTATTCAGTCTAAAATGTGTACTAGAAAACGTTCTGGGAAGTAAAAGTAGACAACGCGATATTGTAGTCTGTGTGATATTAACCACACAATCCATCGAGTGATGACTTTTTTTTTTTTTTTAATTTGCATATCGTATTTACAAGACATGGCAGTCAAGGCCAGCACTTTTCAGCTTCTGTTGATGTCTTGGCAAGTTTTACGATCAGTAGTTTGTCATTGCTTTCTGAACGGCCGGTCATATCATCATCATCAAGTGCCGTGCCGACTGGCGTAGGCGTTCATGACTCTCCACAGATCTCGGTCTTTGGTTTTCTGGATCAACTTTGCCGTTGATATTCCTCCGTGCCACCGTCGCAATCCATCCAGCATCATTTCTCGTGGTCTGTCTCTGCCTCTCTTCCCCTCGATCATTCCAGTTGTCACGATGTTCTCCAGCGCCTCTCTTCTCATCACATGACCAAAAAAAGCTGTTTGTCTCTTTCTTATTGTTGTATATAATGTTCTAGTTTCGTTAGCCTCTTAAGGAATTCGTTGTCAGTTGCTTTGGCAGTCCAAGGAATTCGCAACATTCATCTAATGAACCACATCTCTGTTGCTTCCAATCTCTTCCTAATTTGTTCATTTATATTCCAAGATTCACAGCCATACAGCAAAACAGGTTCTATATAGCACTTCAGCACTCTCTCTCTCTCTTACATTCAATGATAGTGACTTATTGCATAAGATATTATTCATTTTCTGAAAAGCAGCCTTAGCTTGCCATATTCTGCTCTTAATCTCTGTTGTGCATCTTCCATCTGATGTTATAAATGTCCCTCGATATTTAAAACTATCCACTTGTTGAAGAATTTTCCCTTCAATCTCTTTTTCACATATACCTTTCCATAATAAACCAACACGACTCGATCTGCTGCCGAATCTCGTTGCAGCTGTGTTTCGAACGTGGGTATACGGGATTACGAACAGCGTCTTTAACCCCTTTGAGTGATGACTGGTTATAAAAATACAGGACTAGCACCATATACTGAATATGCCTCTAGGCATATACAAGGATTTCACGTTACTTTGTTTTTACTTTTCAGGTGATGGTAGTGTCATTGCTCTAGGAAGAAGGTACAGTAGCCAGGTGGCCTGCATGCTCTGCTTTCTCAGAAATCTCAGTGATCAAGCTGTTACCCCAAAAAAAAAAAAAAGATTGCATTCTGTCTTCTTTTTTTTTGCCATTTTGTCAGTCACATCATTGTCTGATGTTTTACAATGTGAGGAAATGCACTGTATTACATCCTTTTCATTGATAAAAGCTGCAGAGATATTGCCGTAACCTGTATCTTTCTTCCATTTACCATTCTACGATTTTCATCATCATTAAGTACATTGCCGATAGGTACGGGTGATGTCAACATCATTTTTCAGAAGTTTGCACTAACACTTTCCTGTGCCATGACAAAATTCTGTCAAGAATCTTCTCTTCTTCCTCTATTTGGCTTTCCATAAATCTTTCCTGTTGTCACAGCATGTTCCAATTGTTCTCCTCTCATGTGGCAAACAAAAAATGACAACAATAGTGTTTTAGTCAGTAGTGTGAAGATCACATTCAGTTTTCACAGGCATGTGAAGGATGCTTAAGTGCAGCAACAATTCTGCATAATGCTCTCATATCTTCAATTTAAGCATTTAGTAAATTGATACGGCCACAGTTTCTGTGATCAGCCATGGCATGGTCAGCTATTCTATAAAATGGAGACTAAAGAGACAAGTTAAGACAATATTAAGACAACAGACAGTTCTGTAACATTGATGGCCAGCCAAGACTAGTTAATAATTGCAACAAAAACCATGAACATCAATTTTAAAAAAGTATAAAAGACAATGACAAAAATAAAGAACAGACTGAAAAAAATATATTTCAAAAAAGCTGTTTTAATAAAGGCCAGACAAATTCTTAAATGTTGCACACACAAAATTTAAGCCACACATCCTTGATCGTTGGAACCTGCAACAATGGGGTCACCATCTAGGTCTATATCTAGGGTTACCCACACTTGCTACACAAATATGTATGATCCGTTCACGCGTGAATGGTAATGTGCTACAAGGGAACACTCAAGTGCATTTAATACTGGTTATTCTCGAAAGGAAAGGTTTGTTATGGGAGCATTTGACTATTTTATTAGCTCTTCTTTAAATATGTGCAGTCGATCACTAGCAATGTGATAAAGACAGTAAAAGAGAAATGTCTTAAATTACTGTAAAAACCAGCATCCATTCTAATACATTCTACTTGCAAAATCACATGCTCCTCAGTTTTTAACAATTTTAAACATAATGAGTCATGCAGAAACAATAACACACACATATTACAAAGTATCAATGCCTTATATTTGTGTGGCTCCATATATGTTCCTTTAGAACCCACAATAATGTCAGCTTAAACTGAAAATACAATGGTTTCATTCATTAACTGCCTCTATATTTTCATTATTTATGAGCAAACAGGTGCATAATTATTAGAACAGTCAGAACGTCTCAAACAATCATGAGCCCAGGTGTGATTGAACCTCATATTAGTGTGCGACACTGTTGGCCCGGCCTACGGCAGTTTGCAAGTCAGCAATTCTGTAGTAATTCTTAGTAATTCAGCAATTCTGTAGTAATTCTGAAACAAGTGAATCGATACTGTTATCTCGGCAGTTATAACATCTGATGGGAGATGCCTTGAAGAGATTAGAATAAGAATTGCCATTGTGAAGTTAGCCTTTTACAAGATGAAAAACATACTAACCAATAAACAGATATCAATTGAAACGAGAAAAAAAGTGTTGAGGTGTTACATAGAACCTGTGCTTTTGTATGGATGTGAAGCGTGGACAATAAGCAGTCAAGCTGAAAAACAGCTGATGGCTGTGAAAATGTGGTTTCTGAGGAAAATGCAAAGAATACCATGGAGAGAGAAAAACCAATGAGCAAGTCTTTCAAGAAACAAATGAAGATCGTAAACTGATTAGAGACATTAGACGTAGACAGTCGCAATTTTTTGGGCATGTTATGAGAAGAAATGACTTGGAGAACTTGGTGACAACTGGCAAGATTGAAGGGAACAGACCAAGAAGTAAATACCTGGATGGCTTGGCCACGTGGCATGGTCGAGACAGGAACACGGAGCTAATCCACGACTCTGGTGATCAAGTGAGATGGCAAAACATGACCGACCACGCTTACCAGCATGGCATATGATGGATGGATGGAATTCTGTAGTTTCCATTTGTGCAACTGTGACATACAATTAAATCACCCAAAAATTAGTATCTTGGCTTATAATTGATGTAGAGACTTAAATGCATACCATTGAACTTCATCAGTTCTATCCAACACCACTTTATTCATAATGTATAAAAAAGCAATTGGACTGCAAACCGTAATATATATATATATATATATATATATATATATATATATATATATATATATATATATATATATATACTGGCAATGCAATTCCTCTTTGATATACCTACTATCAGGTTTAGGTGGTGGATGTTCTATGCCTGTACACACCACAATATCAAAGCCTTCTAAGGGCACCCATTGCATGCAGAGTTACAGAAGACTTTAGGTACCAGAATTATCAGGGGACGGTCAAGCTTAAGTCAGGCAGAGGTTGCTATTAGACACGTATGTGGAACAGAAGAAAGACAGGTGGAGATTGGATTAAATGTACCAGTGAAGTCCACTCTATCATTCCATGACATTACCACACTTGATATGCAATGCCATGGAAAGTTTTGTGTCTGTTGTTTCTGATTTGCACATACTGGTCAGCCAGAATCCCACACAAGGTCTACCCAAATGGGTTGATCATCCATTAGTTAGTTAGTTGACAGATCATCCTCATTGCACACCAAAACATTCAGCCCCCCATATGTGATCATCCGTAATCTGCACAAACTCAATGTGGACGGGTAATGAACATATCAATTGGGGAACACTTTTAGGCCACTAAGACAGGCCATAAACAAATTCACCAGAACTAGACACCCAGCTAGCTGGTCATGCGTTGAAGCACACATGTTCCTGCAGCAGGGTACTGTTGTTATTTGGAGGTGACAGGTTCAAATCCCAACATGGTAACTACAGGTTTCAATTTGTATCTTGTCTCGTGTATCCTCTAATCTCTACTTCTTTGAGCACCATACAATACTTGTGAATTTGTTTGAAATGCGGAGGTATAATGGTCAAGGAGGAAAGAGGTGCTTTTGTTGTGTCAGCATGTACCCATTAGGTAGATGTCCAAGAAGTTTATGGCCTAACATGGGTGATGGCCTGGCTGGAGACACAGAGAGCCAACCATGTTTACATTCTCAGCAATCCTATTAATGTGCTCAGAAAGGACCAGCTGGGTTGTGTGTGTGTAGACGGCAGATGGAGTCTGTACACAGGTCAAGTCTGAAGTGTTTCTCTTTCACATTTATGCCTGACCATGCAGAAGTCCAGAGTAATGAACACGCAGACAGCTTGGCAAGCATAGTTATCATGGCAGGCAGTAGAGCAATGGACCAGGCTGACATCCTGAATGCTATCTGGTATATTGGCAAGACCAAGGATCAAGGAAGTGAATTCTTAGAATTGACAGTAAAAGGAAGTGTTGCTAGAAATTACCATCATATGGGAAGTAGATGACGGCTTATAAATCAAAAGAAAACAAACTATCAAGTTTCTGCAAGCTGACGGATGTACCGAAAATGAAATCCTAACACCTACGGACTTGATCCATATGGAACGAGGGAGGATGATATGATGACTATGTAGGTATATATAAAACATACACACACACACACAAATAACTAACCAAACAAATTAGCAGTTGACACATGGGGAAGATAACTCTGTATGATAATTAGAATACACAGATCTTTTTAATGTGAATAGTTGCAGCTTAAACGACTACACCTTTGTTGTTTTAAACTATGAAACCAGCAGAAATATTAGTCATGCTGAATATACTGAAATCTTAATATAATGAACACACACATGAGGTTGTGTGGGTGCATGCCTTGAACGTGTACAAATATGTTTATTTATATTGTGATCATATGTTCAAATCCTCATCAAGGTGGGGATTTTTTTTTTTTTATTGACTTGGGCTACCAGGTCAACAAAACCTCAAATGTGTACTAGCAAATGTTCTGGGAGATGCTGGCATTTTTTCTTTTGTGGGGTGCTAGCTTTGAACCTGAACGTAGTCCACACACATGGTACTACTACTTCTAGTAGCACTGGACTGATTTTTGTGCGTGGATTAGCTTTCCCTATTACTAGTGTCCCTCGCCACCATGCGAACCCACTCCGACAGAGGTACTTGTAATTTACATCCACACGTCAAGAACGAAAAGTCAACATTGTAGTCCAACTGACCGGTGTAGGTGTTCAACTCGCTACCCCGGACATTTAAGAACGAGAACTTTTATCCATTTGGCCAAGCTGACAGTCGGCAAGATATTTACCACATCACCCACTGAGAGTGGTTGGTCTATACAAACATGCAGCTAGCACCATATACCCAATATGCCTCAAGGCATAGAGAAGGGTCTATTATTATTTTTTAAATTATCATCTTCATGTAACTTTCAGGCCAAGCAGTCCATGTATTTATCTCTCATCGTCCCCTTGTTATTTTCCCATAATATATGCCAGTTGCCACTAAGCTTTCTAGTTTACTTCTCCTCATAACGTGGCCACAGAACAAAAAAATCTTGTTTTTGTTACATCTAATTAATCAATTTACGGCTTTCATCTGTTTCTTGTAAGACTGCCTCAATTGTTTTACTGTCCAGTCACTGCGTTCTTTGCATTATCCTCAGAAACTAGATTTTCACTGCCACTGAATGTTTTGCAGCTTGTTTGCTTATTACTTTATTTATTGTTAATGTATTACATGAGAATAATATAACATCCCACAAGAGCATATTACAGATTTCAAGATACAATGTAGCCCCAGAGGACACGGCAAAACAAAGCCACCTAACCTGAGAACCACCAGATGCATCCACGACAAAGAAGTTAATGAATGCAAATGTACTCATCTATCCACCGCTGAAATGATTAATTGCTAGAATGCCGCAACAAAAAATCATCAGTCTAAATCAACTGTGTCCATGTTAAGTCAGTTTCTATTGATCTTCAAATCCCCTCTTTACATTCCTTATGTATTTTCATCACAGGAGGGCCTCCATGGTGAAGTGATTAAGCCACCGACCCTACACTCTGAAGCTTGTGGGTTCAATTCTGGACTCTGTCATTTGGCTCTAAGTGCAATGTGGGGGGGGGGGGGGGGGGGGGGTTCACTGCTGGAACTGCAGAGTTCATGCTTTGTGAGATCCTTTCAGCAGGCCGCCCTGCAGAAAGACACCAATCCACATGGACCCAATGTAACTTGTAAATCCCCGTTTTATCAAAAGTGTTTTACTCAGGTTTCTCATACTATCTCACTCACTCTTAAGAGTGCCACATTCTTCAAAATAATGCACAAACAGCAGCAATGTGTGATTTAGGACAGTGTTAATGAAATACCAACATACACAATATCATGCTAAAAATAACTGAGTAAACCTTATATGTGAGCGTATATTACATAGATAGTTAGCATTCAGAAACTGAACTGTGATATTTATTTAACTTGTATTTGCATGAGTGTTAACGCTGACTAGCTTCAATTTCAACAGTTTCTAAGTCAATGCAAAGTGGCAGTTTCATATGCAACTCATTATTATGTAAAGACTAAATGAGACTGGAGTGGGTCTCCCTGGTCTAGGAGTTAACGTCTTTCTCTGTAATCCTGTATATTCTCGTGATTAACGTAACATGCACAAGAATCAGTAGTGGTTATCGCCGCATTGGTAATTTATGGGGTATGTGAGCCGATCGCTCAGAAAGCAATGGCAAACTACTGAGCGTAATCTTGCCTAGCACATCAACAGCAGCTGAAAAATGCTGATGTTGACTGCAACATCCTGTAAGGGATATGCAAAAAAAAAAAAAAAATGAGCCTGGCAGCATTGGCAAGGAGAACTATCGACCGCCAAGAAATCGCCGCTGAAGTGCTAAACATGAGACTATACAAATGAGACCTGGAGGTCAGCATGGTCGAATAGTTAAGAGCTCTTGCTTATGAACTTCCCGTGTACTGATGCCGAGGTTGCGGGTTCAACTCCTACACCGGTCAGTTGGACTAAAATGTTAACTTCTCATCCTTGACTTGAGGATGTAAACTACAGGCACATCTGAAGTCAGAGTGGGTTCGCCTGATGGCGAGGGACACTTGTAATAGCGAAAGCTAATCCACATGGAAAAAAAATCAGTCCAATGCACTAGAAGTGGCAGCACGTGCCATGCTTTAGGTCAAAATGAGCAAATGTTGAAAAAAAAAACAAGATAATCAATTACTCTTATCATCCAAGCAGAACAAAATTATAACAGTTAAAGTTCCATTTTCTCTGCTAAAAGGTCTATTGGGTATATGGTGCTCATATAGTCACCTGACCCATGAACTTTGCCCTCATAAGTCTTTTGAAATATCCCTACATCATAAGCCAATACCCTGCCTCTATTGCTGCTATGTGCACATGATCTATTATATCTGTAAATCCAACTGTACTGGCCACATATTTTTAGACTTATCGGCACGTGATGAGTGATGTGACCAATATCATGCCAGCTGCCATCAATTGCCAGGGCATTCCCTGGCACCTATTTTAGGCTGGGTTGACTTACGTCACTGAAAAAAATCACCTGCCTTCAAGGGATCCAAACACATTACCACTGAGCAGGCAGGTTAGTAACTGTGCCACTTGACTCCCAGGCTAGTCACTGTGACTCCCAGGCTAGTCACTGTGACTCCCAGGCTAGTCACTGTGACTCCCAGGCTAGTCACTGCGACTCCCAGGCTAGTCACTGCGACTCCCAGGCTAGTCACTGCGACTCCCAGGCTAGTCACTGCGACTCCCAGGTTAGTCACTGCGATACCCAGGCTAGTCACTGCGACTCCCAGGCTAGTCACTGCGACTCCCAGGTTAGTCACTGCGACTCCCAGGCTAGTCACTGTGACTCCCAGGTAAGTCACTGCGACTCCCAGGTAAGTCACTGCGACTCCCAGGTTAGTCACTGCAACTTCCAGGTTAGTCACTGTGACTCCCAGGCTAGTCACTGTGCTAGCACAGTTCTAATAACAAAACAATGATATAACTGCACATGTGCCGATCTGTCAACTGCTGCATTGCTTTGAAGATTATTCGCACACAAGCACAACTGCAAAATATGCTTTATTATCAGCATGTAGAAAAACAATGAAAAAAACACACACATGTATTTGAAACCACACATTACAGAAAAATATGCATGCAACGAATATTGGATATAATCAAACATAATCAGACACACTAAGATCACAGTTAGGTGCCTGCTTCTATCAGTCTGGCAGTAAAACATGTTTGATAAACAAAACAACACACAAATACAGAAGACTAACAATCATAGTTAGCGTAGCGTAAGCTACAAACTAGTAGCAGCTGTATATGCCAGTGCAGCTTCAGATACATTGCCAAGGTTACATAAATATAAGAAAAATAATGTATATCTAACCCCATTTTTGTTTTCACGACAATAAAATTGACTCTATACTCAACTGAACTGACCTTGGAGGGATACAAACAAGCTAGCATCAATAATGTCACCATTTATTGAAAGAGAAGATTAACTAACCCTCGGGAAGTAGATTTGGGACAAGAATGTGTCTATTCAAGACAGGTCATGAAATGCACCTGAACAGGGTTGAAACAAACCAAACAGGGCGATAATAATGCAGGTAGAAACTGCGACTTGAATCATACTTTTCAATTTTTTTGGGAGGGTTAAAATTGTTCAATATAGTTTTATGAGCATGGAATATGCAAGGACTTGGAAAAAATAGCCCATAAATTTTAACAGTATATCAAAAGTGGGAGAGGATAATTCTATACCAGATAAGGAAACTCTCTTAACATCTCAATTATGGCAAGGCTGACATGAGACCTGCAATGTAATTACTGACAGCAACCGTTATCAGGCAATACTTAAAATTTTTCGATGAAGGATTCATGAACAGGGCAGCAACCACAGTTGCTCCAGACACTACTTAAAGGGCGGTGGTGATTACGCTAGAGCTACAGCACTCCTACATAGATGTATTTATTATAGGCAGAATAATACTGGTGACCCGCAGTCAAACCTATCTATCCCCTCTTATGACATGCAAGGTAGGTTACAGTGTTACAGTTCCTTGCTTCCTTTACAGTCTCCCATAACACACAGAGTTGTTACATTAACCCACTCCAACCAAACTGTTACTTAACTTGCTCCTGCCTGATATTATTTTTCATTGTTTAGAACCACACACTCACTAGTTTTCAGTAACTTACTCAGGATAGAATGAACTAAAATAACACCTGCCCAGGACTGGCAGAGTTAAGCAAAATCAGATCTAAATTAAATTATTTTTGTTTGGGTTTTATGTAGCACCACTTAAATTTCTTCCTCTTTCAACAGGAGTGTGCCAAACTTAACTATGCTCCTCAAATATCAGTAAATCCAAATTCAGCATGCATTTGTGAAAAGTTTCATTCCTCTAGACAGATTCCATCCAAAGTAACGGGCTCTATCTACCTACGGATAGGTTTTCTTTGTTCACAATTTTGCCTGGGCAGTGATCTTACAGCCTACTCTTTGTGATTTCCTATTGCCACAGGATTTCCAACAAGCACAACTTACACACAAGACCTCCCGTTTCTTGACATTATCAGAGAAGGCCAGACATCCAATCTCACTACCCAGTGAGAACAGAGGAGCAAGTGATATTAGATACCAATGGTTCTTGGGAAAATACCCAGCACTTTCTGAGCCTGAGGCAAACACTCAACCACGCCCCACCCTCTACTGTTCATATCTGTTTTATTACTGATTGTAAAATGTAAAACATCTGCTATGGCAAGATGTACTAGCTTATTATGAGTGCACATTGTAAATTAGATTCCGCCTGTCTAGATGCCACAATACACTTGATATTGAACATTAATACATTTCTCCAACAAGCAAATCAAACTGAATGAACACAATGGAAAGAAATAGCTCCGGAAAAGTTAACACTTTAAACCATTACTAAGATGGCCAACCAGACCCTCTTAAGCATGGGTCATCGCTGTAACTGATATCTTTCAGAAAGCCTGTATCACTAAAGCAACTTCAAGCACTACACTGTAGGTTTCTGCAGCACTTTTACATCTACAAACGTTATCACAACCTTGTAATAGTCGCTACCACATACTCCAGGGAGGGAAAGGTGTTTCCATTACCCCCTAAGCAATCCAATATAAATTATCAGCAGGTTGATATTCCAGGAAAAGTCCAGCAATCAGTTAACACAAAAATTGTATATCCTAACATCTTTATCATCTTTTATCTACTCTATTATCTATCATTAGGCGGATGATTCTCTTCCATTGTTATATTGTGAATCTTAAAAGATACCCCTGAGGACGAGAACACTTACATATTGTGTATAACCAATCTAAAGATATCATGGAAAATAAAGAAGGAGTTGTTTGCTGGCTTGAGGACGAAGGTTTGCGAGAAACCCATGGGTTTATCATTTTCAGAGTTGTTCTGGAAAATAAAAACAAAATATGAACTAGTAAACGGTGTGTTAAAATCACCACATAAAATTAATTACTGTAGATATTACAAAATGTTTAACTCTTACCCAACATTAAGATTTCCTTCTGTTTGGTGAAAAATTGTTGTCTGTTTAAGGGGTCATGTAGTATTAGTTTATTGGTCGGTTATATATGTTAGTGTATTGGTCGATCATATAGTGTTAGCCCGGTCAGTTATCAGTTATCAGTTGGGGTATCTTCATTGCACTCCGGACATGTCCATAGGTGCTCAGATCCTCCCCCCAGCATATGCATCAGCGTCCGGTGGCTAATAGTGCCAGTTCTGTGTTGGTTGACGAGGTGCTTTGTTTTCCTGATGTACCTCTCGCGCCTGGCTGTGCCGATTCTTACTCCCAGGTCTTTCATCCTGGACAACGATGTGGAATCACTGACGTCAAAGTCTTCTGTTCTCGCCGTATCTTTGAGGACGTTAATAACATCGGCACGATCCATGGGCTGGCCATCTACAGGTAGTGCAGAGCCAGCCAGTTTATCAGCTCGTTCATTTCCCTTGACTCCCGCATGTCCCAGGACGAAGATGAAGGTGACTTTACGGACAACAGACTTCCGCAGTGACTCAGCCCACTGTCTACGTACAGACCCAGCTTCGACCTTCTGAATCATGCTCATTGAATCACTTAGTACACACACGTTGGTATAATGCTGTGATTCCAGCCATATGAAAGCCTGTGTAACTGCCATCACCTCCATCGTCATGCTGCTCGTGGTCATAGAGTGGGTACCATTGGATTCTTGAACGGTTCGGCCCGCTGAACGGGCTGTAAATGCCCACGCACTTCTCTGCTGCTTTACAACAGATCCATCTGTATAGATGAGCACTTCGGGGCTATCTGAGTGTTCATAGATGAGCGCGTTAACCTCTGCATTGACAGCGGCAGGGTTCTGCTCTCTGCACCGTCTGTCGAGTGTGATAATGCAGGAGAAAGTGCACTTAAAAGCTGGAGGCACCGGCACCCATTCCTTGCCGGGGTTGATACTGGTAAGACTGCAGACCTGTCTGACGACATCTTCCGCCCGACCCGTCCATGATTTGCCCCTCTTTAGCCTGTCACCCTTTTCTCTGAATATAGTGTCATGCAGAGGGTGCTGCTCATCTGCACTTATTTTTAAGTATGCACGAGCTCTCCAGATCTTGATCCTGTGTTCCATTGTCGGGAAGTCAAGGAGGTATCTCATTGCTACACAGCTGGTGTCTCTCGTGCAGCCCAAAATGATGTGCATGGCTTCGTTTTGTACCTTTTCAGGTCTTCCAATCTGTGTAGGGCTGACAGTGAGGATGGCCAGGGCATACTCGATGCGTGAAAGCACAAGTCCTTGGAACAGAAGTATTAGCAGTCTTTGCTCGATATTAGCAGTCGCCATGACTCTCATTGCTGACAAACCTTTTCGAGCCTTCGTAATGACATAATCGACATGATCTCTGAAGGACAGGCTACGATCAAGCCTCATGCCAAGATATGTCATTGACTGGGTTCTACTCAAAATGATCCCATCCATTCTTACTGCCGGCAGGTCTGTTTTCACAATATGGTTGTTTAGTGAGAACCATGTAACTGATGCCTTTGCAGGGTTGACAAGGGCAGCGGCATCAGCACACCATGAGGAAATTTGATCTAGTTCGCCCTGCATATCATTGGCAACCGCCTGTCTATCTCGACCCTGTCGATACACGAGGATGTCGTCAACGAATGACAGAGTCCTACCCCTCCCGTTCAACTGTTGTTTAGTGATCGGCACCGTATACACGTTGAATAGTAGTGGTGACAGTGGTGAACCCTGCGGCAATCCTGGACATATCGTTATCGGCTCAGAAGACCAACTCCCGCATCTTAGCACCACCTTCCTTTGGAGCAGAACTGCAGCTATCCATCGTACAAGGTGAGGGTGCACTTTCAGTCTGAGGAGGGTTTGCATCAAGTGCTCGAAAGATACTCTCTAAGTCCTCTAAGTCTATGGCGGCCGCACATGTCTCTTCTTTGACCTGAAATCCTTCGTAAACATCTTGAGCAAAGACCGCCGCATTCAGCCATGACTCTTTGTTGCGTCTGTATCCTCCAAGTGTGGGCGGGAAGCAGCTGAGTTGTTCCAAGTCACAAGCAAGTCTGTTTGCTACAATTTTCTCCAGTAACTTGCCAGCAGTGTTCTGCATCGTAATGATTCTGTAGCCGCTCATCTTGGAATGGTCTTTGTTCGGTTTTGGCAGTGGCAGCAAGTAGCTGTGTAGCCATTCTTCTTGGACCTGACCCCTCTGGATACTGGTGTTGAATTCTCTGGCCAGTTCTTCCATGTCATCATCTGATATCACCAGTAGGTCACCATATCGGATGCCGTCTGGGCCTAGGGCGGTGTTAGTGTATTGGTCGATTCTTTTCAAGCAATATCAAAGCTATATTTAATTAAAGTAACTCGCTCCTGTCACAAGCGCTTGGAAATACGGCCTTAAAGTACAGGCCTTCCACCTTATATAATGAAAGAGTATGCTATACGGCATTTGTTATATCAGATACAATGAAAGTATATGATGTTAAGATATTTGCTGATTCAGATACAATAATTGTGTAAGCTTTAAGACATTTCTATGAGAGACAATGAATTTTAAAAAAAGATCTAACTCTTCTGTCCCAGGTTTTGACAGCAAATGTCCACAGGAAATCACTATTTAAAAAATCACAAATGCATCACTTGCAAAGCAAAGAGGCTAACTGCAGAGTGGAAGTACCCACTGGGGAAGCCAGATTTCTTTAAAATGCTCTGCCAAATGTAAGCAGTTAGTGAACACATGACACAGTGGTTGTGATTCCATGGGCAGATCCAATCACATCTCATACATTGCATGGGACTGAAAATGTTATTGGACAGAAGGCCAGTATCTTCTTCTTCTTCTTCAACGTCCCGAGCCATTGAGGTTCTTTGCTGCAGATACAATCCGTCTCCATTCATCTCTCTGGTTGACCTTCTCTTGCCAGTCACTGATTCAAAGTGCTTGTATGTCTGTATATATATTATCTCTCCACCGTCTTCTTGGTCTACCTCGGGGTCTACGGTCATTTATTTCCTGAGAGTAAGCGAGTTTTGTTTCCCTATTATCTTCCATTCTTTCTATATGCCCCCCCAGCCATTGTAGTCTATAAGCTTTCATGATCTGAGGTCTGCAAATTTTATCAAACTATTTTGTTTTGTTTTAGTTACAATTTTACAGTGTTACCTTTGCAAGCATTAGAAGTAAGAATGTTGTTCCTTTTGCAAGCATTAGCAGTAAGAATGTTTTCAGAAAAAGCAAATACAAAAATAACTCTTCCTGGCATGAAAACTCAAGAGCGAAGGTTAATTCTGCACCAAGCATGAGCAGACCTTTCTTTCGGAGTTTACAAACTAAATGCAGAAGAAAATGTGCAGCAGTCATTGGCACAAATAACAACAATGAAAGAAACTTTCAGAAAGAGAATTTTTAGAGAGAATTTTTAGAAACTTTTTAAATATGTCAAAGTATATGCTTCATTTCCAAGTGAAATAGTTAAGAATATTGCTGTCTGTGTTAACAGGAGTAGCTTCACAGCACGCTGGGCAATCTTCTTCTTCTTTCGTTCGGAATTTGTCTATAACAGCCATGTTGTCTCTTGTATCTTCTTCTGCGTTCATCCGGAGTGTTTTTTCAGACCTATTGCGTTGTGCCTGTTTACTTGCGCCTTTAGGTCGACACATCCGACTTCTGCGGGCATTTATTGACTTAGGCCAGACACTGGGCAATCTGAGTGTATCTTCCTCTGTTGTTTCTCTAGGCCAGAATCTGGGCAATCTGAGTGTATCCTCCTCTGTTGTTTCTCTAGGCCAGAAACTGGGCAATCTGAGTGTATCCTCCTCTGTTGTTTCTCTAGGCCAGAAACTGGGCAATCTGAGTGTATCCTCCTCTGTTGTTTCTCTAGGCCAGAAACTGGGCAATCTGAGTGTATCCTCCTCTGTTGTTTCTCTAGGCCAGAAACTGGGCAATCTGAGTGTATCCTCCTCTGTTGTTTCTCTAGGCCAGAAACTGGGCAATCTGAGTGTATCTTCCTCTGTTGTTTCTCTAGGCCAGAAACTGGGCAATCTGAGTGTATCTTCCTCTGTTGTTTCTCTAGGCCAGAAACTGGGCAATCTGAGTGTATCTTCCTCTGTTGTTTCTCTAGGCCAGAAACTGGGCAATCTGAGTGTATCTTCCTCTGTTGTTTCTCTAGGCCAGAAACTGGGCAATCTGAGTATCTTCCTCTGTTGTTTCTCTAGGCAAGAAACTGGGCAATCTGAGTGTATCTTCCTCTGTTGTTTCTCTAGGCCAGAATCTGGGCAATCTGAGTGTATCTTCCTCTGTTGTTTCTCTAGGCCAGAAACTGGGCAATCTGAGTGTATCCTCTGTTGTTTCTCTAGGCCAGAAACTGGGCAATCTGAGTGTATCCTCCTCTGTTGTTTCTCTAGGCCAGAAACTGGGCAATCTGAGTGTATCCTCCTCTGTTGTTTCTCTAGGCCAGAAACTGGGCAATCTAACATGTGCCCAGTATTTTGACAGATATTCAAGGAAATGTATGCTTACAGTCCCTTTTGTATCTAAAAGACAGTGAAATTCATATACAAGAATATTGCAGATACAGACAAATTTCAAGCAAACGAAAGAAGAAGGTCCATTCTGTACTGAGCTGTTTACACTGACGTATACCCTTCTTGTGTGCTCATCTATTCCTTCAACTTCCTCATTTTATCATGAAGAGGACACTTTATGTTCTGCCTCCATTTACAGCAAAGCTGCAAAAAGTACCCATCTTGGCAAAAACATTTACTTTATGCACATAACATCCTGTAGAGTTCTTCAGCTTCCCTCTTCAACACATCAAATAAATAATCTATTGTGGGTCATCATCAAATGTTTTAGTCCTTGGGCTGATTGTGAATCTTTCATATTATGACTAAACATGTGATGAGGAGAGAGGCAATGGAAAAAGTTGTGACAGCTGGAGAAATCATAAGTAGAAGAGGCAAAGGCAGACCAAGAGAGATAATGCTTGATGACCTAAGATGGTGGTATGCAGCACAGAATTGATCCAGTCACCAAGGACAGAGATCTATGGGAACAAATGAACAACAATGCCATTTGACAGGGCACATGATTACGAAGGATCTTAAGCTCATGAAGAATACAATGGCACAGGTATATCAAGCTAAGAGAATGTCCTTACCTTCAGTTGTCCAATGACATTAACTAGAACACCCCCATCAAGAGTTGGCTGGCAATCTATTGTTGTGATCTGTCTGAACATGTTATCTAGAGGGATTGTCTGACAACAAAGAACATGGAAAGTTATATTTCAACAGATCTTTTTTTTCTTGTCAGGTTACTTCACAAATGTATGCAAATTAAAAATACTGCTCTGTGAAGCCACAAAGAAATATATTGCAAGATACGTTTCAAGGAACTATTTATCCTCTTTCTCATGCATAAAAACCACAATGAAACAATATCACTGCTCGTGGACTATTCAGCTAAAGTCATGCTATATTTGTTTCCACACGTCAGGTGATCTATGACCTTATGTTTGGCAACTCCATACGAAATTCTGTCCGACAGGTTTTATTCCATTTGTATTAGGTTTATTTCAAAACCTGATCTCTGACTCAATCTCTTCAATCTTAAGACGTGGCTATATGTGTTGGTGGGCACCAAATGCCCATGTGGTTTTCAATAAATCAGTCATGATTACTCCTCTGTTCCTCTACCTGTTTTGCTTCTTAAGCCGCTTTGCCATTATTACAGACAGTCAGTCGATAATGAATATAATCTCAATGTCTTTGTTTTGTTCAGTTTGTATGTGGTTCCCATGCTCATTCCTTACATTTGTTTATTTTCTCCTGCGTATATCGTTCTCTTATACACTAAGAAGAATAGGATACTTGGAAAGTCAAGATCCCCTGTTTAACTGCACTGTTCATATTCTTTTCATTTTACCAAGTGTTACATCAGTGGTTCGCAGGTCAACTGGTGGAGAATTCCCCCTCCCCCACCCCCGGGAATTTTAGGGTTGGGGGGGGGGGGGGGGGGTTTAAGATAGCGTTAATACAAGCACCGATTACTTGATATTATTTTTCCCTCCATACTTTACAGTTCTGTACTTCTCGCCCTTCTGAATTTCGATTTATAACATAAGTAGACCTGCAAATCACATTTTATGTAGACGTATAGAAGTGTTCTAGTACGTGTTATTAAACTTAGCTTTCATTTTTATGTATACTGTGTAGGGGAGGGGGACATTTATAGGCAGAAAATACGAAAAGGTGGGGGGGGGGGGGGGGGCGGGGGGTTGAACTGACATTCTAAACATATGTTGGTGCATGGACTAAACAAAAAGGTTGAGAACCACTGTGTTAGATTATGTTTCCAACAATCAGAAATACAACCTAACCCAACTATACATCACACACATGTTTTATTTCTTCACTCAGTCATTACTGTATATTGCATATGAAACCTAAGAACTACGAGGGTTAGTCAGTAACTAAAGAGGGTAAGTCATAACTAAAGAGGGTAAAAAATTGGTTGCATGACATTTAAAGACATCACAGTCAACCCCGGCATTTTTTGGCTGTTTGTGATTTCTTGGCACATTTTACATTCGGCAGTTTGCCACCACTTTCTGAACATAATAGCACTCATACCATCACAAGGCAGTCTGCTTACAGATTAAGTTATTAACGAAAGAGGGTAAGTCAGTAATTAAGTCACAAAATAATAAAGCAGCTGAGAAACGGTTGTTTGTAGTTTATAAAGATGTCATTATGTGGCATATTAATCCAACTTGAAGTCTATGCATGACAGACAATTGCAGCATGAGTGTGTCCAGTTGCATGTAACGTTTCATGCTGAAAATGTCATTCTCAATTACTGCACCACCGGAGAACAGTTTGCTATTGTGCAGATGGTGGGGGTGAGTGTTTGTGTGCGCACGTGGAGGAATTTCTGCCAAAGATATTCATAAGGAAATATTGCCTATCTAAAGATGCCAGTGTTTTCCATGGAATGCGGTACAAAACTGGGTGACAAACGATTTACTGATGACGCAAAAGTTGAGTGTGAAGTGTAACACGGCTAACGCACCGGCACAAAGATTTCTATGTGGGGCTAATAACAAGATGGGCTATATGCATCAAATTTTGCGGAGATCATGTTGAAAAATAAGCAGAGATTAAACCTTTAGCGGGTAAAGCGTCCCGGAACGTTTCTACCCTCAAACGGGCAAAGCGTCCTAAACCGTTCGTAACTATTATGCATTGTAAAACCGCGATCTCGCGGCTTTCCGATTGTCTACTTTCGGTTTCGCTGATAGCTAGACAACGTGGCCGCCATTCGCAAGTATGTACTTTGAATTTGAACGGGATTTTATTTATAGTTTTGGGGGGTTTTACGCTTTGTATTTCAAAATGAATTTCGACAATTCTTCAAGTGGTAGTGAGGATTTTGCTGGGTTCAATTTAAGTGATATTGAAGGGCACGAAGTTGACTATTAATCGGAGCTAGATATCAGTGATCAGTGTTACTTTGCGTTAGCAGTCTGAGTCGGACTTAAAAGAAAGTGATTATGATTCGGAAAATGTGTTTGTAAATTGCCATATAGATGACTGACAATCACAAACAATATGTCGTATTTTGTAAATATTTGTGTTCATGTGAGGAATAGCGGCATCATTCACGTGAGTAATATGTTCTGCATGCTTTTCCCTTCATTTTGCTGTTTATTTGACTAAAATCTGTTGACTAACAACTTATATGTGATATTTTTACAAGCGTAACCCAAAATTTTACCAAATCTCAAAATTCTTCTTGCCTGTTCAGGGCTACAAAACAGACAAACGTCTGCCCGGTAAAGGGTTAAGTACAATAATAAATGGTTTCAAATTTGCATCTCATTCAGTTTGCTTTACATACAATATTGTTATCTACTTATGTGATATATATGAACCTCAATAATAAAAAAAAGCATATGCTTACTTTCATTTTCTCTGCTATTGTTTCAACCCCTTGGAACTGCTGTCCTTCAAATGTTAATAATGAATCTGTTGGCTGAGAATAGAAAGAAACACATTTACAGGTTTTATTTTTCACTCTTAGCATAAAGACTTGTATTTATAGACACTGTGGTGAAGAAACTGCAACACATGGTCTCAACAATTCAGCCCGGGCTTTGTGCTATGAAGAGGTATAACTCCATCCCTGGTCTCCCCCACCCCTCCCCATAGGTTGCAGTTATCTCTTTTGTTTTAAGCATAATGTAACAAACTATTGTCTGTCAAGACCGCAGGGTACCAGGTGAAGAAACTAATGGCAGTTGAGATGTGGTTTTTGAGAAGAATGTTAATATGGACAGAGATATAAATATAGGGGTTGCGTGGTCTCGAGGTATGGTGTCCGCCTCAAGTGCTGGAGGTCCCAGGTTCAAGTCCTGGTGATGACCGGGATTTTTTCTCTTGGATATCTAGTAATAAAATTTCCCCTGGTCTCTGAGTAGTGAGATCTGACACCCGTGTGTATTGTTGCGCACGTAAAAAATCCCTTGGCAGTTGGAAATCGAAAAAGAGTAGCCTAACGGCGCTGCCCGGGCAAAATTTCGAGTTAAAAATCTACCCAAAGTATTTCAGGATCCTCGCTGGTGCTACGGAGTTCGTGCACTGAGCTGAGTTTCTCCAGACTCAGGTTTGAGTTAGGAGAACGGAGCACTTATGGGCAGCACCCATGTGCCGTGATGTTGATCCATCGACTAAACTAAACTAAAGATATAAATAATGAGGTAGGCATTCGTATTGAATGCTGCAGGTGTTACAACATCACTCATCAAAATCATCAGAAAATGACAAATGAAATCTATCGGGCATATCCATAGTAGAGGTGGAATAGAAAAATTAGCTGTATGTGGGGAAATGCTGGACAAGAGAGGTAGAGAAAGACAGTGAAATATGAATAAAAAAAGTTTAAATAGATAGGCAGCAAATAATAATTGATTGATTGATTGATTTAGGAACCGACATCACAGCATTCGGGGCATTCCCATAAGCGCTCTGTCCCCATCCTCAGCAGCCAGCGAAGAGTTCTAACAATAATAGCACCAGTAGCAATCTGATTATATATCCGTCTCGCCTTTCCCCTGAGTGTCGATTGTCGGCCAGATTCCCTCGCTGTCACATTCTTGCCAGACCATGGTGATCCATTTGCTCCTCCGAGGTGTACACATGCTCCCACAAGGCCGCAACCACGTCTTCCTTATCATGCATCAATACTCCACCACGTTCTGCAGAGCCAGCCAATCTGTCCCCTTGTTCATTCCCCAGCACACCAGCATGCCCCGGAGAAAAGATCCAGAAATAATAATAATAGGGTGTTTGTAAAGTCTCACTTCACTTTGTATACAGAACAAATTTGATGTCATAAAAATATGCACTAAAAGAATTCATTAGTTACAATAGTCACTGCTATGGTCTAACGATGTTTTGAGGAAGCTGGAAAGTACCAATGAAGTATTTATTATAACAGGTGTTGGAAATGTCCACCACGGGCTTCAAGACATGACTGTACACGTCTCTCATATTGTCAAATACCTTCTGCGTTTCTGTTGTTATTTCTTGAATGGTATTTCTGATTGCTTCTTTCAGGTCCTCAATTGTGTGTACATTACTTTGGTAAACATGCCCTTTCAAGAAACCCATAGAATTACTCCAGCAGATGACAGTCATTCACTGCATATTGCTTCACAATGGACTGGGGAGCAAATTTTTTGATGTCATCAAATTTGTTCTACATACAAAGTGTAGTGAGACTTTACAAACACTGAGTATAAGCCACAGAAACTTCATTCAAAATATCAGATAATAGAGAGGATTAGAGAGTCGTGATCACTGGTCTCTGCAACAGACTAGACACCAGAAGAAGAAGAAAATATAAAAGTTTACAATTTCAAAATATAAATCTTTTCAACCCACACTAAATAGCTGTTCACAATACAACATGGCATACAAATATAAAGCTGTCTTAGCTTGGTGTTGTGTGTAATCCAACAGGTCTTCTTCAGCTGCCTTTAACACACACACACACACAAACCCCCCCCCCCCCCCCCCCCCCCCCCCCCCCCCCAATGGAGAATAGGCTCTAAACAGACAAACCAGCTGGTATTTGCAGTAAAGAAGACAAAGACACTTGTTGATTTCCTTTCCATTCAAGGCACAATGCTGCCCAGGATGAACTATTAACAGGATTTATTCCCTGAATGACTATGCTTAACATTCCCATTAGATTTGATTATTTTTTTTAAAAAATCAATTTATACTCTGGGAAGTGAGAAAGAGGAATAGGAACACATAACTTTGCAAAAACATTTCATAATGCTTATTATCGACTTCCTCAACCCACAACATAATGCTATTCTAACCATAAATGTTAATCATAGAAAAGAAGCCAATGTTAATATTTTAGCATAAATATGAAACCACAAGGAAAATGCTCAATATGAAAAACCAAATACCAATGACGATCTAAATCGTATGCTCATATGTACAAGTCTTACTGACCCACCCTGTCCTCTACTGGCTCTACATGATATTAAGTCAAAGCTAGTTCCATAGCACCAGTCTCCGTGGCCAAAGGCTTGCGAACGAGGTTCATGAGCCGCTTACCAAGCGCTCGAAATGCAGCTGCGACCGATTTGTGCAGCAGACCGTGTCGCGTTGTGTTATATAACATGTTGGTATGGGAGCCAGTTGTTCAGAAAGCAATGGAAAACTACTGAACGTAAAATTTGCCTAGTACATCAGCAGCTGAAAAAGTGCTGGTGTTGACTGCAAGGGATATGCAACATTAAAAAAAAAAAGTTCCATAGCATAAACTGCCACTGGTGTGTTCAGAGTTAATTAAGTCTTTACCTATTAAAGGTAACAGCATAGGTGAGGTGCCCAGTTCCCTTCCTCATCACGTTTTCTTACTAGTTAGTTAATTGCATATTCTTTACAGGATATTGCAGTCAACCCCAGCATTTTTGGCTGTTCGTGATTCCTGGGGGAGTTTATTTTCAGTAGTTTGCCATTGCTTTCTGAACGACAAGCACCCATACCATTTCATAAAAGCCAACGCAAGCTGATCTGCTGCCAAATCGCCCGCAGCTGTTTCGACCGCGGCATGCAGGTTTACGAACTGCGCCTGTAACCCCTTCGCCATGGTGCCAGGTTCCTAGGCAATATTGAAAATTGGTACCAATTTTTATCTGGCTGGAATTACCCCAAATTTGTACTGGTCAACAATGTCTCTGCTGGAGATCAAACACTGACTACATTGAGATGCTGAGGTGCTGATGTGTCCGCCTAATGAAGCGAGAATCAACCATGGTCCCCACTGTGATGAAGGCTGACAAACTGTACATGCTGCAAACTACAATAGAGTCGCAGCTATTCCCCGCAGTGAGGGTAGACAATCACCTCAGTCTTGCACTCACTGCTTGGACAGCATACAATAGTCCTGGGATGAGTGTCTTGCTTGCCTAGGATGAAACTAACCCACCACCAGTCCCTTAGTCGTTCATTAAGTCAAAAAAATGTGAACATCTCAATCTCTTGGTTCGACAATAACAACACTGGCGGTCGGCATGTTCGAATGGATAAGAGTGCTCGTTCTTAAACATCCAATGTGATGATGCTGAAGTAGGGTGTTCAACTCCTACACTGGTCAGATGGACTAAAATATTGACCTCTGGTCCTTGACTTGGGGATGTAAATTATAAATACCTCTGAAGTTGGAGTGGGTTCGCTGATGGCGAGGGACACTGGTAATAGGGAAACCTAATCCACATGCAAAATTCAGTCCAGTGCTACTAGAAGTAGTGTGTATGAACTACACTTGAGTTCAAAGCAATTGAGCGAAAAATAAAACAACAACACTTTCAGTAACAACTGCTTGTGAAAGAAGGTAACTGCTTGAAGCAGACAGTGTCAAGTGATTGAGGAAGACAATGACAACTGTTTAGAGGTAGAAGGTAATTGCTTGAAATAAACAATATTAAGTGATTGAGGTAAACAATGACAATTTTGAGGTAGAAGGTAACTGCTTGAAGTAAACTAAACAGTGTCAAGTGACTGATGTAGACAACGAAAAATGTTATAGAAAGTAGAAAGTAACAAAATATTAGGGAGATTCATTTGAAACCCGTTCCAATGGCTTTATTACAAAAGCGTGAAAGAAACATTAATAGGTGTGGTAGAATTAAACAAAGCATTCATTTTGAATGAATTATGCACCATGGGTTGGTCAGAAGAAGTCGCCGTAGGCATTCAAGCAAGCATCCCATTGTTTAGGTAGGCAGTGAATGCCGTCCGCAAAAAAGGATTGTGGTTGCTCACTGAACCAAGTGTTTACCGCGTTCATTACGTCTGCATCTGTGTGAAATCGTTGGCCCTTGAGAGCTTTTTTTAGAGGTCCGAACAAATGAAAATCGCATGGTGACAAATCAGGACTATAAGCTGGATGTTGCAGAATTTCCCACTCCTTCTTTGCTAATGCTTCCTGCACAATCTTTGCGACATGCGGAGGAGCATTATCGTGCAACAAAATCACACCATGAGAAAGCATGCCAGGTCGTTTATTCTTGATGGCTTTTTGCAGCTTGTCTAGTGTTTGCAAGTAGTGGGTAGAGTTGATGTTGACACCAGGTTTTTTAAAGTCGGCCAACAATAGCCCTTCATGGTCAAAATATGCGCTCAGCATAACCTTACCAGCGGAAACCTGTAACTTGAATTTTTTGGTTTTTGGTGATCCAGCAAGCTTTCATTGCATGCTCTCTCTTTTCCTGCTCGGTTCAAAGTGGTGACACCATGATTCATCGCCTGCCACTATGCAGAAGAGAAATGCATCACCCTCCACTCTGTAACGCAACAAGTGGTTCAAACACCATCCCATGCGCTCCTCTTTTTGGTGGTCGGTCAACATCTGTGGTACCCACTGAACACACCTTCTGATATTGCAGTTTCTTACGAACGATCTTTTGAATTCTCCCAACTGACACATCAAATTCTTTCGCTAGCGAACGTATGCTTCGACAACGGTTCATCTGTACTGCTGCATCAATTTTGGTGATGGGTTTTCTGTTGCAACAATATGCGCTTGACCCGGCTGCCGAAAAGATCTGTCGTGGACTGACGTCCTTTCCGAAACATTCGTGCCCAGTCTGTCACTATTGTCTTCAACACACATTTGTTTCCGTACGCTGCCTGCATTCTTCGATGAATGTCCACTGGTCGACATCCTTCAAATGAAAGAAACTGAATGACCGCTCTTTGGGCTTCTTTAGACAGATTTTGGATCAATCCGGCCATTTTCTCAACAGTCAGAAACATAACCTATGCATCATGGGACGATAAGCATGTGCTCTTTTATTCATTGCTAAGTACTTATCACATGATTATGATATGATCATGTTCAACATACGCAATTACGCGCGGTGCGGCATGAACGGATTTCAAATATTACAAAACTAAGCAACAGGGTAGTTGAAATGAAGGAGTTTTAATCATCACACCATATTACTCTGCAGACAAAGCAATGATCTGCATGCAGTTGATTAGCCTCCGGAAAACTATTTAAGAATAAACCCCCACTGAGAAAGGAGCATACTAGTACATGCCCAGGCACAAATGAAAGGAACATTTGACATGGAAGAACAGAACAATGTAAAACAGAACAGCCACTGTTTTCTTTGATGAATATCCACAGGACCTTAGGGTCTACACAGGCTGGTCAACAAAAAATGTAGTTAGAAATATAGAAGTGGTAGTGTGCATAGAATACCCAAATAAATCCAGGGATATGGCCAGAGTACCAACAGGAGAGTACTGTCACAACTATGACGAAGAAATCCATGCAATCAAGATAGCAACAGAGAAATTGCTGAATACCAATCATGGTTCATAATCTACAGTATTGTTGACAGACACAAAATCAGTACTTCAGGCACTCTTGTCCAGAAAATTGTCTTTACTAGACATTACTGTCTGAACTAGGCAACCAGCACATCACTTTTCAACACAAGACGATCACATTATAAACAGACCATAATATAATACAACACATCATTAAGTCATTATTCTAAGCATGAGAATGAAACACAATAATTGAATCCAGTTACATGTATACAAAATTTCAGAATAGCAAATCAGTCATGTCCACATGTAGACTGGCACCCCAGAAGATCACATACACGAAGACTGCCATAAGATGACTTATCAAGAGTAGAAACAAATCTTTACTTATCACTGAACTAAAAAAACAATAAAGTTGATAACAGATAACACTAGATAAAAAATTAAAATGTATTCCAAGTGAATGAAAGAATAACTACTAACACAATTATTTGCCAATTTGCAGTAGCAATACCAAAATATTAATCCTCAACCTTTTCTGGTTATTTTTTTAACAAAATATTTTCTGCCAAGCAAATGTTATGTTGTCTTGTCTGTATTTCATTTGTAACAGTGACATTGTATAGTGTCATTGTCATTTTACCAACCCAAGGATCTTCTGCTGCTAAATTAAATTCCCTGATACCCAAAACAAAGAGTTTATAAGTCACAATAATAGTTAATACAGATACTGAGTATGCTATTAGTGAATGATACATATCACTGTAGAGGCATCTTATTTTTTTTTTAATTATGTAGTTAGTCCATGATGAAAATGTATGTATTCATATTGTATCTCAGTCAGAGATCTGACTATCTGCGCAAAATCGTAAAGAAAGGGGGCATCTTTCACACACTTTCTGACAATATTTTCATACTTTGCACAACTAATTAATACTAAATAATAGTCCCGTAAAACGTTCACTGAATGCTTAGCTACAATTATTCCACCCATGCATGTTCTTATTTCAGTTACCGATTTGTACAAATCTACAACAAAGAGATGTGTTTAGTGTGTTGCATTACAAGCACAAGTTATTAAATAAGTCACCGACCGACGAGAGCCGAGAGAGACACACTCCCACTCACATGATACATGGCTGCCACCTGGCATCTGATGTCTTTATTGTCAAAGACGAGGTAATACTGCTCTACAAACTGTTTACCAATAGTATCAAAGTTCGGGTTCATTTTAGTTCTTATTGGTGCAGCTAAAACTGCAATCTGATTCAAACAGAAAGTCAAATAAACAGCGAATGTACAAATGTAGTACAAGCGGCCGGTTTTCCGAGTTTCCTTCTCTATGCGCACAACCGGAAATCCCCATTTGACGGGTAATTTGAAAATTTGAACGCTCTCTTACTGCTTTTAAAACTGCAGAAACAATTTATTTCAGTATTTTACATACTGAAGAAAGTCGACGTGGGCGAAAGGATAAGAGCAACCTAGCTCTTAAACTTCCGGTGCTCTGATAGCAGGATAGGGGGTTACTCCCCTTCATCGGACAGCTGGGCTTAAACGATGACTTCTCGTTCAGAAATCAATGGCAAAATACTGATCGTATAATTGCCTAGACCAGGGGTCACCAAACTTTTTTTCATGACGGGCCGGATAACTGACAAAATGACGAGCGCGGGCTGGATACTCATTCTGTACATTACTTTCGCTGGTCTCAGTGGCAAAGGTCTTACGAACGCGGTTTGTAATACCGCATACCCGCGTTCGAAACACAGATGCGAGATTTGGCAGCAAACCGCGTTGCGCTGGTGTTTTACGCACTGGTATGGATGCCGGTGGTTCAGAAAGCAATGGCAAACTACTGAGCGTAAATTTGCCAAGACATCAACAACAGCAAACAATGAGTGTGTTGACTACAAACGTACTGTAAAGGATATGCAATTAACTTTAACAATACTTGCAAGCCAGAACGAAAGCTCTGGTAAAAAAAAAAAACAGACGAAAAGCTAACTTAATCATTGGTGAGTGGCGTGCAATGCGCAAAAAAAAAAAAAAAAAAAAAAAAGAAATCAAAGACAACCAACCTATTTATTTACTAAAACAAAGTTATCAAAGGAGGTGACGTCAGCAAAAAGATAGTTTCATCAGGCTTAGTGTTCACATATCCGAATCTCACAAACTAAGCAGCAAAAAAGATTAGTGAGATTTGTGAAACTGATATTTGGCTTTCACGATATCATCAATGGTTGGTTTGAAATTGCTGCATCCAATCAAGAGAATTGCTTTCAAATGTCCATCAGTCAATCTCGTTCGATGTGTTGACTTCACAGACTTCATTTTTGAACATGTTTGCTCACAGACATAAATTGTTCCAAACACTGTTGCCATACCAGCGGCAAATTTCTTCAGTTTCGGAAACTTAAAATCAGGTAAGCAGCGGTAAAATTCAACACGTTTTCCTTCTCCGTGCTTCTCTTTCAACAAGCCATTTGCTTGCAAATCAATGAGTTCCAACTGTGGTTCAACAGGCACATCATCAAGGTTACAATCGAGTCGGATTCTGGAACAGAAGAATGTCACTCTCAGTTCTGTTAACATATTAAAATCTCTTCACTCTTCTTCTTCTTTCGTTCGCTTGAAATATGTCTATAACTGCAATGCTGTCTCTTGTATGAATTGAACTGTCTTTTTCAGTTCACACAGCGGTCCATAGAGTTTATCTTCCACTGTCGTCTCTCTAGGCCAGAAGGTTTGCCTAGATATGTTATATTTTGGGCAGTCTTTGAGTATGTGCTCTGCTGTCTGCGACGCCAATCCACATGTGCACATGGCTGTTTTACCAATCTTGAATTTTGTATACATGTGGTTGCGTAATCTATTGTGCCCTGTTCTGAGGCGCAGAATAATGACTTGTTCTGGTCTATCCATAACGTGGTAGTCATCTTGAGCAGGTTTTGGTGGCTTTCTGACTGATTTGATCATTTTTTTTCTTTTGGTGGTATGTAACGGGCACATCAGGCTGTTCTTCTTTGGCTCCTTCCTTAGCCAATTGATCAGCTCTGTCGTTTCCGGGTACTCCACAGTGGGATGGTATCCACTGTATGGTGACCTTATGCTGACTGCTAAGTTCAGAAAGTAGTGTCCTTAGTACTGGCAATTTCCCAGACAGGAGCGCCTAGAGTACTGATTTTGCATCTCTCAATAGCACCACAGGTTGTGTACCATTGCTGGTATTTAGTAACTTCTCTGTTGCTATCTTGATTGCCTCAATTTCAGCATCGTAGTTATGGCAGTACTTTCCTGTCGGTACTCTAGCTGTGTCCCTGGTATTATTTGGGTATTCTATGTACACTCCCGCTCCTCCATTTCGAACAGCATTTTGTGCTGACCCATCTGTGTAGACTCGGATCCAGAGGTCCTGTGGGTATTCTTCATCAAGGAAGCTGAGAGTGGCTGTTCTGCGCTGCACACTGTTCTGTTCTTCCTTGTCAAATATTCCTCTCACTTTTATCTGGATTTGTAATGATAGTCTATGCTCATCTTTCCATGGAGTTTGCTCTGGAATAGTTGTTAGGGGAATACCAACTGTGGGCAGATCGGTGGTTTCTCTGCAGAGTCGTTTGGCCTGGTGGATAAAACTACTTTTTTTTCAACCGCCCCATAGCTAGGTTTTCAAATCTGTTCTTCATAGGGTGGCCTGGCAAGCTGAGGAACTTTTCTGCTAATATTAGCGTTTTCGTATCTCTGCGCTCACTCAGTGCTTGTGTCCTCCCCATCTTCTCCATTTCCACTATAGGGGTTGATCTCATCCCTCCTGTGGTGACTCTAAGTGCTTGATTTTGCACTTTGTCCAGCTCTTGTAGTGTGGTTTTTTATGCCGAACACCACGCAGTTGACCCGTATTCCAGGTGTGGTCGTATGCTCTGTTGATACACTTTGTTAAGTATTTTCCCACTGGCTCCTCATGTGGTTCCACTTAGCTTTCTCAGGATAGCTATTTTCCTTCTGGCTTTTGCTACTGCTTTGTTGATGTGCTTTATCCATGTCAGCCTGCCATCAAATGTTACTACAAGGTATGTTGGTTCTGTATCTTCTCTTAGGGGTGTTCCATTTATCTGGATGGTCCCTGCCTTTTGTTTTGGAGAGAGGGTAAATAGGGTGGAGCTGCACTTGTCAGTGTTTATGCTGACACACCATCCATTAGCCCATGCAACAAATGTATATACAGCTCTTTGTAGAAATCTGGTGGCCACTGATGCATGTTCATTTGTGCTCCATAGAACTAGGTCATCGGCATACATTGCCGCTTTAATTCCATGCGGTAGATTAGCAAAGAGATCATTGATGAAGATTAGAAAAAGTGTGGGGGACAAGACTCCGCCCTGGGGAACACCGTGACGCAGTAGTACTTTGTTGCTCTTTAGTCCGTCTATCTGTACTCGGGCTCTTCTGTTGTGCAAGTATGCTTTCACCCATTTGTACATTCTTCCATTGACTTTGCAGTTTCTCAGTTTATTCATCAGACCTTCTTTACAGACTTTGTCAAAGGCTTTCTTCAAATCTACGCATGCCGCAAGCACCAGCTTCCTGCTCTCCAGTGTTTTGCAGAGACAGGCTGGTGAGGCTAATTGGTCTGTAGCTAGAGGCAATGGAATTATCTTTCCCTGATTTTAGGAGGGGTATCATGATTGCTTCTCTCCAGGCTTGTGGAACACTGTCTAAGGTCCAACTGTTATTGAAGATCTGCAACAGCTTTGATTTGGCATCTGTTCCTAGGTTCCTGATCATTTCATTGGAGATACCATCAGCTCCTGGTGACTTTCTCATTTTCAGTTTTGATATGGCTAGCTCCAGTTAGCTGATTGTGATGGGTGTCTCCAGAACCTCATGTACTATTTCCTTCTGTCCTGTATGTTGCCGTTTCTCTCGAATCTCTTGTTGTTTCTCTTGACTAATTTTGATATTGTTATCTTGTGCGAATGAGTACGCAAAATGGTCAGCTGCTTGCTTTCTTGTTAAGATGTTTCCATCTTTAAGTAGTGCAATTTTTGAGTTTCTCCCTGTGCCCCCATCGTTAAGTTCTTTTATTAGCTTCCACAATTTCCTTGTGTCTCTTTCAAAGTTCAGAGACTCTGTTTTTTCCTGCCAACTTTTCCGTCTAGCCTGCAGCTTGACCCTTTGAAATTTGGCTTTTGCATGCTGGAATTTATTGTGGTGCTCCTGGCTGGGTGTGGCCTCTGTTTGCTTTCTACATACTTCCACATCATTATGCAACTGTTCCAGTTCACTACTCCAGTAGGGTTTATATTGTTTACGGGCTCCTCTTGGTACTGTTTCTCGCACTGCCTGTAGTATGCTTTTCCCAAACTCTTCAACTACTTTATTTATGTCTTTCTCAGTGTTCAGGTTTCTAACCAGTATGCTGGTGCGATTCTTGTACATTGCCCAGTCTGCTTTGTTGTAGTTCCACCTCGAGAGGGTGCTGCTTTCACTTACAAGCTCATTTTCTACAGTTAGAAAGACTGGCCGATGGTCGCTTCCACCAAGTTGTTTCCCAAAAATTCGTGTAATGTTCCACTCCATGTCTGGTGAATGAAAAGCCAGGTCAGGTGTAGTTGTAGAGTGCCATGATCTCGAGTAGAAAGTATGTGGGTCAGACGGCTTGTTAACCAAGATGAATCTATTCTCATCCTGCCAGTCTTCCAGTCTCTCTCCTCTCTGGTCCATGTGATCATAGCCCCAACTCTGCGAGTGGCTGTTGAAATCGCCACACTCAATCATTTTTTCTGTTAATGGTAGTGTGTCCAGTGCCTGTGGGCGGTCACTTGGGCAGTAGTAATTGATCAGATCAAGGTCTGTATAGCCTGTTGTAAGCTTAAGTGTCTGATACTCAGCCCCTTCCATATAGACTTCGATTTGGGAAGCAGTGATGTTATTTTTTACAAGGGTAATTATCCCACCTTTTCGCCTGTCTTTTCGGTCAGATCGGTAACACGGGTAGCCTCTGATTTTGAAGGCTGTATTTTCGTTGAGGTGAGTTTCTTGCAACATATGCTTACTTTTTGTTGGTCCAAGATGTTTTCTAATTCTATTTTGTTGTTGCTGACTCCCTCCGCATTCCAGTGCATTATTTTAAGTTTTTGTTTAGTATGGCCAGCTGTTCTATTCTCATGTCCCCTGGCTCCACAGGACATCTGAGAAGGACCTCCAGTAGTTGGGGTTGGACCATTTCGAGACATAGGGCCCAGCACTGCACCTGCCTGGGTGTCCAAAGCAGGGCGAGCACCATAACTTTTAGCAGTAGTCGACATATTCCATTTTGCGTAATTGCGTGGCATCCTGATTTCTGTGGTGCGCCTCCTGGCTGGTTGCCTCCGTCTTCAGCACCTTTCCTTTGCTAGAGCAGACTGTGGTTTCACTCGAGTTTAGATGTGTACACATGCACACACGTGTCTGCACATGAATGTATGTGTATACACATCTAGAGCACACTGGTTATTTTCCGGCGCCAGATACTCGCCGTCGCCCCTTCTCCTGTTAGCAGAAACAGTTCCACCACGTGAAGGCAAGGAGTTGGACTTTTGCTGCATAGGTTATGTATTCACGAGCCATTGGGGTATTTAAGCAATGTTTGGCGCTCACCCCAACACTGCGCCCCGGCTACATACAGCAACATTTGGAACCAAAATCTCTTTTTTAAAAACATGCTTTTTCAAATCATGAATAATTTTTTTTCTCTCTCGAAAATTGAGGTTGACATCTTTGGCGATTGTAGCGCAAAACTCTTTGACACTGTGAACATGAGAAAAGTTGTCTCCTTCCAGTTGTGCTTTAGACAATGACAGCTTTCTCCGAAATCCTTTAATTATTCTGTAGAGATCACAGACGAGATTATCCTTTCCCTGAAGTTTCAAATTCAGTTCATTCATGTGGGATGTGATATCAACCAAAAATGACACCTTTGACAGCCTGGTAGTGTTTGGCAGCTGTGGATTAGCTCTATCTTTTTTTCAGTGAGGAAAACATCTAATTCATTTCGGAGCTTGTAAAAACGAAACAGAACTTTACCGCAGCAGAGCCACCTCACTGATGTGTGATAAGACAAGTCACATAATTCAAAATCAATTTCTTCAAGAAAAGTCTGGAACTGACGGAGATTGGGTGCAGGTCACCGAATGAAGTTCACAGCAGAAACGACTGGTATCAGTACACAAAAACTATCTAAGTCTTTCTCACAGAGTGCTTCCTGGTGTATGATGTGGTATATGAACAGGGCGTCCGGGATTTGCGAATCTTCCAACTGAGTCCTGATCTGCCCCATCAGACCTTTCCTCACTCCAGCCATGTTTTTTCCTCCATCAGCTGTAACACATCGAAGCTGATTCCATTGAAGGTTATAGTCTTGCAAAACATTTTTGCACTTCCATGAAAATGTCTCTTCATGCATGCTGCAAAAGGATGCCATCTCTTCCACTATCTGAAAGTCCAAATTCACACCCCGAACAAACACGAGAAGTTGTGACGTACTCGAAAAATCAGTAGACTCACCCAGCGCCAGAGAATACCACACAAAGTTCCTAGTTTTCTTGCGTATCTGTAGCACTATGTTCTCTCCAACTTTTTCTGTTCTTCGCACAACTGAATTTGCCGAAAGGCTGATAGTTCCAAACAAATCGGCTTTTTCAGGACACAAGTCATTTGCTGTTTCCATCATACACTCTTTGATGAAGTTGTCATCAGCAAACGACGCGTTTCCTTGTTCTGTCATCTTATACAATATTTTGTAACTTGTACGAGTGACAGATTCATTTTCAGCAAACTTTCTCGTGAAGAGATCTCTTTGCGTTTCTAAACTACTTTTCATGGACGCATATTTTTCAGAGAGTAACTTTCCAGAAAACTTTGAATATGTTGATATATGTTTTGTTTCGTAGTCACGCCGAAGATTGTACTCTTTCAAAACGGCAACACAACTGGTTTTCTGGTTCTTTGTTTCCACAAAGAAGTACTTTACTCTCCATGGTTAATTGAAAATGCGACACTCGGCGTCCACTTTTGTTTTCTTAGTAGCCATAATGAAGGGTTAAGTACACAGGATCTGAAAATGAAAAAAAGACATTGAATTAGAAACATAATTAATATCCTATTGAAACACGGGAAAAGTAGAGGACTAGGGATCACTGGTGAAGCTACGGCTCACCAAAGGTACATACAAGGGTACCTTTGGTAATATAATATATCTCATATATGTGATGTCGGTTCCTAAATCAATCAATCAATCAATCAATCAATCAATCAATCAATCAATCAATTTCATAATAAGGTTTGCAAAATATATAAATAGGGCCGGCCTAAATAAGCAGTCTAGAACATAGTTTTTCAACCGGGGTTCGTGAGTGGCAGCCAGGGGTTCCACTGAAACAGACCGAAATCGTCTAAATGCAACATTTCTGCCCATCTGGTTTATAACATAACTAGATGACCCAGCCCGGCTTCGCCCAGGCCCTGGCGGGGATCTATCTATCTATCTATCTGTCATTCTGTCTGTCTGCCTGACCCGGCTTCGCCCAGCTCCTGGTGGGGAGCATCTCATTTAATTCATATAAGTAGTCATATAAGCTCCCGTTCCCGACTGTCTGTCTGTCTGTCTGTCTGTCTGTCTGTCTGTCTGTCTGTCTGTCTGTCTGTCTGTCTGTCTGTCTCTCTGACCCGACCGGGCTTCACCCAGTCCCTGGTGGGGAGCATCTCATTTATTTAATTCATATAAGTAGTCATATAAGCTCCCGTTCCCGACTATCTGTCTGTCTGTCTATCTGTCTGTCCGACCCGGCCCGACTTCGCCCAGGCCCTGGTGGTGACATCTCATTTAATTCATGTAAGTAGTCATATAAGCTCCCGTTCCCGATCTGTCTGTCTGTCTGTCTGTCTGTCTGTCTGTCTTTCTGTCTGTCTGTCTGTCTGTGTATGTTCGGCCCGTTCCCGTTAAAAATATAGATAGAATAGAAGAATAGATAGATTGATAGTAGAAAATATGATTGGAAGAGATCTTTCTAAAATAAACTTGTAGTCATATAAGCTCCCGTTCCCGACTATCTGTCTGTCTGTCTATCTGTCTGTCTGTCTGACCCAGCCAGGCTTCACCCATTCCCTTGTGGGGAGCATCTCATTTAATTCATATAAGTAGTCATATAAGTTCCCGTTCTGTCTGTCTGTCTGACCCGGCCCCGCTTCGCCCAGGCCCTGGCTGGGATCTGTCTGTCTGTCTGTCTATGTATCTATCTATCTATAGCCAGGGGACTTAACTTAAGATATAACAATGCTACTAAAAGTTATGTCCCTTGTTTTATATTTTCTTATGTTCAGTCAAGTAATTACAACATTAAATTTTAGTAAGGTAATAGCTGATAGCTGATAGATAAAACTATGACAGTTGGTTGCACTGGAATGAGAAGAAGACGTGTAGAAAATGTCATCTCAATCGGATGGACCGTTCGCGAACGCATAAAGAACGGACCCACAAACATACATACATATACACATCGCCTTTTATAGATATAGAAGTAGGACATACACTTCGATCATCGCACAGAGTTCCTTGAGCAACGTAAACATTTGCGTAAGGATCTGCTCCAGCAGAAAGGTTGAAAAACAGTGGCCTAGAGACCAGCTCGATTAACGCCTTGACTGGGGAATTCTTCTGAGCTGGTGATAATATTTTCGTAATAACACGAGGCTTCAATGGCATTTTTATGCTATGTTTGCTACTTTATTGCCTCTATTCACACTTGTAGTTCACTTACCTCCATCCATCCATCATGTGCCATGCCGGTAAGCGTGGGCGGTCATGTTCTGCCATCTCACTCGATCACCAGAGTCGTGGATCAGCTCCGTGTTTCTGTCTCGACCATGCCACAAGGCCAAGCCATTCAGATACTTGCTTCTAGGTCTTCCCCTTGGTCTGTTCCCCTCGATCTTACCAGTTGTCACCAAATTCTCCAATCCATTTCTTCTCATAACATGCCCAAAAAATTTTGACTGTCTACGTCTAATTTCTCTAATCAATTTACGATCTTCATTTGTTTCTTGAAGGACTTGTTCATTGGTCTTTCTGGCTGTCCATGGTATTCTTTGCATTTTCCTCAGAAACCACATCTCTACAGCCATCAGATGTTTTTCAGCCTGACTGCTCATTGTCCACGCTTCACATCCATACAAAAGTACAGGTTCAATGTAACATCTCAACACTCTTTTTCTCGTTTCAATTGACATCTTTTTATTGGTTAATATGTTTTTCATCTTGCTAAAGGCTACTTTTGTCATGGCGATTCTTGTTCTAATCTCTTCAAGGCATCTCCCATCAGATGTTATTACTGTTCCGAGATAATTGTACCTGCTCACTTGTTGAAGAATATTCCCATTTACTTGTATATTACATTGTGGTATTTCGTCCTTCCTAGTGACGACCATAATCTGTGTCTTTTTACAATTTAATTCTAACCCTAGTTGTTCACTGTGTGTAACAATCGCATCTACTAAATTTTGCAGGTCCTGTTCATTGTCTGCAATCAAGACTGTATCATCTGCATATCTAATGTTATTGATGCATCGTCCCCCAATGTTGATTCCTTCCATATCTTCAATATTTCTGAAAATACTTTCACTGTACAGGGAGATTTATCTATCACTTACCCATCACTGTCAAAAACAAAGAAATCCTTGTTACATACCTATAAAAGTGATGACTAGCAAAAAGAAGTAAATATTTCTGGAGCATCGGACCTGTGTTGACAGCCGGATGCATCTGGGGGAGGGAAGGATTCGTGTGTGTGTGTGTGTGTGTGTGTGTGTGTGTGTGTGTGTGTGTGTGTGTGTGTGTGGTGCCATGGAGGCCATGGTAACATTCAGAGTGTAGGCGGCGCTACCACAAGCCGGGAAGGACTTGGGATGGCGCGAAGTAAGCAAACATTACAATAAACAAGAAAATCTAGATACAATAATGTATAATTGAAAATAGTTAAGTTAAGACACATAGCAGCCAGGAGGCCTCCGCAAGTGTAAAGATCTCCTATGATTCTAAACATAATATTTATATTTAAATTGTATCACAACCTCTCGTTTTCCAAGCGTTATATCAAGCAAGTTCGAGTACCGTCGGCGGGCCGGATGAAATGACGTCCCGGGCCGGATCCAGCTCGCGGGCCGTAGTTTGGTGACCCCTGCCCTACAGGGTAGGGCTTAGAAAAATAATCTTTAGACTCATTAGTTAGTCGAGGTTCCAACTTCACAGCAACTTCACACACTTTAGAGTCATTATATTGCTCCTCTCCACGGTAATCTTTAGAAAAAAAAAAATTTTCTGTGCTCAACGTATTCTGCATATTTGGCAGTCTCATCAATGTATATCTAGTATCAGCCAAAAGGAAATTTTTTGTCATTATTACAAAACACTGCAGTGTCAACTTTCACGAGCATTGATTTTAAAGATGTATACGTTGTGAAGAGAAACCAGAGTAAACATCACTTCTGTATAGACAGACACGGCCTAGCAGATAAAGAAATAAATAATTTACTAAATAATATATATTACACAACAATTTATTGTCTGAAATTTCAAATAATAATCAAAAATCTGTAAAGCTTTTAGAATGGTAACATTCACTTGATATCGTCCAAAATATAAATACAATTGTTACAGGAATAAACATATACTTGTCTTGCAAAATAGCTATCGGTACAAGTATAGTGAAATCTATAATTGTTCCCCTTGATTGCTAAAGCAGAAAGAAATATGATTTCAACCTAGATGAAATTATTTCCCTTGTATTAAAGAATAATAATCCCGTGTGTTGCCGGGGCCCATAAGGGAAGCAAAGAATAGCAACACTGCAGCCTACCACGCATGTCGTAAGAGGCGACTAAGGAGGCTTGATGGTTCCGTCGCCCTGCTACTGAGTGAGTGCGTGGCGCGACACTGTGAGCTGTGAGTTTCGTGTGAAATGCTTTTGAATCTGCCCAAGGTCTTTTGGAACGTGACTGCATGTTCTGAGCGATGGCAGATGGCTATGTCCCAGAGTTCACCGGTTTTTGCCTTATGCAGAAATGCGTGGCTGCTGGGCTTCTGGTTGACTGCCACTGCCATTGACGATGAACTGTATTTCGTGGACTGTGTGGGTGAACATCTAGGAAACATCCAGATGGGAAAATGACTGCCGATTCCATCAGAAATGAACTGGGTGCTTTGTGGGGGACTATTGTGTTGACATTCTGGTGGCGGCATTATGCACAGTGTATCTGTGCGGGCTGTTATTTGTCGAGACTCCTGTCTTTTCCACTTTTCACATTGGGCAGTGGGGAGCGTTTTGTGTGATATTCACTGGCACAGGAATGGAGCATAATGGGGACGACCCGTTGCTGTGAAGTTGGAACTGCGACTAACTAACTAACTAACTAAAGAATAATAACATAGTTGCCTATCCTTTACAGGGCGCCGCATCAGCACCAATATTTTTTTTTTACTGTTGTGATCCCTTGGCAAGTTTACGCTCAGTAGTTTTCCATTCCTTTCTGAGCGACCGGCACCCATGCCATTTCGTAAATAACAACTCAAGGCGGTTTGCTGCCAAATTGTCTGCAGCTGAGTTTCGAAAGCGTGTAGGCCTTTGTGGGAACTGCTCATGTAACTGCTTCGCCTCGAAGCCAGAAAAAAAAAATTCGTACTAATAAATCATTCTGTTCACGATATCTTGTTTAAGGTTGGTGTTTAGCTTGTCCTCTGATGTCCACATTTTTTTCTCTTTAAGCTTCTCTAGAAGCTCTGCTGTATTTGATTGTTTTTGTTTGCATGATTATAATTGATTATATTATTTATTATAACATCATTTTGCATATCCGCATCTCCACTTTCCATTTGCTTGTTCATTGTCCAGGTTTATGTGCCATCCATACAGTAGTGTTATATATATATATTATATATATATATATATATATATATATATATATATATATATATATATATATATATATATATATATATATATATATATATATATATATATATCATCTCATTTTGCTCCTCTTGATCCTTGCGGTGTCAAGATAAAGTATAAACAGCGGGTGAGTGCCCGTTTGTGGGCTTCATGTATCGAATCCAGATTCCAGTGGACTCTGCTATACTATATATAGCATTTGACAATTCTCATTTTAATGAATGTGTTATTTATCTGTTTAAATCTTCACATTTTTTAATGTTGTTAAATATTTTTTACTATTCCTATTCTCTTCTTGGTCTCTGTTTAAACTTCTGCCGTGATCTATAACTACACCGCCAAGACAGGAGACACATTTCTGTGTATAAAAGTATAATAAGCATAAGATGAAATGCTTGAGAACAACATGACATGTATCCCTGCCGTACTCCTGTGTTTACATGTATGTGTAATAAACAGTTATTTTCGTAATGGTATTGTTCCCAATACAGGTAAGTGAATTGAGTCATGAACCAACATCACAGCTCTAAGGACATTCCTATATCGCCATATGTTCTCCATTCCCATCTTCAACAGCCAGCAAAGAGTTCCATACCAGTTGCAGTCTGATTATGTGTCCTCCTGGTTTTTCCTTCGAGTATTGAATGCCGGTCTCTCTGGCCGAGATGTTACACTTTCTCTCCGTAATCCCGTTTATCACGCAGAGTCTTGTAGCGGGCGAGAGCTGGGAGCGGTTCGACCCCCGCTGGTGTCTTGCGGGATAACTGAGCCGGCCGCTCAAAAAGCAATGGCAAACTACTGAGCGTAATCTTGCCAAGAAATCAACAGACAGCTGAAAAAAAGATGCTGCTGTTGACAGCGATGTCCTGTAAAGGATATGCGAATTTAAAAAAAAACAAAAATTGAATACTACTAACCCGCTATCTCTTCATCAGCTCATTGGTAAGTTTAAGAACAAGCGCTGTTATCCATTCGGCCATGCTGGCCTCTCATAACCCAGTTTTCTGTGATGTTCAGAAGTAGTAGCCTTGAAAGGTAACCCCAGAGACCTTTCCCATACATATCCTAGGTGCTACTGAGTTTTAGCACTATGCTAGAGATCTCTTTATGTAATATATAGGAGGAGTTGGGGCCCTTATGAAGATAACTGTGTGCAAAGAAAGTGATCCTTAATTAAAACATTCATAATTGAATCTGCCACACCATGGCCTACATAGTTAACATATCACATGTCCAGTAGCAGTAGCTTGCTGTGGTATGTGAAGGGTTAGGACCATCGCATTGTGTAGGCCTGAGTGCTTAGAGGAATAGGTGGTCAGTCTTCAGTTAAAATATACTGTATTTCAGCAGCAGTATTTATCTAAAAATTATGTTCAGTATTATCTAAAAATCTATGTTCTCATTTACATAGTACTATGTTAACTTATTTCTTCCTCCTTGCTATGTTATAGTGCCACAAATGGTGAAATGAAACTTCTACTACTCAGCGTAACTGCTTGTGCAGATTCAAACGATGACCTTGGAAATTTCTCTGCTGTCCAGAGAGAAACAGAAATATTAATATCGGTATGGCCAGTTTCTTAATTCAGTCATCTTGTTGTTTTAGACAGAAACAAAATTCATAACATTGTTATGGTCTTATTAGCTATTTGAGTATTTTGTTTTATTGTTAAATGTGTGTAGTTGGCATACGCTATACCATTTAATAAGTATTTTGTTTAATTGTTATATGTTTGTAGATACTGTTTAATCTCCAAAGATTTTTAATGACACGGACTGTGGTGAACTGGAGGATCAATATGTGAAAGTGAGGCTAAGCAGCTACTATCTGCAGGGTGTGGACAATTCTCGGATCTGCACTCCGCTGGCAACATTCCTCTCCTGCCATACACAAGAAATCAGATGCTAATTAGACTTATAATTAATATATATATATATATATATATATACACTTTGAATGTTGATTACCATTCTTTTTTTTTAACACTGCTATTCTTCATATTTTCAAGTATTTGTCAATATTATTTTAAGCAGAACTTATGTCTTTTTTACATGTGATATCTTGGTATGAGAGTCCATGCTTCTGTAATAATAGTAATATAATTGTATGATAAATGCTCATTACTTATTAATAATCTTGAAAAACAGGCAGTGAGAATAGTGGCACAAATGGTAGAAAGAATGTTGCAGGCACAAATAAATCTAGAAAGTTGTGACGGTGAGGTAGAAAAACACCATAAGACAAATATCACTCATGGTGCTTTGTTTTTTAAATATTATTTTTAGTATCGCAAACCTTCACCTTTATGATGATAACAGAGTCGAACAGTATGATATTAGATTTAATAATGAAGGACCGCCAATTTTGGAGATGGAGGTTCGAAATGTTCTTAAGCATATGAAAGCTGGCAAGGCCCCCGGTGCAGATAACATCACAACAGAAATGATTAAAGCTTTAGAAGAATTTGAACTAGAGCAAGTCACCAGACTGATGAACACATTATATGATACTGGAGATATACCTCCTGAATTATGTAACTCTGTATTTATTGCAATCCCAAAGAAATCAGGAACCTTGGAATGTGATCAACATAACAATTATTATAATGAGTCACATCACAAAGATTTTGCTAAGAATTATCATGCAAAGAGTGAGGAAGAAGATACAACCTGAAATAGAGGAAGAACAATGTGGGTTTGTAGAAGGAAAGGGTACAGTAAATGCTGTGTATATGCTGCGAACAGTTATTGAACGTGCTATAGAAGTAAACAAGGATATACCTCTTTGCTTTATTGACTATACAAAGGCTTTTGATAGAGTTAGACATGTCAACATGGTGGATATGCTTGCAGATCTACAAATTGATGGGAAAGACATTAGACTTATAAAAAACATATATTGGAAACAACAAGCTGCAATAAGGATTGATAATGAAGTGGGACAATATCAGCCAATTAAGAGAGGTGTTAGGCAGGGATGTGTGATGTCTCCAGATCTTTTTTCCCTATACAGTGAAAATATTTTCAGAAATGTAGAGGATATAAATGGAATCAGCATTGGAGGACGAAACATCAATAACATTAGATATGCAGATGATACAGTATTAATTGCAGACAATGCGCAGGACTTGCAACAATTAGTAGATGCGGTTGTTGTACACAGTGAGCAACTGGGGTTAGAATTAAATTGTAAAAAGACTCAGGTTATGGTCGTCACAAGGAAAGAAGAAGTGCCACAATGTAATATACAAGTAAATGGAAATATTCTTCAACAAGTGAATCGGTACAATTATCTTGGAACAGTCATAACATCTGATGGGAGATGCCTTGAAGAGATTAGAACAAGAATCGCCATGGCGAATGTAGCCTTTAGCAAGATGAAAAACATTCTGACCAATAAAAAGATGTCCATTGAAACGAGAAAAAGAGTGTTGAGGGGATACATAGAGCCTGTTCTTTTGTATGGATGTGAAACTTGGACAATGAGCAGTCAAGCTGAAAAGCATCTGATGGCTGCAGAAATGGGTTTCTGAGGAAAATGCAAAGAATACCATGGACAGACAGAAAAACCAATGACCAAGTACTACAGGAGACAAATGAACATCGTAAACTGATTAGAGAAATTAGACGTAGGCAGTCAAAATTTTTTGGACATGTTATGAGAAGAAATGGATTGGAGAACTTAGTGACAACTTGGCAAGATCGAAGGGAACAGACCAAGAGGAAGACCGAGAGGAACATACCTGGATGGCTTGGCCACATGGCATGGACGAGACAGGAACACTGAGCTGATCCACGACACTGGTGATCGAGTGAAATGGCGAGTCATGACCGCCCACGCTTTCCGGCATGGCACATGATTGATTGATTAAAACCTCCACCTCCAAAGCACAAAGCAAAGCAGACGAGAGCACCAAGACACATGCAGAATGGCAATGAATCCTCAGATATCTTTACAGTAAGTACACATGATTGTGTGTCGCATGAATGTTGACAATAGCATTATTGAAAATGCTTTTGTTTGATTATAGAATAATTTATGAGGTTATTTAAAATATATTTACTGCTGATAAACACCTGACATATTGAATTTCTTTCATGAATTGTTAATTGGCTTTGAAACATTTAATTTGACTTCTTTCTTATTCATCTCTTTGTCTTTTTAAGTCCCTCAGTACCAGAATATGAAGAGTGTTCTGGAATATGTTCCGTTATGTGCTTCAGCCACCGTAGTATTTAATGTCTCAGTTTTGCTTTTTATCCATCTATTGCAAAAATATCCTTTCTCTTGTTTCCCTTTGTATCAAAACAGCATTGATTTCTGTGGATAATTAGCAGGTGATATTGGTGATATGGTGATATGGTGATATGGTGATATGGTGATATGTAGCCAAATAATTAAACTTGCTACTTTTTATAAAGTCCAGCACAACACTGCTGCAGTTTGTCATCATCATCATCATCATCATCATCATCATCATCATCATCTTCCACTTCTGCCGTCAAGCGTCGTGGGGAGGAATAATTTGCGTTCCAGCGCCCGGTGGACGGCACTGGATAGTGTCATTCCGTGAGGTTGTACAATGTCTCTGATGTCGTCAATCCATTTTCTTCTTGGACGTCCTCGTGGTCTCGTCGCAGATGATCTTTGATGTAAGGCCAGTGATGGTAGTTGTTGATGTTGCATTCTAATGACATGGCCAAACCACTTGATCTTCTGTCTGTCAATAAATGTGGCACAAGGTGTTGATCCCACAGTCTGTCTGATAGTAGCATTTCTTACTCGGTCTCGGATTGTTAAGTTGGCAGCTCTCCTCAGGCATCTCATTTCGCAGGTGTTGATTTTGCGAAGGTGTAATTTGGATAAAGTCCAGGTTTGAGATTGGTAGCATAGGGTTGGTGTGAATATGCTGTTTATTATCTGTCGTTTTGCGGACATGGGTATGTTTGGATGTTTCAGTAAGGGTGATAGTTGATATGTAAGTGCACTAGCTTTTTGACATCTGATGTCAATTTCTCTGTCCAATCTGCCATCTTCTGTGATCATACTTCCAAGGTATTTGAATTCTTTAACTTGTTTCAGAGGTGTGTTATTTACCTGTATATTTAGTGGGCCTGGCGATCTGCTAACTTGCATTACTTCGGTTTTGGCTGTGTTTATACTCATATTGTATCTGCTGCAGGTTGAACTCAGATTAGTAATATGATTTTGTAGTCTGCCCTCATCGCTGTAAAACAGGCACTGATCATCTGCAAATAGAAGTTCATTTATTCCCTGTGGGTCAGTTGTTTCATCTGGAGTAAAGAGTTCTAAATTTTCCGAATCTGGTCTGTCGAGACTTGCTTCTTTGGAAATTCTGTCCATGTAGATATTGAATAGCAGGGGAGAGAGCACACATCCCTGCCTCACTCCTGTATTGACTGTGAACATATCTGATATACCTTCCTGTGTTCTTACTGCACTTTGGCTCGAGTGGTACATGGCTATGATATTTTCTAGCAGTTGCCCTTCTATCCCATAGTCTTCAAGGATGGTCCATAATTTGTATCTGTCTACTCTATCAAAAGCCTTTTCCTGATCTACAAACACAATATTCTGCTGGTCACTATATTCAATAGTTTTTTCACAAATTTGTCTAAGTGTAAATAATGCATCAGTGCAACTTTTACCTTTCCGAAAACCGAATTGTGCTTTGCTTAACTGTTGTTCAACTATTGGTCTAGCTTTTTGTTCCAAAAGTTTTGCATACATTTTCCCTATATGGCTTAGGAGTGATATACCTCTGTATGTTTCGCACTCTCTCATATTGCCTTTCTTTTTCCATATTGGTACTATTATTGCCTGTTGCCAATCATCTGGGACTTTTCTTTCTTCCCATGCTATATTAAAAAGTCTTGTTAGCCATTTAACTCCTGTTTCCCCACAGGCCTGAATAGCTTCTGTGGTTATTCCATCTGGACCTGGTGATTTGTTCTTAGAACTTTTCTGTATAACTGCTTTGACTTCTGCAGGTATGAAATTTGGTTCTTGCTGTCCCTGGCGTTTAGGCACAAAAGTGAGGTTTCCTATGTTATGTGTGGGGCTAAGTAGTTCTTGAAAGTATTCTGCCCATCTTGCTAGTCTTTGTTGTGGATTAAATATTGGTATACCTCTTTTGCTGTTTATGATGGTGGTTGGGTTGTAACATGCATCTCTGTTTCTCATTGTGGTGACACGTTTATAAAATTCTCTTGGGCAGTCTTTGCTAAGGGTCGCCATCTGTTCACCGTATATTCTCCAGGATTCATCTTTAGATGCTCTAATTGTTCGTTTGGCATTACGTCGTGCTATTCTATAAGTAATATAGTCCTGTTCAGATTTAGTTGTGATCCACTTTTTGAATGCTACCTTCTTTTTGAATATGCTATCTTTAACTTCGTTGTTCCACCAGGCTGTTCTTAATCTTTTGTCTTGCCCTACTTTCTTTGTTCCACATTTATTTTTCAGTGTGTCGAGCATGGCAGCCTTGAAACATGTCCATTCCTTATCTACGCTTGAGTGGTCATCAGGGATGTTCTTATGTAGGTTTTGGATTTCTTGATTGAATTCGTCTTTAACTGTATTTTCCTGCAGCCTCCTATAATTGATGACGTGTGTTGTTACTTTTTTGTTTCTTATTCTCCTGTGTGATGAAATCTTTTTTTATTATGACTGGTTTGTGATCAGTATCAACATCTGTATGTGGGAGTGCTCTTGAATCTAATAGTAGCCTTCTGTCTGATTTCCTAATTAGAATAAAGTCAATTTGGGATGCTTGGTTTATGTCATTCCATTTATACCAGGTTTTGGTGTGGCTACGACGATGTTGAAAAAAACTATTTGCTATTATTAGTCCATGTTCCGAACATATGTTGAGTAGATGTTGACCATTGCTGTTACAATCAGTCTCTGTGTCGCTGAATGGCCCCATGCAATCCTCCCACGGTGTTCTTTGTGTGCCTATTCGTCCGTTAAAATCACCCATCACAACTAGTTCATCTGTCTCCTTGACATTATTTAACGTGTCTGCAAGTTTATCAAAATATTCGTCTTTGTCTTCGTCGCTGTAAGTGTCATTACATGGGGCGTATGTTTGTATAAAAGTTGTTGTTCTATTTCCTTCTTTGATCTGTACTAGTATTATCCTTTCTGATATAAATTTAGTGTTGATAATGGCTTGTCTGATATTGATATTTCTGATCCTGTCCCTTCTTGTTATGTTAAGCATTATGTGTAGTTATTACATCAATGTTATTACAGACTTATGTTTCCCTTACATGTTAATGTCAAGGTCTGACTGACACTGATAGAATGAAGTAGGAAAGAAAATTATAGGTGTCGGTTTTTTAATCACCTGTTTGTTCTGTAACGTTGGTGACATCTGCCAAATGATCTGGCTTTGTTGCATATGTTCAGTTTCAGGTCTAATTGTTTCATCTCATGGAATTATGTTTTTTAGACATGTGAAGTCCTTCCATTACTTGCTTTAGCTGAAATTTTCAGTATAGATTTTATTTTTATTTCTTTTGTTTTGCATGATTGTCATTGTTTTTTTCAACATTGATTCAATAGTGTAATTTCTGCATATGCCTTCAAATAGTGTACTTGTAGTTGTCGCGAAAATTCTTGGAGTTGTCGATCGATGAAAGACTGTCGCGCCATTCGTCTACAGGCGGGCGCCATTCTTTGAAGTACCGTGACAATTCTCCAGATGAAAGCGGGATAGACGGCCAGTTGTTTACATCGAGTCGGAAAAGGAAATAGAAAAATAGCTTCTCGACACCTAGTGTCTAGACAGATTTGTGACGTCATTCAGACACAATATTAAAACAGTCTGGATAAACAACTTTGGGAGAGTCGACCAAATGTTGTGAAGCAATAAGGACGTGTGTGATATTCCTGGTTTAATTATGGAGAGAGACTACAGTGTCTTATGCTGATTTACATCGGCGAACATTTATCCATTGTGTGATTTCGTAGTCTCGATTTCAAACAGGAATAAATATATGGTATTTAATTAAATAGACCCAAATTAAATGATTCTTAGGAGACTAGAGTGGTAATGTGCGTTATGAGAATGTATTATAAGAGCGTCGGCAGCAGTAGGCTATCGCGTTGCTTAAACTAGCTAGTGTGAGATATCAATTAACTCAGTGAATTAAGGACAATGTAGTGGGGTGATATTTAGGGAGATTGAGGATGGTTGGGGGGGGGGGGGGATAAAGGAAATGTCAAATGGTAGGATCTTCCAGTAGGGTATCTACTGGGTTTCTGCACGTTTCCTTTGGTCTTTCCTTGTCTCCATGACTCAGACCGATGTGATGAGCTCCTCGGCCTTATGACAGAGTTTGGTTCTCTGTTATATATCTGAGTGCGGCCGTCGGCCTACACTCACCTAATAACGGTTGGAATCGGGTTGTTCTCACCAGGCAGCGTGTTCTCTCTTCAACAGGTTCCACTATATTTTACAACAAGCTAGAAGAAAAGTAATGGTTCGATCATTGAAGGCAGTGTTTACTCAGCGCTTTTGCACTGGGCCCATAAAACAGAGGGTCTGCAAGAACCTGGCCTCTGCTGAGCAGGAACCGATGATCATATAAGAGTGATTCCTCAGTGGTAGTTATCAGTATAGTATAGTGGAGATACTTACAATACCACCAGTAACAGGAACAATATTAGTTATACAGAGACATTGAAAATTGACATTGTGTTTTCCAATTGGTGAATTCTGGTGTGAAATTAACTACTAACATTTTGTGTCAAAGTGACAGTAAACATTATTTTACTGTACAAGTGTTATCAGATCCCAGAACTTTTAGTGACATATTAGTTATGCTGTGTGTGTCAGATTCATGGTCAGTATTGGACTATATCCACTATTGGTGACCAGGCATCCGGACTATCCAAGAGCCACTGGAGGAAGTCGACATCTGGCCGGGGAGACGCATCATTTGGTGAGGCCTTCTGTACTTGATCTATGGTGCTGTTGTGTGGCCAGTACTGTGATGAAGCAGACTTTGCTCCTGAGCTGTTCGGTCTGATTCTGCATATACACTAAATTATACGACAGACATTCTACACATACACTTTGCACATACCTGACACTTTTCTTTATTAAATTAATTTGTCATTTTTTTAGAAGCTGGAGTTGTGTGGTATGTTTTGGAACAGAATGAGAGGGGGCATGGTCCAGTGGTAAGAGAGAAAGAGAGAGAGAGAGAGAGAGAGAGAGAGAGAGAGAGTGATCCAAGACTGACGGGGTGTTGTGGACAGAAATCCAGAAGATCCTCAAGATAATGATATGGGGTTAAAAGAATGTGGGTGTTGATTCCCCTCACCCCAGGGACGACACTTATTTCGACAGTAGTTGTAGATTTTCTTTAAAGTTTGTATTAGTGTATGACCATCCTAGTCTTTATATGCACTAGAAAGAGTTTGGTTATGCACAGTTCTTCTTCTGCTTCTTCAGCGTTCCGAGCCATTGAGGTTCTTTGCTGCAGATACAAGAAATTCCAAGAGTAATCAAAGAACTCAAAATAATGTCTTCCCATAGTGAATGTATACAATAAAGACACAAACAATAAATTGTACATTTTATAGCCTAGCATTTGTGTTTTGCGCTCAAGGGTTGTCTATACACACTTCTTCTAGTAGTGCTGGACTGAACTTTGCATGTGGATTAGCTTTCCCTGTTAACAGTATTCCTCACCATTAAGTGAACCCACTCCAACTGCAGAGGTACTTGTAATTTATGTCCCCAAGTCAAGGATGTGGGGTGAACATTTTAGTCCAACTGTGCAGTGTAGGGGTTGAACCCCTTATCTCGGCATCAGCACACAGAATGTTTAAGATTGTGCGTTCTTATTCATTCGGCCTTGCTGACCTCCAAACAATGTCTTCTCATTGTTAATTTACACAATGAAGACACAAACAATAAATTTTACCATTTATAGCCTGGAATATTTTGTTGCGTCTTATGTACATATCGTAGGATTCACACATGAACTAAAGCAAAGAGATAAATCCTTCAAGCTGAAATAAACAACACACATATTCACACTGTGTGATAATGTGAGTGCTGCGTATTTCAGATTGACGGGTTTTATCTTTTTAGTTGGTTAGTTAGTTAGTCGACAGATCATCCTCATTGCACATCGAACAATTCAGTCCATAAGTGCTCGGATCCCCTCCTCAGCAAATCTCGCAGCGTGTAGCGGCTAACGACACCAGTTCTGTGTTGGATTATCTTCTTTGGCTTCCTGCGTAGTGTTCTTGTTTGGCCACCCCTCTTTTAATTTGCTGTTCTCGCAGTCTGGCCATGGTTGTAGATTCACAGTCATCACTTGGTTCTCGCAAAAGTATTACTTCTCGTAGAGCGTTCAGAATGTCAGCCTGGTCCATGGCGCGTCCGCCCTCCACAGTAGCCTTACCTGCGAGCTTGTCGGTCCGCTCATTTCCTTGTACTCCCGCATGCCCTGGCACGAAGATTAAACTAATTTATGCCAGCCGAGACCGCTCCAGAGACAGCAAACATTCTCTTCGGATCCATCCCACCTCTATCCTCTTGAGCATGCTCATTGAGTCGCTAAGGAAACATGCCCTAGTTAATGTCTGTGTCTCGAGCCATGCTATTGCTTTACTTACTGCCATGACTTCCATAGTCAGGCTACTTGCTACTTGTGGTCTCAACAAAAGCACCAGAGTCCTCCTTCATAATTCTCAACCGGCTCGCACCTTAAAGGCCCACGAGCTTCTCATATGTCAGACGACCAACCCATCTGTGTAGATGACATCATCACAGTCTAGCGAATTCTCGAATATCAACGCTTGTACTTCAGCCTCCACAGCAGCCGGATTTTCTTGCCTGCATTTTCTATCTAGTTGGATGCACACTGTAGAGGATATGCAAAAATCTGTTGGCACTTGTACCCACTCATCGCTAGGCTCTAAGTCCTCAAGTGAACACACCTGTTGAAGAATGTCTACGGCTTGACCCATCCTTATGGGTTTTAGTTTATGTTATGTGAATTCTGCAGTAAGCAGAGAAACAAAAACAAAATTCTGACATGAACATTAAGTAATTCCAAACTCAGATTTCAAAAATTAAACAAGAAGCTTCTGAAAAAGTTTGTTTTACTTTGTTTTCTCCTTCAGATCCTTTCTTTTACCCCTTGACTTCTGTTTGTAGCATGTTCATTCCACCAGAGTTTATCTTCACTTTAATTTACTATTATAGCTCCACATATTGTTTAAGGCTGATTTCACTATACTGTATTTAAACACAGCCCATCCTTCACATTCAGCTTTTATTTTTCTTTGTCATCTGGGAATTGTAAGAAATTATACTTTTCTTTCCGGGTAAAGACTTCCAGTACATAGCTTCTTTTAATTTATTTAACTTCGGCATTTCTTTTTTTTTAAACTGATCACTACTGCTTTTCTTTCCTTGTTATGTTGATTTGTAGTATCAACATCATTCAATTTCCTTATGTTTTGTAGTCCTTAATGTCTTTCACCGGTTAACTCTTTGTGTCCCAAGCAATGCACTATATGAGATTAGCTATTCTCAGCATATGCCTAACAAGTTTTCACATATGGCCTGATCATGGTTAAGAACACATTGATACTTATGTTAAAACGCAATACTATATGTTTTATGCAAGGTTTATATATAACACTAGATTAAAGATGCAATCAATCAATCAATCAATCAATCATGTGCCATGCCGGAAAGATGCAATAAAGAGATAAAAACAGAATAGCATAAACAAACACTGTCTTTTAATGGAGTGAAGAATATCTTTGCAATAAATCATTGTCTTTCGAGGTTAGAAAAATAATATTTGCATGTTACATAGAACATGTTTGAACATGTGGTTGTGAATTTTGGAGAATTAGTAAACAAGCCAAAAAAAAACAAACCTAGAAGCTTCAGAGATGTGCTTTTACAGAAGAATGCTGAAAATTTCTTGTGCAAACAAAATGAGTAATATACATATTTTAAAAGATGCTAAGACAGAAAGACTATTTATCACACAGGAGGTCTCCGCAAGTGTGAAGATCTCCTATTATTCTAAACATATTTATATTTAAATTGTATCACAACCTCTCGTTTTCCTAGCGTTATATCAAGCAAGTTCGAGTACCGTCGGCGGGCCGGATGAAATGACGTCGCGGGCCGGATCTGGCCCGCGGGCCGTAGTTTGGTGACCCCTGCCCTACAGGGTAGGGCTTAGAAAAATAATCTGTAGACTCATTATATTGCTCCTCTCCACGGTAATCTTTAGCAAAATTTTTATGTTTTTGTCTGTGTTCAACGTATTCTGCATATTTGGCAGTCTCACCAATGTATGTCTAGTACCAGACAAGAGGAATTTTTTTGTCTTTGATTCAAAGTGCCGCGGGAGTCAGCTATACTAAATTATTAAATAATTTAAAAAAAATTTTTTTTTTTTTTTTACATTGTTCACAATAGAAAAAAAAAATTTGTTTTAAATAAAAAACTTTTATTGAGTGTTAAAATCGTTGCAAAGTGTATTGTTTGTGTTTTTACAGAGCGTTGCATGTGGGCGTGTAGGTGACATGCGCAAAAAATACAAATATTTTATACATTTTAACATTTCTACATTGAATTTGTTGTAGGGTAAAACCTTACAGAAACAACAGCATGATGATAGTGCACCGATATTGTTTCCCCTACCGCCTCCCTCTCCTGTCGGCTCTAAAACCTCCAATTCCATCACCACCACTCGGTAATGATGAAACTGGCAGTATAAAATGTCTGAACTGATCGGAGATGGCGGCAGCAGCATCAACAAACAAATGGTATCAAGATGGTATGAATGGGAGGTGTAAACAGTATCGGGGTTTTATAGGGAAGGGAGGGTAGTGGTTGCATTTATAATGTTTGTGTTGTTACATGCGTTCTGTGTATTTAGTATTTGTGTAGGTGTATTTACGGAGCGTTGCATGTGGGCGTGTATGTGACGTGTGCATATTTTATTCATTGGGTATATTTACATGTGAAGGGGGGTAGATAGGGAGAAGGATAAACCTTTCCATTTTTGTTTCCATTGTCACACTCTCACCCATTTGACCCACCGCACTAATGGGTAATGATTGTAAAGGCAGGATAATTTTTGGAACCAAAAGGTGAGGGTGTCAGCAAAGGCAACAAACAAACCATGAGCAAGGGGAGGGGGGGGGGTCACATGGGAGATGAGGTTATATATTAATAAAGGTAAATATAATAATAATGCAAATAAAACCAAATACATCAATAATATTGATGACAAACATTAACCTACTAAGGTGATAACAGTACTGATTGGTGGAATGGAGAGGTCGAGAAGGCATGGCTGGGAAAGAGGCAGGCTGTCAAAGACTGGCAAAAGGCCAGAAAGGCTAACATGCCACAGGTTGAGTTGGCGAACCTGAAGACTGAGGTCGATAGGACGACGACTTTATTCAAATCCTGCGCCAAACAGGCCAAGGCCGAGAAATGGGACGAGTTTTGCAGGAAGGTGTGCTCCGAGCGATCTCTTACATTCTGGCCCCTCCACAAGAGCATGAACGGTGCTGCACAACGTAGGGGTATTCCAGACTTTCAAGGCACAGACCTCGCATGGAAAAAGTCGGATGCGGATAAAGGTAAGGCCCTTCTTGCACGCTACATAGAACAGACTGACTAGAAAGACGAGCCCGCCAGACAGAGGACCACAACGACACTCTCTCAGTTGTGCGAGGGGGTCGGGACAGACGAAGAATGGACAATCACAGCTGAGATATTGCGTGCGATGCTCAAGAAATCACCTAACACCGCCCCAGGCCCAGACGGCATCCGATATGGTGACTTACTGGTGATATCAGATGATGACATGGAAGAACTGGCCAGAGAATTCAACACCAGTATCCAGAGGGGTCAGGTCAAAGAAGAATGGCTACACAGCTACTTGCTGCCGCTGCCAAAACCGAACAAAGACCATTCCTAGATAAGCGGCTACAGAATCATTCGATTCAGAATACTGTTGGCAAGCTACTGGAGAAAATTGTAGCACACAGACTTGCTTGGGACTTGGAACAGCTCGGCTGCTTCCCGCCCACACTTGGAGGATACAGACGCAACAAAGAGTCATGGCTGAATGCGGCGGTCTTTGCTCAAGATGTTTACGAAGGATTTCAGGTCAGAGAAGAGACATTTGCCGCCGCCATAGACTTAGAGGACGCATATAACAGAGTATCTTTCGAGCACTTGATGCAAACCCTCCTCAGACTGAAAGTGCACCCTCACCTTGTACGATGGATAGCTGCAGTTCTGCTCCAAAGGAAGGTGGTGCTAAGATGCGGGAGTTGGTCTTCTGGGCCGATAACGATATGTCCAGGATTGCCGCAGGATTCACCACTGTCACCAGTACTATTCAACGTGTATACGGTGCCGATCACTGAAGAACAGTTGGACGGGTGGGGTAGGACTCTGTCATTCGTTGACGACATCCTCGTGTATCGACAGGGTCGAGATAGAAAGGCGGTTGCCAATGATATGCAGGGCGAACTAGATCGAATTTCCTCATGGTGTGCTGATGTCGATGCCCTTGTCAACCCTACAAAGGCAACGGTTACATGGTTCTCACTAAACAACCATATTGTGAAAACAGACCTGCCGGCAGTAAGAATGGATGGGAGCATTTTGAGTAGAACCCAGTCAATGACATATCTTGGCGTGAGGCTTGATCGTAGCCTGTCCTTCAGAGATCATGTCGATTATGTCATAACGAAGGCTCGAAAAGGTTTGTCAGCAATGAGAGTCATGGCGAGTGCCAATATCGAGCAAAGACTGCTATTACTTCTGTTCCAAGGACTTGTGCTTTCACGCTTCGGGTATGCCCTGGCCATCCTCACTGTCAGCCCTACACAGATTGGAAGACTTGAAAAGGTACAAAACGAAGCCATGCGCATCATTTTGGGCTGCACGAGAGACACCAGCTGTGTAGCAGTGAGATACCTCCTTGACTTCCCGACAATGGAACACAGGATTAAGATCTGGAGAGCTCGTGCATACTTAAAAATAAGTGCAGATGAGCAGCACCCTCTGCATGACGCTATATTCAGAGAAAAGGGTGACAGGCTAAAGAGGGGCAAATCATGGATGGGTCGGGCGGAAGAGGTCGTCAGACAGGTCTGCAGTCTTACCAGTATCAACCCCGGCAAGGAATGGGTGCCGGTGCCTCCAGCTTTTAAGTGCACTTTCTCCTGCATTATCACACTCGACAGACGGTGCAGAGAGCAGAACCCTGCCGCTGTCAATGCAGAGGTTAACGCACTCATCTATGACCACTCAGATAGCCCCGAAGTGCTCATCTATACAGATGGATCTGTTGTAAAGCAGCAGAGAAGTGCGTGAGCATTTACAGCCCGTTCAGCGGGCCGAACCGTTCAAGAATCCAGTGGTGCCCACTCTATGACCACGAGCAGCATGACGATGGAGGTGATGGCAGTTACACAGGCTTTCATATGGCTGGAATCACAGCATTATACCAACGTGTGTGTACTAAGTGATTCAATTAGCATGATTCAGAAGGTAGAAGCTGGATCTGTACGTAGAAAGTGGACTGAATCGCTGCGGAAGTCGGTTGTCCGTAAAGTCACCTTCTTCTTCGTCCCGGGACATGCGGGAGTCGAGGGAAATGAACGAGTTGACAAACTGGCTGGCTCTGCACCCCTTTGTAGATGGCCAGCCCATGGATCGTGCCGATGTTATTAACGTCTTTAAAGATATAGCGAGAACAGAGGACTTTGACGTCAGTGATTCCACATCGCTGTCCAGGATGAAAGACCTGGGAGTAAGAATCGGCACGGCCAGACGCGAGAGGTACATCGGGATAACAAAGCGCCTCGTCAACCAACACAGAACTGGCACTATTAGCCACCGGACAATGATGCATATGCTGGGGGGGGGGGAGGATCTGATCACCTATGGACATGTCCGGAGTGCAATGAAGATACCCCAACTGATAACTGATAACAGTACTGATTGATAGTAACAGCAAAGTTAATAATAGTTATGATAATGATCCCACTTTCCAAAAACTGCTAGGGTTTTATGACTCCACTTCCTAGGGTTAGTAAAAAAAAAGTCCAAAAGATTTATACGTTGTGAAGAGAAACCAGAGTTAACATAACTTCTGTTTAGACAGACGCGGCCTAGCAGATAAAGAAATAAATAATTTCCTAAACAATATATATTACACAACAATTTATGGTCTGAAATTTCAAATAATAATCAAAAGTGTGTAAAGCTTTTATAATGGTAACATTCACTTGATATCGTCCAAAATATAAATACAATTGTTACAGGAATAAACATTTACTTGTCTTGCAAAATAGCTATCGGTACAAGTATAGTGAAATCTATAATTGTTCCCCTTGATTGCTAAAGCAGAAAGAAATATGATTACAACCTAGATGAAATTATTTCCCTTGTATTAAAGAATAAAAGCATAGTTGCATATCTTTTACAGGGCGTCGCGTCAACACTAATATTTTTTACTGTTATGATCACTTGGCAAGTTTACGCTCAGTAGTTTTCCATTGCTTTCTGAACGACCGGCACTCATGCCATTTCGTAAAATACAACACAAGACGGTTTGCTGCCAAATTGTCTGCAGCTGTGTTTCGAAAGCGTGTATGTGGGAACTGCTCCAGTAACCCCTTCGCCTCGAAGCGAGAAAAAAAAAATTCGTACTAATAAACCATTCTGTTCACGATATCTTTTTTAAGGCTGGTGTTTAGCTTGTCCTCTGATGTCCACATTTTTTCTCTTTAAGCTTCTCTAGAAGCTCTGCTGTATTTGATTCTTTTTGTTTGCATGATTATAATTGATTATATTATTTATTATAACATAATTTTGCATATCCGCATCTCCACTTTCCATTTGCTTGTTCATTGTCCAGGTTTATGTGCCATCCATACAGTAGTCTCATCTCATCTCATCATGTTCCTCTTGTACCTTGCGGTGTCGAGGTGAAGTATAAACTTCGTGAGAGTGCCCGATTATGGGCTTCATATATCGATATTCCCATGGACTCTGCTATTCCCTCCGTCCAACGTTTACGTGGTCGGCCTCTTCCTCTGTTTCCATCTGGTCTGTACATCATTGCTTGTTGTGGCATGCTGTTGACTGGTAACCTACTTGCATGGCCGAACCATTTGACTTGCTGCTTTCTAATAAAATCTAGTGCTGCTTTAACCTCCACTTTAGTCCTGATTTCTTCATTTCTGATCTTATCTCTTCTTGATACGTTGAGTATTCTTCTCAGGAACCTCATTTCTGTTGTTGTGATTTTTCTTTTATTTTTTTCTGTCATTGTCCAGGTTTGGCATTGGTTGCATAGAGTTGGTAGGAAGATTGTGTTGTAAAGTGCTTTCTTAGTAGTTACTGATACATGTTTGTTCTTTAGTATTGGTGCCATTTGTCCAATGAGTTGATTTGCCTTATTGCACCTATTTTCGATATCGTCTTCTGATCTGCCATTTGATGATATTATACTTCCCAGGTACTTGAAACTCTTCACTTGTTTCAAGGGATGTTCGTTTAGGTGAATTGTTGTTGGTTGTTCTTCTTTAGTTATAGTCATTACCTCTGTTTTGCTTGTGCTAATTTTCATGTTATGTTCCCTACACATTTCGTTTAGACTATTCATGTGGTCTTGTAATTCAGCTTCTGATTTTGCTATTATTGCTTGGTCGTCCGCAAACAGGAGTTCTCTAATGGTTAGATTTGCAGATGGTTCTTCTTCTGTGTTCTCATCATGTGGTATTCTTGCTATCTCTGCTTGGCTGGTTTCTTTACATATGTTGTCTATATATGTTATGAACAAGAGAGGGGACAGGACACAACCTTGTCGTACTCCAGATCTTATGGTGAAGGGTTCTGAGTGTCCTCCAGTTGCTCTCACCATGCATTCAATGTTGTTGTATAAACTTCTACATAGATTTGTTAGATGTGTACTCACTCCATATTGTTTAAGGATTTGCCACAACTTGTTTCTATCTACTCTATCGAATGCCTTTTCTTGGTCGACAAAGGCTAAGTAGAGTGTTTCATTGTATTCGATTGATTTTTCTATAAGTTGTCTAAGAGCAAAAATTGCATCTGTGCATCCTTTGTTTTTCCTAAATCCAAGTTGTGTTTAGCTTAGCTGGGGTTCTAAACTAGTTCGTAATCTTTTTTCAAGAATTTTGCAAAATATATTCTCAGTATGACTCAACAGTGAAATGCCTCTGTATTGTGTGCAGTCTCTTTTGCTGCCTTTGTTTTTCCAAATTGGGATAATTATGGCATTTCCCCAATCTCGTGGTGTCTGTTGTTCTACCCAAACATGATTGAATAGTCTATGTAGCCAAGCTGTTCCTACTTCTCTTGCTGCTTTAATTAGTTCATTTGGTATTTCATCCTGTCCTGGTGATTTGTTCAATGGGGCGAATCTGATGGCTTCTATAATTTCTTCTTTTAGTATGTCTGGTTCTAGTTCTTCGGTGACATCTGTATAGGTCTCTTGAATTCCTGTAACATCTGATGGGATGTTGAGAAGTTGTTCGAAATACTGCTTCCATCTTATTAGGATTTGTTTTTGTTCACTTATTGGTTCTCCATTTTCGCTGTTAATTATTTCAGTTGGATCAAAGGATTCTCCTCTGGCTCGCATTGCACCTATCTTTTTGTAGAAGTTTCTAGTTGCCTCCTTGTAGTTTTTATTTAGGGTTTCTCCATAATCTTCCCAGTCTTTTTGTTTTTCCCTCTTTACTATTCTATTCACATGTCTTCTCGCTATTCTATATTCTATGTGATCACATTCCTGTTTGTTCTTTAACCACTTTTTATATTTTTCCTTTTTGTCTTTTACCGCTTTCTTTACTTCTGCGTTCCACCAACTTATTTTCTTTATCCGTGTTTTGCGTTTTTTCGTGGTTCCACATGTTATTTTTGCAGTATTTAAAATGCTTGATTTGAACATCTCCCATTCTTCTTCCACTGTTTTTCTCTCTGTAGGTAATTTTTAAAAGAGTTCAGTTAGTTCTTTCTCATAATTTTCCCTTACTGCCTCGTCTTTAAGGTTTTTTAAGTTTACTGATTCCTATGGCATGTATTTCCCTGCTCTTTGTTGTCTTCTTCTGATTGTTCTTATTGTGGCAACGACTGCTTTATGATCTGTGTTTATACTGAAATTGGGCACTGCATCTAATATATTTCTCTTTCTGTTATTTCTTGTTAATATAAAATCAATTTGGCTTTTAGTATCTAGATCGTTCCATTTATACCATGTGTATACTTGTGAATCTTTATGTTTATAGAATGTGTTTGTTATATAGAGGTCGTGTTGGCTGCAAAGCTCTAATAGTCTACTTCCGTTATCATTCCTTTCATTTTGCTGATCTCCAAATGCTCCCAGATGTTTTTCTATGCCCACTCTGTTATGTCCTAGTCTTGCATTGAAGTCTCCCATAACTATGATGTTGTCCTGCTTATCTATTTTATTTAGCACGTCATGTATGTCTTCGTAGAAGTCCTCGCATTCCTGCTCATTATTGTTTGCATTACATGGTGCGTATATTTGTACATATATTGTAATTGTTTGTTCTTTTATTCTCACTATTATGATTCTTTCTGATATATATTTTATTTCTAGTATTCCTCTTGCTAGCCGTGGTTCGATGACTATTCCCACACCGTGTCTTGCCCTTTCTTGCTGTTCTACTCCAGAGTAAACAAACGTGTAACTGCAGTGAAGCTCCTTGCATCCTTTCCCCTTTGTTCTGGTGTCCGCTATTCCCATCAGTCCTATTTTCCTCTCTTCCATTGTTTCTATAAGCTCCTCTTCTTTACTATTGAAACCACAGACGTTTATTGTGCCTATTTTTTTTTAGTCGCTGATCTATCAATTAGTCCATTAACATTGCCGGGTCGATATCCGTTTGGGTCAGTCCGTTTATACTTCTTAGTTTTTCTACGAGCAGTATGAAGATCCATACAGTAGTGTTATATATATATATATATATATATATATATATATATATATATATATATATATATATATATATATATATATATATATATATATCATCTTGTTCCTCTTGATCCTTGCGGTGTTAAGATGAAGTATAAACAGCGGGGGAGTGCCAGTTTGTGGGCTTCATGTATCGAATCCAGATTCCAGTAGACTCTGCTATACTATATATATATATAGAATTTGACAATTCTCATTTTAATGAATGTGTTATTTATCTGTTTAAATCTTCACATTTTTTAATGTTGTTAAATATTTTGTACTATTCCTATTCTCTTCTTGGTCTCTGTTTAAACTTCTGCCGTGATCTATAATCACACCGCCAAGACACGAGACACATTTCTGTGTATAAGAGTATAATAATCAATCAATCATGTGCCATGCCGGAAAGCGTGGGCGGTCATGATTCGCCATTTCACTCGATCACCAGTGTCGTGGATCAGCTCAGTGTTCCTGTCTCGTCCATGCCATGTGGCCAAGCCATCCAGGTATTTTCCTCTCGGTCTTCCTCTTGGTCTGTTCCCTTCGATCTTGCCAGCTGTCACTAAGTTCTCCAGTCCATTTCTTCTCATAACATATCCAAAAAATTGTGACTGTCTACGTCTAATTTCTCTAATCAATCTACGATTTTCATTTGTCTCTTGTAGTACTTGGTCATTGGTTTTTCTATCTGTCCATGGTATTCTTTGCATTTTCCTCAGAAACCACATTTCTGCAGCCATCAGATGTTTTTCAGCTTGACTGCACATTGTCCAAGTTTCACATCCATACAAAAGAACAGGCTATATGTATCCCCTCAACACTGTTTTTCTCGTTTCAATTAACATCATTTTATAGGTCAGAATGTTTTTCATCTTGCTAAAGGCTACTTTCGCCATGGCGATTCTTGTTCTAATCTCTTCAAGGCATCTGCCATCAGATGTTATGGCTGCTCCGAGATAATTGAACCGATTCACCTGTTGAAGAATATCCCCATTTACTTGTGTATTACATTGTGGTACTTCGTTCTTCCTAGTGACGACCATAACCTGTGTCTTCCTACAATTTAATTCCAACCCCAGCTGCTCACTGTGTACAACAACAGCGTCTACTAATTGTTGCAGATCCTGTGCATTGCCTGCAATCAATACTGTATCATCTGCATATCTAATGTTATTTATGTTTCGTCCTCCAATGCTGATTCCATTTAGGTCTTCTACATTTCTGAAAATATTTTCACTGTATAGGGAAAAAAGATCTGGAGACATTACACATCCCTGCCTAACACTTCTCTTAATAGGTTGATATTGTCCTACTTCATTATCAATCCTTATGGCAGCTTGTTGTTTCCAATATATGTTTTTTATAAGTCTAATGTCTTTCCCATCAATTTGTAGATCTGCAAGCATATCCACAATGTTGACATGTCTAACTCTATCAAAAGCCTTTGTGTAGTCAATAAAGCAAAGATGTTTATCCTTGTTTACTTCTAAAGCCCGTTCAATAACTATTCGCAGCATATACACAGCATTTACTGTACCCTTTCCTTCTACAAACCCACATTGTTCTTCACCTATTTCAGGTTGTATTTTCTTCCTCACTCTTTGCATGATAATTCGTAACAAAATCTTTGTGATGTGACTCATTATACTAATTGTTCTATGTTGATCACATTCTAAGGTTCCTGATTTCTTTGGGATTGCAATAAATACAGAATTACATAATTCAGAAGGTATATCTCCAGTATCATATAATGTGTTCAGCAGTCTAGTGACTTGCTCTAGTCCAAATTCTTCTAAAGCTTTAATCATTTCTGTTGTGATGTTATCTGCACCGGGGGCCTTGCCAGCTTTCATATGCTTAAGAACATTTTGAACCTCCATCTTTAAAATTGCTGGTCCTTCATTATTAAATCTAATAGCATACTGTTCCTCTCTGTTATCATTATACAGGTCTTTCACATAATCTGTCCATACATGTAGAATCTGATCTTTTTCTATTATGATTTTGCCATCTTTAGTTTTTAGACAGCCTGTTGATGTATTTGTTCTTTTATTAGTAAGTTCCTGAATTCTTTTGTGCACTAATTTGGTATTTTGACTGATGTGTTGTTTTTCAATTTCTAAGCACTTTTCCTCAAGCCATGATTCTTTTGCCTTCCTACATAATATTCTGACTTGTCTGTGAATTTCTTCATATTTGGCAGGATTATTTTTGTTGAGTCTTCTTGTTTCCATTAAGTGTAAAATTTCCTCAGTCATCCATTTCTTACGACCCACCTTCTTTAATTTTGGAATAGTTGTTTCTGCAGCCACATTGATTGAATTCTTTAACATTTCCCATTGATCATCCACATCCTGGAATAGGATCTCTAGATCAGACAATATTTCAAATCTGTTCTGTACTTCTATGTTGAATTTGTTTTGTATTTCCTTGTCATTACTCAATGTACACAAGTCATATTTAGTGTTTCCTGTTATATACTTGACTTTCTTCAACTGTATCCTCAATGTTCCTGTGAGTAATCTGTGGTCACTATAACAATCAGCACTGGGAACTGTTTTTGCTACTGTTAGCGCGTTTCTAAATCTTCTGCTAATGAGAATGTAGTCAATCTGATTTCTAATCTTGCTATCAGGACTCCTCCAGGTTCATAATCTTCTAGGGTGTTGCTTGAACCAGGTGTTTCCTACAATCATTTCCTGTTCTTTTGCCCACTCTACTAGTCTGTATCCTCTTTCATTTCTAAGCATAAGCTGAAATGCTTGAGAACAACATGACATGTATCCCTGCCGTACTCCTGTGTTTACATGTATGTGTAATAAACAGTTATTTTCGTAATGTTATTGTTCCCAATACAGGTAAGTGAATTGAGTCATGAACCAACATCACAGCTCTAAGGACATTCCTATATCGCCATATGTTCTCCATTCCCATCTTCAACAGCCAGCAAAGAGTTCCATACCAGTTGCAGTCTGATTATGTGTCCTCCTGGTTTTTCCTTCGAGTATTGAATGCCGGTCTCTCTGGCCAAGATGTTACACTTTCTCTCCGTAATCCCGTGTATCACGCAGAGTCTCGTAGTGGGCGAGAGCTGGGAGCGGTTCTACCCCCGCTGGTGACTTGCGGGATAACTGTGCCGGCCGCTCAAAAAGCAATGGCAAACTACTGAGCGTAATCTTGCCAAGAAATCAATAGACAGCTGAAAAAAGATGCTGTTGTTGACAGCGATGTCCTGTAAAGGATATGCGAATTTAAAAAAACAAAAATTGAATACTACTAACCCGCTACCTCTTCATCAGCTCATTGGAAGTTTAAGAACAAGCGCTGTTATCCATTCGGCCATGCTGGCCTCTCATAACCCAGTTTTCTGTGATGTTCAGAAGTAGTAGCCTTGAAAGGTAACCCCAGAGACCTTTGAGATTGTAACAAGCTACGTGGAGGGTCCCAAGTACCCCTGTCACAATTCTTAACTTATTATTCTATAGTCCTGGCTGGGATAGGCCTTTGCCCGCCAACCCTCCTCCGTTCCCCGGACTCATTGTCACTCTCTCTCTCTTGACCTCTGGGCCTATTCCCTGAGGTGTCTTTCTGGCTGACACACATATAACATAGCGATCGTCATAGTAAATTAGAATGTCAATTTAGTAAGTTAATAAAGAACAGCACAGGAAAACATCAAGGCAGTTAAAACAGATAGTTCTCTACAAATAAACAGGGGTAAGGTTTGTAGTCCAGGCACAGAGCCTCATGGTTTTCCATCATAGACCAAGCTTAAAACAATGTCCGTTCCGTCCACATACAGCTCACCGAATGTGTCTTCAGTTCCTCCCTTCCAGGTACATTGTACGCACAACAGGCCTCTGTGGAACCAGGCTTCCCGGTTTTAGGGGATCCCCTTATATAGTCAATATAATGTTCGTGGAAAACGTCCTGTTATCCCTTGTCACGATGCTGAGTAGGAATTCATCCAATGGGAAGAGTTCGTGAACGGGGAATGGGTATGAGTCTTTTAATGTCACTGACACGGATGGGTAGGACCGAGAGTGAGGTGTAGGTCCAGCCAGGAACCTAGGGTCAGCCACTTCTTAGTTGACGATGGGATTTGTATTGAGCGGGTACTGAAGGATGCCACTAGATCAGGACTAATCGGACATTGATTCCTTGATTGGAGTAATTAGCCTGTGGCCGTCCTGAAAGTCCATGGTTCACCTGAGAATTTCTTAAGGTGATTCTCTCGTGGCCTTGCAGATCCCTTCAGCGCCTGTCCCTTCCAGGAGGACCCTGGAGATGATAAATATTGGTGAAAGCCTCCAGCCTAAACTTCAGGTAGTCTACAAGGAGACTTCTAATGGTCTCAGCATATCAGTTTGCATTCACAAAATATATAATAGTAATAGATATATAACTATTTAGTAGACCTGAGTGAATTGGCCTGACCTGACAAGAGGTCCTGGATGGGCGGCGTCTTTCCTAGACTAGGCCTTCAGCTTGTCTAGGTCGTGTCGTTTGACCCTAGGTACATTACCTATTTTCTTCATACAAGATTCACTCTCCACTCTCATACCATGCCTTTATTATTACTGGGCACATTCGTTTCCCGGTTTCCCTCTCACTTGCACACCCTCTCTTTCTCACGACAAAGCTCTTGTAGTGTTGTGTGGGTAATTATGTGTGTTTTCCCCCCTCTCTTGTCATATGTGAAGGGGAACGTGTCGATCATACCCAGTGTTCTGGGGACCCATCTTCCGTGCCCTATTGAATAGCCTCTTTTCGCTTATATGATTCGGTATTTCCCGCTTATAGTAGTAAGTTTGTAGGGAACGAAGTAGAGTTCCCTATCCCTAGCAAGAATATGAAAGAAGAACCTACCCCTTCCGGCCGCTGCTCTTGTCTGAGCTGTTGCCGCAATGCACCGGCAGTGCCTCACATTACACGTAGATCTAGATGATCTTATCGACCAGTAACTATTCAGTCCACCTGGCCACCCTATCCGCTAAAAGACGAAAGAGTTAACACAGTGTATATCCTCCTCCGCCTAAAGAAGATAGAACATAGATGGTTGGAACCCGTCCCCGCGGATCCCTCCCCTCCTTCCGGCATTCCGTGGATATGTTATGTTTATATTCAAATGAAAGATGACACTATACAGAGTTCAGGCCGTAGGAAGAAAGATAGCCCCCTCCCATCTGCTGCCAACAACAAGCGAAATCATCTGGAGCAATATATTGCTCAGATTCGTTCCCAGGCCATGCCAAGAACAAGACGCTTAGCTAGATTGGCCAACGGTCAACCCACTCCCAATATGGCATGACTGGCTTTTCGCCAATTCGTCTCCCCAGTCGAGACACCAGAGAGTTATAGGCCAAGGTCTGGCAGGACTAATTAAAACCCAAGCTCACCTTTCTTACACCAGCAGGATGCTGCACTTCTGTCCCAATCTTTAAATTGTTAAATTGACATGATGCAGATACCAAACGGTAGGTGTTGAAACGGACATGAATTGCCCAAGAAGTTGCACTGGTGCGTATTTGGTGCAAGGCGCCCTATCGGGTTTTCCCGAAGAAAAGTCAGAATTCTAATAGTTCTATTAAGAAGATTGGGTTGTTACAGTAACCAAGAGAACTATCTTCCATGGGGATTGAGCGAACAAGAGAACTGAGGGTTCCCGAAAGCTGTTTCCCACTGTTTACCCAAACCCAAAGAAGGCATTAGGACATGGGCCACTGGCGTTTTGCCACACCCATACATACTCATTTGACTGGATCCTAGGTGCTACTGAGTTTTAGCACTGTGCTAGAAATCTTTTTATGTAATCTATGGGAGGAGTTGGGGCACTTATGGAGATAACTGTGTGCAAAGAAAGTAATCCTTAATTAAAACATTCATAATTGAATCTGCCACACCATGGCCTACATAGTTAACATAGCACATGTCCAGTAGCAGTAGCTTGAAGGGTTAGGACCATCGCATTTTGTAGGTCTGAGTGCACAGAGGAATAGGTGGTCAGTCTTCAGTTAAAATATACTGTATTTCAGCAGCAGTGTTATCTAAAAACTATGTTCAGTATTATCTAAAAACCTATGTTCTCATTTACATAGTACTATGGTAACTTATTTCTTCCTCCTTGCTATGTTATAGTGCCACAAATGGTGAAATGAAACTTCTACTACTCAGCGTAACTGCTTGTGCAGATTCAAACGATGACCTTGGAGATTTCTCTGCTGTCCAGAGAGAAACAGAAATATTAATATCGGTATGGCCAGTTTCTTAATTCAGTCATCTTGTTGTTTTAGACAGAAACAAAATTCATAACATTGTTATGGTCTTATTAGCTATTTGAGTATTTTGTTTTATTGTTAAATGTGTGTAGTTGGCATACGCTATACCATTTAATAAGTATTTTGTTTAATTGTTATATGTTTGTAGATACTGTTTAATCTCCAAAGATTTTTAATGACACGGACTGTGATGAACTGGAGGATCAATATGTGAAAGTGAGGCTGCAGGGTGTGGACAATTCTCGGATCTGCACTCTGCTGGCAACATTCCTCTCCTGCCATACACAAGAAATCAGATGCTAATTAGACTTATAATTAATATATATATACACACTTTGAATGTTGATTACCATTCTTTTCTTTGAACACTGCTATTCTTCATATTTTCAAGTATTTGTCAATATTATTTTAAGCAGAACTTATGTCTTTTTTACATGTGATATCTTGGTATGAGAGTCCATGCTTCTGTAATAATAGTAATATAACTGTATGACAAATGCTCATTACTTATTAATAATCTTGAAAAACAGGCAGTGAGAATAGTGGCACAAATTGTAGAAAGAATGTTGCAGGCACTGCTTGAAATAAATGTAATGTAAATAAATCTAGAAAGTTGTGACGGTGAAGTAGAAAATCACCATAAGACAAATATCACTCATGGTGCTTTGTTTTTTAAATATTTTTTTTAGTATCGCAAACCTCCACCTTTATGATGATAACAGAGACGAACAGTATGGTATTAGATTTAATAATGAAGGACCGCCAATTTTGGAGATGGAGGTTCGAAATGTTCTTAAGCATATGAAAGCTGGCAAGGCCCCCGGTGCAGATAACATCACAACAGAAATGATTAAAGCTTTAGAAGAATTTGGACTAGAGCAAGTCACCAGACTGATGAACACATTATATGATACTGGAGATATACCTCCTGAATTATGTAACTCTGTATTTATTGCAATCCCAAAGAAATCAGGAACCTTGGAATGTGATCAACATAGAACAATTAGTATAATGAGTCACATCACAAAGATTTTGCTAAGAATTATCATGCAAAGAGTGAGGAAGAAGATATCACCTGAAATAGAGGAAGAACAATGTGGGTTTGTAGAAGGAAAGGGTACAGTAAATGCTGTGTATAAGCTGCGAACAGTTATTGAACGTGCTATAGAAGTAAACAAGGATATTGTGATGATGTTTCCCCGAGAAGAGATTGGGATCAACATGCACATCTTTAAACTGATTATCTGTTGGGATTATTGACTGACTTTTCGTCTACACTCCTCTCTTCTGTCTTCCCTTCCATATATCTCTTTCTTTCACTCTCTCTCTATTATTCTCTCAACACATACTTCGACAACAGTTCTTTTCCACATTAAATAAAAGATTTAATTTAAAACTATGTCTGGTGTATGGGTGGATATTGTCTGTGTAGTTGCTAGTGTATTCTATTGTTGGTGACAGAATGAACTCAGAATGTCTATCAGCGGTATCTTCTCGCCAGTCATTCTTCACGATTACAGGACATCACATCAAACAGGACAGAGCTCACCCGGGATGATCCGTAGACTTGAGTCTGATGGTAAATCCGTTAGTGAAATGAAAACAAACTGTTCACCACTGAGTCACCGTATTGCTATAAAAGTCCCGTAAGTTTATGACTGTGCCCAACTCGGTTTCATGATATTAAGTATCCATCATCGAGAAAAAACACCACATTGTCAATGTTCTTCCTATTGTCTATTATGATTATCACTATTGTCTTTGTCTATTCCTTCTACTCTATGTATGCAAGTCGTATGTAGGTTGAAGTCTCTGCTTGCCCCACCTTCACATCTCTTTCTGTTTAGGAGCCCCAGTGGTATATGAGTGTTAGCATACAGTCTTCTGTATTTTACTGGATGTTAGTATTTGTTCATCTGAACAAACTGTTTAGGTTCTTTCTGGATCTACGTATGTACTTTATTGGTTCAAGTAGAGTATTTTTTCCTTTCTTCTCTAATGTCCCTAGAAACTGGGAACCTGTGGATGAATATAACAAGTCGAGTGGTAAGCGTCCGCCCCTTACTCCTAACTTATGCAAGTGTCCTTCTCCAGCCATAATGACAAGGCTTTCGAAGTCACCATCAGCCTAAGACATAAGAATTCACCTCAGTCTAAAACCCCCACTAATAATATGTAATGATAAAGGTAATACACGCTCATCTATATTCCTATTCTAAAACTATATTTTAATATACCTTATACACATCTATGTTCCTTTATAGAATTAATGTAGATCCACAAATCGAAATTAATCCGCAGCCAAGCACTTTATCCCATTATAAGGGAGGATATTTCTTTTCATTACAGGACACATAATTCTATCTTTCCGTCCAGTTGGGGAACACACACTCAACTGACACAAAGAAGTGGCCACTCTCTTTAGATCATCTTTGTCCCATCGTCCTTGACATTGCTGGACAAAGCAAATTCAGACTTCATTATCCCTTGTCAGTGGAAAATTTCTGATCTCGAACTATTCCGTTGTTTACTACAACCAAACCGCCTTCTGCTGTCCAGTCTTAGTCGCAAACCTACCTCCAGAACGCAATAGGCTGGTCCATGATACTGTCTGTCTTTGTAGCAAACCAATTTTTCCACTCTACATGTCACCTGTGTTGTAGTCGACTCTCCCGCCTTGACCTACATACACATGCGCTGGTCAATCCGTTGTTTATATCCTTCTGTTTCATTAACCCTTCTCCCACCTCAACCTTGTCTGTGATCACCTTCTTATGATGCACTGTATACAGTCGTCGATCTGGGAATCACTAACATTCAGCATTTCACGACATAGGCCCCCTCTTAAGAGATTAGACCGCGTCGAATCTTTCTCACTGTAGGTTTGATTCCCATGATCCACAACCCTAGGCTTCTTCCTCTGGATCTGGATGTCTGGATAAGAAATCTGCTCCTACATTCTCCTTTCCAAAAATGTATTCCACTGTGAAGTCCAGTTGCAGCAACAACGTCCATCCCATCCACCGTGCGTTGAGCTTCTGCGAAGTAGCTATTAACATCACGTGTTGATGATATGATTGGATCCTCACATTATCCAGTAGGCGCTCTAATTGACACCCTACTATACTACTAACGACTGAAACTAGTGTTGGCTCCTCGCTCCTGTACGTCCGGTCGACCTACTTTCGACTTGCGTCAGCGACGGCTCACAATACAGACGGATTGTCCCATCTTGATTGTAACACTGCTTCCATGTCCTCTTGGTTTCCCCCGGTTTTTCCTCTGGGGATGTTCCGCCTCGTCCTCGTCGGACCGAGTCGTCTTTCCCAAACCTCCTGGGCTTTTGCTTCCAGGACCATCTTGGGCGATATTGTATCTGGTCAGCCAATCTTCGGTTGGAGTCCTGGGTAATTCTCGCTTTTCCCGACGTTACCCACCCCTTCTGAACTTGGTTACCGGTGAAACTTTCACTCTTGTCCTTTCCCTGACTTGTGATTTCCCTCCTCCTGTCGTTGGGTAAATCTGACCTATCACGTGCTGTCCCATAGGCCCTCCTATGTTGTACTGGCGATCTCTGGTCTTCGTCTGGACTGGTAACCTTTGTCCCAATGGCTGCCAACACCATAAAGTGCGAAGCTTTGCTCCCGGATCTCTCTTCATATTTCCTAATGAGATGTCTAGGGAGATTTTTCTGCTCTTCCCCGATCCGTATTTTGTAGATGTTCTTGGACACCACCTTTTCCACAGGATAAGGTCCTTTCCATCCTACTTGGAGTATATTGGTCTATGCTGGACTCCACACTTCCACTTTGTCTTCCACTTTAAGAGCTAGTTTCCTCTTAATTCGCTTGTTTGGTGGTGCTTTCTGGCACTCCGAACAAGACTTCACCCACCGGCGTACATCTCCGGTCATTCCTGGCCAGCAATAATGGCCGGATATTTGCTGCAAGGTCTCTCTGACACCCATATGTCGATTCTCGGCTATGGTGTGTCCACTCTGAAGAATGTGAGGACGGTGGGTCTCTGGAACCACCCACTGCTCATGCAGGTTATCTCCCCTCCCAGCTCTCCGATAGAGTAGTTGATTCTTCAGAAAGTACTGTCCCCGTTCTGGTGGCTCAGCACTTCTTTGCAGCTTCCTGTAGCAAGGATGCAACGTAGTATCCTTCCTCTGGGCAGTATGCAATTCTCCTATCTCTGAGTTGTCGCATAGTGTCTCTGCCTCTTTTTCCTTCCCTTGAGATCCACTGACTACTGTTCCCTTGTGGGTTGGCTGTTTTGGCATCCCCAAAAAGACATATTTCGTGCCAATGATCATGGGGAATAGGGAGTCAGCTAATACAGCCGCAGGAATAATGCCCGTGACGTACCTGGATTTAATCTCCACCTTGGCGATTGGCAGCGTCATGGTAACCGCACTCCTCATTGCCGGCTTTAGCTCTATGGTCTCCCCTGTAAGTTGGTCTGGGCTTACTAAGCTGGCGTCCACCACCGCTTCCCCATCCAAACCTGTATCGTATAAACATTGGACTGGTTGTCCATTCACCTCAATCAGTTCCACCACAGGTGGTCTCTCTTGGTCCTGAGTGTCTTTCATCTCCTTGACCGTTTCCTTGCCTTCCTCTTTTGATTCCTCGAGGTTGGTTATGCAATTGGTATCGTTTGCCTTGCATCTGCAGTCCACAGTATTATGTGTTATCGACTGGCAGTGAGTGTACCATGTTCCCTTCCTAGGTTTCCGTGTGTCCTTTGTGTTCCTTTCTCCTTCGCCAACCTCAGCCTTGTCTGTGATCACCGATGTAGGAATCACTTTGCATGCTGCGAAGTAAGAACTTTTAGGTTTCGATCTGCAGTCTTTTGTGTTGTGGGAGGCCGCCCTACAAAACGAACACCACTTTTCAGACCACTGTCGTTTCGCTTGAGAATTCGAGGTGCTCTGGGTTCCTACCTTCACCTTCTCTGAACTCTCCTCTGTGTGCTTTATATAAGGTTCCACTTTTTCTCCTTCCCAGTTTTTAGGTTTCTTTTTCTCTGGTTTCTCCTGACCTTTGGTTTGTGTACTTAGTTCCTCCGCTTCACCATGTACTTCCACGAATCGTTCCGCCAGCTTATTCACAACATCAATCCGTTCCGCCCCTTGTTCTCCCAAGAAGGTTCTGAGAGGTTTCGACATTTGCTTTCGCATCTGGTCGACCACCATCATCTCTTCGAGACTCTCATAATCCCTCTTGAATTCTGCCAAGTCCATCCATTTCTGGAGATAGGATTTCAGCCTTAGACTGTATGCGGCGAATAGCTCTCCCGGCTCTCGTCTAGACGATCTAAACTTTTTCCGATATGTTTGTGCTGTGACTTCATAATGTTTCATCAAAGCTGCTTTCAATTCCTCGTACTGATTTTCCTGTCCTGGTGGTAGGCGTGTGTATACCTCGTACCCTGAACCACGTAACGCCTGGGATACTTTAAGAGCCCATCTGGATCTTTCCAGTCCCATAGCGATTGCCATAGCCTCGAACCGATCCAAAAACTGGAATATCTTTTCTTTACTTTCATCATAGACTGCTAAAGGAAACTTCATGGCATGGTAACCCTGTCCAATCATGTGGGTTGCCCCAGGTGAAGATGAACTTCCTTCTGCTGCATCTATTTCACCCTTAGTTTGTGTCTTGAGTTCTAACTCTTTCAAGCGGTATTCATGTTCCATTTCTTGTCTCCTGGCAGTCTGTTCCATTTCCAGTTTCTTGGTCTCCTGTTCCAGTTCCAGTCGCTTGGTCTCCTGTTCCAGTTCCATTCGTTTCAATTCCAACTCAGTCTTACGGTCTTCTCTTTCCGCTTGACGAATCTCTCTCTCTCGTTCTTGTATGTAATCAGTTAGCTCTGAACCAGCTAACCCAATTTCCTCCCCGTTGGCCTTCAGTTCGGCTGTAGTTACTTTAGGAGTTGCCATAGTTACAGCAGATAAGTCAGCACGTTGAGTAAAGACACCCCAAGGCAGAAAAGAATACTCACTATAAACAGATAATCTACCTAGAACCTATATCCTTAATCTATATCTATTTAATATAATAAATCTACAACACCACACAGTACATCACAACCACTCTCTCATCCACAAAAGGCGATATAGGATAAAGACTTATGTAGACGTGTGACCGTGTGACTAGGTATGTAATGTGTCTTACCACCTATCCACATTCACTCTGTCTGGAACTTTCTCACTGTAAAGTCACCAGCCTTAATGAAATGTTTCTACCATAAATGTAATGGCACCATATATCCAATGGACGTCCTTCCATTAAAAGTCATCAATGTATACTTCTTTTTATTCCAATCAGTATGTCCCAACATGCATGTACTCCGCTATGCCTGTGCCAATATGCAGGTCATATGGGTATAATGTATGTACGTATCCCGCTCGCTCCACCAATTATGTGATGATGTTTCCCCGAGAAGAGATTGGGATCAACATGCACATCTTTAAACTGATTATCTGTTGGGATTATTGACTGACTTTTCGTCTACACTCCTCTCTTCTGTCTTCCCTTCCATATATCTCTTTCTTTCACTCTCTCTCTATTATTCTCTCAACACATACTTCGACAACAGTTCTTTTCCACATTAAATAAAAGATTTAATTTAAAACTATGTCTGGTGTATGGGTGGATATTGTCTGTGTAGTTGCTAGTGTATTCTATTGTTGGTGACAGAATGAACTCAGAATGTCTATCAGCGGTATCTTCTCGCCAGTCATTCTTCACGATTACAGGACATCACATCAAACAGGACAGAGCTCACCCGGGATGATCCGTAGACTTGAGTCTGATGGTAAATCCGTTAGTGAAATGAAAACAAACTGTTCACCACTGAGTCACCGTATTGCTATAAAAGTCCCGTAAGTTTATGACTGTGCCCAACTCGGTTTCATGATATTAAGTATCCATCATCGAGAAAAAACACCACATTGTCAATGTTCTTCCTATTGTCTATTATGATTATCACTATTGTCTTTGTCTATTCCTTCTACTCTATGTATGCAAGTCGTATGTAGGTTGAAGTCTCTGCTTGCCCCACCTTCACATCTCTTTCTGTTTAGGAGCCCCAGTGGTATATGAGTGTTAGCATACAGTCTTCTGTATTTTACTGGATGTTAGTATTTGTTCATCTGAACAAACTGTTTAGGTTCTTTCTGGATCTACGTATGTACTTTATTGGTTCAAGTAGAGTATTTTTTCCTTTCTTCTCTAATGTCCCTAGAAACTGGGAACCTGTGGATGAATATAACAAGTCGAGTGGTAAGCGTCCGCCCCTTACTCCTAACTTATGCAAGTGTCCTTCTCCAGCCATAATGACAAGGCTTTCGAAGTCACCATCAGCCTAAGACATAAGAATTCACCTCAGTCTAAAACCCCCACTAATAATATGTAATGATAAAGGTAATACACGCTCATCTATATTCCTATTCTAAAACTATATTTTAATATACCTTATACACATCTATGTTCCTTTATAGAATTAATGTAGATCCACAAATCGAAATTAATCCGCAGCCAAGCACTTTATCCCATTATAAGGGAGGATATTTCTTTTCATTACAGGACACATAATTCTATCTTTCCGTCCAGTTGGGGAACACACACTCAACTGACACAAAGAAGTGGCCACTCTCTTTAGATCATCTTTGTCCCATCGTCCTTGACATTGCTGGACAAAGCAAATTCAGACTTCATTATCCCTTGTCAGTGGAAAATTTCTGATCTCGAACTATTCCGTTGTTTACTACAACCAAACCGCCTTCTGCTGTCCAGTCTTAGTCGCAAACCTACCTCCAGAACGCAATAGGCTGGTCCATGATACTGTCTGTCTTTGTAGCAAACCAATTTTTCCACTCTACATGTCACCTGTGTTGTAGTCGACTCTCCCGCCTTGACCTACATACACATGCGCTGGTCAATCCGTTGTTTATATCCTTCTGTTTCATTAACCCTTCTCCCACCTCAACCTTGTCTGTGATCACCTTCTTATGATGCACTGTATACAGTCGTCGATCTGGGAATCACTAACATTCAGCATTTCACGACAGATATACATCTTTGCTTTATTGACTATACAAAGGCTTTTGATAGAGTTAGACATGTCAACATGGTGGATATGCTTGCAGATCTACAAATTGATGGGAAAGACATTAGACTTATAAAAAACATATATTGGAAACAACAAGCTGCAATAAGGATTGATAATGAAGTGGGACAGTATCAACCAATTAAGAGAGGTGTTAGGCAGGGATGTGTGATGTCTCCAGATATTTTCCCCCTATACAGTGAAAATATTTTCAGAAATGTAGAGGATATAAATGGAATCAGCATTGGAGGACGAAACATCAATAACATTAGATATGCTGATGATACAGTATTAATTGCAGACAATGCGCAGAACCTGCAACAATTAGTAGATGCGGTTGTTGCACACAGTGAGCAACTGGGGTTAGAATTAAATTGTAAAAAGACTCAAGTTATGGTCGTCACTAGGAAGGAAGAAGTGCCACAATGTAATATACAAGTAAATGGAAATATTCTTCAACAAGTGAATCGGTACAATTATCCTGGAACAGTCATAACATCTGATGGGAGATGCCTTGAAGAGATTAGAACAAGAATCGCCATGGCGAAAGTAGCCTTTAGCAAGATGAAAAACATCCTGACCAATAAAAAGATGTCAATTGAAACGAGAAAAAGAGTGTTGAGGGGATACATAGAGCCTGTTCTTTTGTATGGATGTGAAACTTGGACAATGAGCAGTCAAGCTGAAAAGCATCTGATGGCTGCAGAAATGTGGTTTCTGAGGAAAATGCAAAGAATACCATGGTCAGACAGAAAAACCAATGACCAAGTACTACAGGAGACAAATGAACATCGTAAACTGATTAGAGAAATTAGACGTAGACAGTCAAAATTTTTTGGGCATGTTATGAGAAGAAATGGATTGGAGAACTTATTGACAACTGGCAAGATCGAAGGGAACAGACCAAGAGGAAGACCGAGAGGAAAATACCTGGATGGCTAGGCCACATGGCATGGACGAGACAGGAACACTGAGCTGATCCACGACACTGGTGATCGAGTGAAATGGCGAGTCATGACCGCCCACGCTTTTCGGCATGGCACATGATTGATTGATTGAAACCTCCACCTCCAAAGCACAAAGCAAAGCAGACGAGAGCACCAAGACACATGAAGAATGGCAATGAATCCTCAGATATCTTTACAGTAAGTACACATGATTGTGTGTAGCATGAATGTTGACAATAGCATTATTGAAAATGCTTGTGTTTGATTATAGAATAATTTATAAGGTTATTTAAAATATATTTGCTGCTGATAAACACCTGACATATTGAATTTCTTTCATGAATTGTTAATTGGCTTTGAAACATTTAATTTGACTTCTTTCTTATTCATCTCTTTGTCTTTTTAAGTCCCTCAGTACCAGAATATGAAGAGTGTTCTGGAATATGTTCCGTTATGTGCTTCAGCCACCGTAGTATTTAATGTCTCAGTTTTGCTTTTATTCATCTATTGCAAAAATATCCTTTCTCTTTTTTCCCTTTGTATCAAAACAGCATTGATTTCTGTGGATAATTAGCAGGTGATATTGGTGATATGGTGATATGGTGATATGGTGATATGTAGCCAAATAATTAGCAGGTGATATTGGTGATATGTAGCCAAATAATTAGCAGGTGATATTGGTGATATGTAGCCAAATAATTAAATTTGCTACTTTTTATAAAGTCCACCACAACACTGCTGCAGTTTGTCTGATATTGATATTTTTGATCCTGTCCCTTCTTGGGAGCGAGGTTCTGCAAGGGACATGCTACTGAATGAATGTCCCTTCTTGTTATGTTAAGCATTATGTGTAGTTATTACATCAATGTTATTACAGACTGTATGTTTCCCTTACATGTTAATGTCAAGGTCTGACTGACACTGATAGAATGAAGTAGGAAAGAAAATTATAGGTGTCGGTTTTTTAATCACCTGTTTGTTCTGTAACATTGGTGACATCTGCCCAATGATCTGGCTTTGTTGCATATGTTCAGTTTCAGGTCTAATTGTTTCATCTCATGGAATTATGTTTTTTAGACATGTGAAGTCCTTCCATTACTTGCTTTAGCTGATATTTTCAGTATAGATTTTATTTTTATTTCTTTTGTTTTGCATGATTGTCATTGTTTTTTTCAACATTGATTCAATAGTGTAATTTCTGCATATGCCTTCAAATAGTGTACTTGTAGTTGTCGCGAAAATTCTTGGAGTTGTCGATCGATGAAAGACTGTCGCGCCATTCGTCTACAGGCGGGCGCCATTCTTTGAAGTACAGTGACAATTCTCCAGATGAAAGCGGGATAGAAGGCCAGTTGTTTACATCGAGTCAATAGCTTCTCGACACCTAGTGTCTTATGTTGATTTACATCGGCGGACATTTATCCATTGTGTGATTTCGTAGTCTCGATTTCAAACAGGAATAAATATATGGTATTTAATTAAATAGACCCAAATTAAATTATTCTTAGGAGACTAGAGTGGTAATGTGCGTTATGAGAATGTATTATAAGAGCGTCAGCAGCAGTAGGCTATCGCGTTGCTTAAACTAGCTAGTGTGAGATATCAATTAACTCAGTGAGTTAAGGACAATGTAGTGGGGTGATATTTAGGGAGATTGAGGATGGTTGGGGGGGGGGGGATAAAAGAAATGTCAAATGGTAGGATCTTCCAGTAGGGTATCTACTGGGTTTCTGCACTTTTCCTTTGGTCTTTCCTTGTCTCCATGACTCAGACCGATGTGATGAGCTCCTCGGCCTTATGACAGAGTTTGGATCTCTGTTATATATCTGAGTGCAGCCGTCGGCCTACACTCACCTAATAACGGTTGGAATCGGGTTGCTTTCACCAGGCGTGTTCTCTCTTCAACAGGTTCCACTATATTTTACAACAAGCTAGAAGAAAAGTCATGGCTCGATCACTGAAGGCAGTGTTTACTCAGCGGCTTTTGCACTGGGCCCATAACCCAGAGGGTCTGCAAGAACCTGGCCTCTGCTGAGCAGGAACCGATGATCATATAAGAGTGATTCCTCAGTGGCAGTTATCAGCATAGTATAGTGAAGATACTTACAATACCACCAGTAACAGGAACAATATTAGTTATACAGAGACATTGAAAATTAACATTGTGTTTTCCAATTGGTGAATTCCGGTGTGAAATTAACTACTAACATTTTGTGTCAAAGTGACAGTAAACATTATTTTACTGTACAAGTGTTATCAGATCCCAGAACTTTTAGTGACATATTAGTTACGTTGTGTGTGTCAGATTCATGATCAGTATTGGACTATATCCACTATTGGTGACCAGGCATCCGGACTATCCAAGAGCCACTGGAGGAAGTCGACATCTGGCTGGGGAGACGCATCATTTGGTGAGGCCTTCTGTACTTGATCTATGGTGCTGTTGTGTGGCCAGTACTGTAATGAAGCAGACTTTGCTCCTGAGCTGTTCGGTCTGATTCTGCATATACACCAAATTATACGACAGACATTCTACACATACACTTTGCACATACCTGACACTTTTCTTTATTAAACTAATTTGTCTATTTTTTTAGAAGCTGGAGTTGTGTGGTATGTTTTGAAACAGAATGAGAGGGGGCATGGTCCAGTGGTAACAGAGAGAGAGAGAGAGAGAGAGAGAGAGAGAGAGAGAGAGAGAGAGAGAGAGAGAGAGAGAGAGAGAGAGAGAGAGAGAGAGAGAGAGAGAGAGTGATCCAAGGACTGACGGGGTGTTGTGGACAGAAATCCAGAAGATCCTCAAGATAATGATATGGGGTTAAAAGAATGTGGGTGTTGATTCCCCTCACCCCAGGGACGACACTTATTACGACAGTGGTTGTAGATTTTCTTTAAAGTTTGTATTAGTGTATGACCATCCTAGTCTTTATATGCACTAGAAAGAGTTTGGTTATGCACAGTTCTTCTCGTGCTTCTTCAGCGTTCCGAGCCATTGAGGTTCTTTGCTGCAGATACAAGAAATTCTAAGAGTAATCAAAGAACTCAAAACAATGTCTTCCCATAGTGAATGTATTCAATAAAGACACAAACAATAAATTGTACATTTTATAGCCTAGCATTTGTGTTTTGCGCTCAAGGGTTGTCTATACACACTTCTTCTAGTAGTGCTGGACTGAACTTTGCATGTGGATTAGCCTTCCCTGTTAACAGTATTCCTCACCACCAAGTGAACCCACTCCAACTGCAGAGGTACTTGTAATTTATGTCCCCAAGTCTAGGATGTGGGGTGAACATTTTAGTTCAACTGTGCAGTGTAGGAGTTGAACCCCTTATCTCGGCATCAGCACACAGAATGTTTAAGATTGTGCGTTCTTATTCATTCGGCCTTGCTGACCTCCAAACAATGTCTTCTCATTGTGAATTTACACAATGAAGACACAAACAATAAATTTTACCATTTATAGCCTGGAATATTTTGTTGCGTCTCATGTACATATCGTAGGATTCACACATGAACTAAAGGAAAGAGATCAATCCTTCAAGCTGAAATAAACAACACACATATTCACACTGTGTGAATATGTGTGTGTTGCGTATTTCAGCTTGACGGGTTTTATCTTTTTAGTTGGTTAGTTAGTTAGTCGACAGATCATCCTCATTGCACATCGAACCATTCAGTCCATAAGTGCTCGGATTCCCTCCTCAGCAAATCTCGCAGCGTGTAGCGGCTAACGACACCAGTTCTGTGTTGGTTTATCTTCTTTGGCTTCCTGCGTAGTGTTCTTGTTTGGCCACCCCTCTTTTAATTTGCTGTTCTCGCAGTCTGGCCATGTTTGTAGATTCACAGTCATCACTTGGTTCTCGCAAAAGTATTACTTCTCGTAGAGCATTCAGAATGTCAGCCTGGTCCATGGCGCGTCCGCCCTACACAGTAGCCTTACCAGCGAGCTTGTCAGCCCGCTCATTTCCTTGTACTCCCGCATGCCCTGGCACGAAGATTAAACTAATTTATGCCAGCCGAGACCGCTCCAGAGACAGCAACCATTCTCTTCGGATCCACTCCATCTCTATCCCCTTTATCATGTTCATTGAGTCGCTAAGGAAACATGCCCTAGTGAATGTCTGTGTCTCGAGCCATGCTATTGGTTTACTTACTGTCATGACTTCCATAGTCAGGCTACTTACTACTTGTGGTCTCAACAAAAGCACCAGAGGCCTCTTTCATAATTCTCAACCGGCTCGCGCCTTAAAGGCCCATGAAATTCTCACATGTCGGACGACCAACCCATCTGTGTAGATGACAGCATCACCGTCTAGCGAATTCTCGAAAATCAACGCTTGTACTTCAGCCTCCACAGCAGCCGGATTTTCTTGTCTGCATTTTCTATCTAGTTGGATGCAAACTGAAAAGGATGTGCAGAAATCTGTTGGCACTTGTACCCACTCATCGCTAGGCTCTAAGTCCTCAAGTGAATACACCTGTTGAAGAATGTCTTCGGCTTGACCCATCCTTATGGGTTTTATATTTTTGCTTTAGTTTATGTTATGTGAATTCTGCAGTAAGCAGGGAAACAAAACCAAATTCTGACATGAACATGAAGTAATTCCAAACTCAGATTTCAAAAATTAAACAAGAAGCTTCTGAAAAAGTTTGTTTTACTTTGTTTTCTCCTTCAGATCCTTTCTTTTACCCCTTGACTTCTGTTTTTAGCATCTTCATTCCACCACAGTTTATTTTCACTTTAATTTACTATTATAGCTCCACATATTGTTTAAGGCTGATTTCACTATACTGTATTTAAACACAGCCCATCCTTCACATTCAGCTTTTATTTTTCTTTGTCATCTGGGAATTGTAAGAAATTATAATTTTCTTTCCTGGTAAAGATTTCCAGTACATAGCTTCTTTTCATTTATTTAACTTCGGCATTTCTTTTTTTTTTAAACTGATCACTACTGCTTTTCTTTCTTTGTTATGTTGATTTGTAGTATCAACATCATTCAATTTCCTTATGTTTTGTAGTCCTTAATGTCTTTCACCGGTTAACTCTTTGTGCCCCAAGCAATGCACTATATGAGATTAGCTATTCGCAGCATATGCCTAACAAGTTTTCACATGTGGCCTGATCATGGTTAAGAACACATTGTTACTTATGTTAAAACGCAATACTATATGTTTTATGCAAGGTTTATATATAACACTAGATTAAAGATGCAATAAAGAGATAAAAACAGAATAGCATAAACAAACACTGTCTTTTAATGGAGTGAAGAATATCTTTGCAATAAATCATTGTCTTTCAAGGTTTGAAAAATAATATTTGCATGTTACATAGAACATGTTTGAACATGTGGTTGTGAATTCTGGAGAATTAGTAAACAAGCCACACACAAAAAACAGACCTAGAAGCTTCAGAGATGTGCTTTTACAGAAGAATGCTGAAAATTTCTTGTACAAGCAAAATGAGTAATATAAATGTTTTAAACGATGCTAAGACAGAAAGACAATTTATCACAAAATCTAGAACATATTGTGACGATTTATTGAAAAAGAGATAGGGGAGACAATGAGAGAAAATGCTTAATAGCCTTGCATTGTGGTAGGGAATGGTATCAATGCAAGAATTAATACATGCTATAGGAGAGGCATGATCGCCCACACCAGTTGGCAAGACATTTGATGATGATGATAATAATCATACCTTGATGATGTATGCACTTTGAAAATAATGTATTTTATTGTGACTGTTTTACTCATTGGTTATGTGTTGTGAAGTATTTTGCATCCGAAAGAGTTAGTGTGTCTACCCATTTTCAGAGATGTGAAGAAGGCAGAGAGATTGAAGTTTAACCAGTGGAAACATATTTTCATAGATTTAATTTTACTTATTCTTTCTTCTCAGGAACTCAGTGAAGAGGATTTAAAAAATGAGAATATTTCTGACAAAAAGAACATTGCCTCTTACGGCGATGCTGACAGTTCAGTGTTGCGCTCACATTCAGAAGACAAACCAAAATCATCTCGAGAAGCACATTCTTCCATGCTTGCTGACACTGAGCAGACTTTAGCTGCACTGTACCTTTCTGACGAGTCAGAAGTCGCACAGCCAGTAGATAGTGCACCACCTGAACATAAAACTGGTACCACAGAACCTGTTTCAGAAGTCAGTGTTGACAATCATGGGGAAAAGACTATTGCTGACATGAATCCCGAGCCATATGCTGGTGATTTTGTGGTGTCTGCATACGCAATAAGCAGTACATCTCAGGCACTTATCTCTTCTGAGATTAAAACAGAATCTGCACCAATATGTTTAGCATCATCGCCGAAACTAAACCATACTATCACGCCAAAGACAGGACCTAAAGTGAGCCCCAAGCCAAGCCCAAAAGCCAGTGCGTGGGTGAGTTCCAACAATGCTAATTTTTAATGCTAGGACATCTGCTAATGCCCCTGTGACCAAACATAAAAATGCTCATGAGAGTATGTCTGTTAGTGTCAGTGAATCTGCTGATAATGAGAGTAGTCTGGATCCTGTAGTCATTAGTTTCAAGTGTGCAGTATCCCAAGGGGAGCTCAATACTACAGATATAGGAGTTCCTGAAGAAACAAGTTCCTGTTTGCAGACAATTTTGAAGACCTCGGATGAAACTACCACAAACACTGAAATAGAGAAGCCTTTAGACCAGTGGTTCTCAACCTTATTTGGCCCGTGCTCCCATTTCACCATATTTTCAGAACGTCATCCCCCCCCCCCTTTCGTATTTCTTACCTAAACATTTGGCCCGTGCCCCACTTCACCATATTTTCAGAACGTCATTTCCCCCCTTTCGTATTTCCTACCTAAACATCTCGCCCCGCCCCTACACAGTATACGTAATAATGGAAGCTAAATTTAATAGCACATACTAAAACAAGTCTAGACGTCCACATAAAACGTGATTTGTGGGTCTACTTACTTTATAAAATTAATTTTAGAAGGGTGAGACGTACAAAACCGTACAGTATGAAGAGAAAAACAATATCATGTAATCGGTTCTTATATTAACGCGATCTTGAAATAATCTTAATTTCCCCCCCCCCCTGGAAACCCTAAAATTCCCCCCTAGGGGGGAATTCCCCACCGGTTGAGAACCACTGCTTTAGACAGTACAGCAGTGTTTCCCAACCTTTTTTGTACCATGCCCCACTTAAGCCTTTCTAAAATTCATATTGCCCCCCTCCCCCGCCCCATGCCCCCCCCCCTCAACATATACATTATTTTTAATATTCAAAAATTGAAATGTTCACTAAAGAAACTTGAATGATAGGTTTTAGGAAGAAATCACTAGGTAATTATTGAGCAAACACAGTAAGTAAATTTTCAAAACATATAATGGAGAACTGAAATTCAAGTACAAAATAATTTTAATGAAAGATTTTTCTATATTATTTTAATTATTAGTAATTATTTATTATTTAAATTTAGTGAGATCCTTGCGCTTGATGCTTGCTGCAAAGAGATCTTATGTCAGGTTCCAATTTAGTTAACTTCAGTCTCAAGTCTCCCCGTTTTGTTATATTCAGCCGATTTCTTCCATTTTCGAATTGCCCCCCTTAACAGTCAAATTGCCCCCCTGTGGGGCGTGGGCCCCACGTTGGGAAACACTGCAGTACAGGGTCAGACATTCTGTCTATCGCAACTGACACAGTTACAATATCAAGAGAGGGTTTTATCTCTGAAAGTACCATGATTGGGTCTAACGATGACAAGCCAGAAACAGTAAAAATTTCAGTTATGACAAAATCCTCAGAAAAACCCATTACTTACAATACGAGTGATGAGGACACTACTACTGAAATCAGCAGAGGTAATACAACCAAGAGTGCAAGTGAAGAAGGTGAGGCAGATTTTGCTTCTCAAGAACAATCGGAAAGTTTGGCTCTTTTCTCAGATAGCAAAGAACAAATAAATACTCAAAGTGATGCAAATGAAGTCAACAAAGCTGTGTCACAAGATACACAGCAATCAACTACAGGAACTGTATTAACAGATGGAAGCCCACAGGAAGATGAGAAACAGAAAGAGTCCAGTGAAGACCAAACTGGCAAAGGAAAAACCAGCAAGATACCAATCAGAGCAGGTTAGATGGTATTTTGTTTCTTGAAACTACCAGTTTTACAAAGTCATTTAAAATGTTATTAAGATGTATATATATATATATATATATATATATATATATATATATATATATATATATATATATATATATATATATATATATATATATATATATATATATGCCATTATGTGATCAGGAGTGCAGCATAATTAGAAGGAAACATGATGAAAAATAACATTTTATTTTAAAACAACTTGATGAAGCAATTTAAAACAAGGGTACATTTAATAGTTGAAATGTGTTGTCATGGCGAGCATTTGGAAAATATGATGAGAAAATAGCATTTAAAGTAAATCAGGTCAGCATATGAAAACAACACGATGAATTAGAACACAATTAGCTGCAATGTCACTGTATTTACTCGTTTTATCAACAAAATGAAATACTAGTACACTAAAGCGCTCTGCAATAACTTCTTAATGCCTAATTCCTAATTTTTGTTGCGTATCCCTTACGGGACGTTGCAGTCAACGCCAGCATTTTCATGCTGCTGTTGATGTACTAGGCAAATGTTACGTTCAGTAGCCTAGTTTGCCATTGGTTTCTGAACGACCGGTCCCTATACCTTTTTCGAAAAAACCAGCACCGCCGTGTTTCGAATCAGGGTATACAGGCTCACAAACCGCGTTCGCAAGCCCTTAGCCACAGAGACCGGTCTTCTTAATGCATAGCATTAATTTGATAAGCTAGAAAAGTCACACAATATTAAAAATTGCCTAGCTGTAGAGGGCAGTGAAAAAATCTTGCCTGTTATGAGCTAAAATTAAATGTTATATAGCATTTTTGTAAACTGTTCTATTTCATTTAGCTTTACTTAGTCCTATTGGCCATATAATATTCATTATCAATTCACTTAACAACAATTTATTTTTATTCTTATCTATTTTTTTTTCTGCACATACTTATTTTAAGACCCATCTTCAGTATTGTTGTATTTAAGCAACAATCACCTTATTGTCTTATCATTTAGCACTGCACTTGCTTATTTTAGAGATCTTTCTTGTTCTAGATCAGGGGTTACCAAACTTTTATCACGGCGGGTCGGATAACTGACAAAAATGACGTGCGCGGGCCGGATACTCATTCTGTACAATACTTGCACCGTCTCCGTGGCTAAGGTTTACGGACGCGCTTCGTAATCCCGTATACCCACATAGATGCGCGCGATTTGGAAGCAGACCGCGTTGCGCTTGTTTTTTACCTTATGGTATGGGTGCCGGTCGTTCAGAAAGCAATGACTAACTACTGAACGTAAACTTGCCAAGACATCAACAACAGCAAAAAATGCTAGTGCTGACTGCAAACGTCCTGTATAGGATATGCAACTAGCATTAACAATATTTGCAAGCCAGAACGAAATCTCTGAGGGAAAAGACGAAAATCTAAGTTAATCATGGGTGAGCGGCGTGCAATGCACACAAAAAACAAAACAAAACAAAATAAATACAACCAACATATTTATTCACTGATCAAAAAATGTTATCAAAGAAGGCGACGTTAGCAAAAAGATATTTACATCAGACCTAGTGTGCACATATCAGAATCTCACAAACAATTCAGCAAATAAGGTTAGTGAAATGTGTAAAACAGATATTTGGCTTTCAAAATATCATCAATGTTTGGTTTGGAATTGCTGCATCAAATCAAGAGAATTGCTTTCAAATGTTTTCTCTGTCTGTCTGCCTGCCTGCCTGCCTGCCGCCTGCCTGCCTGTCTGTCTGTATGGGGGGGGGGGGGGGCTGAGTGGTCTCAAGGTATGGTGTCCGCCTCGAGTGCTGGAGGTCCCGGGTTCAAGCCCTGGTGAGGGCCGGGATTTTTTCACGTGGACTTCTAGTAACAAAATTTCTCCTGGTCTCCGGGTAGTGAGATCGGACACCCGTGTGTTTTGTTGCGCACGTAAAAAATCCCTTGGCAGTTGGAAATCGGAAAAGAGTAGTCTTACGGCGCTGCCCGTTCAAAATTTCGAGTTACAATTCTACCCAAAGTATTTCAGGATCCTCGCCGGTGCTACGGAGTTCGTGCACTGAGCTGAGATTCTCCGGACTCAGGCTTGAGTTAGGAGTAGAACGGAGCACTTATGTGTGCCGTGATGTTGATCAGTCGACTAAACTAAACTAAACTAACTAATATTTTCGTAATAACACGTGGCTTCTATGGCATTATTATGCTATGTTTGTTACTTTATTGCCTCTATTCACACTTGTAGTTCACTTACCTTTCACTGTCAACGAAATCCTTGTGACATACCTATAAAATGGATAAACCTATAAAAAAATTTTTTTTTTCTTTTTATAAAATGGATGACAGGCAAAAAGAAATAAATATTTCTTGAGCAGCGGACCTGTGTTGACAGGCGGACGCATCTGGGGGAGGGAAAGATGTGTGTGTGTGTGTGTGTGTGTGTGTGTGTGTGTGTGTGTGTGTGTGTGTGTGTGTGTGTTGCCATGGAAACCATGGTAACGTTAGAGCGTAGGCGGCACTACAATGAGCCGGGGAAGGACATGGGATGACGCTAAATAAGCAAACATTACAATAAACAAGAAAATCTAGATACAATAATTTATAGTTGAAAATAGTAAATTTAAGACACATAGCAGCCAGAAGATCTCCTATTATTCTAAACATAATATTTACATTTAAATTGTATCACAACGTCTCGTGTTCCATACTTTATATCAAGCAAGTTCGAGTACCGTCGGCGGGCCGGATGAAATTACGTCGCGGGCCGGATCCGCCCCGCGGACCGTAATTTGGTGACCCCTGGCCTAGACAATCAAACTAGGGTTATCAGTTACCAGTCGTGGCATCTTCATTGCACTCCGGACAGGTCCATGGGTGCTCAGATCCTCCTCCCAGCATATGCATCAGCGTTCGGTGGCTAATAGTGCCATTTCTGTGTTGGTTAACGAGGCACCTCGTTTTTCCGATGTACCTCTCGTGTCTGGCCGTGCCAATTCTTACTCCCAAGTCTTTCATCCTGGACAGCGATGTGGATTCACTGACGTCAAAGTCTTCTGTTCTCGACATGTCTTTAAGGACGTTAAAAATATCGGCACGATCCATGGGTTGGCCTTCCTCAGGGGTGCAGAGCCAGCCAGTTTATCAGCTCGTTCATTTCCCTCGACTCCCGCATGTCCCGGGACGAAGATGAAGGTGACTTTACGGACAACAGACTTCCTCAGCGACTCACGTATAGATCCAGCTTCGACCTTCCGAATCATGCTCGTTGAATCACTTAGTAAACACACGTTGGTATAATGCTGTGATTTTAGCTATAGGAAAGCCTTTGTGTGCTGCTCGTGGGCATAGTGTGGGTTGATCGCAATATCCTGCAAAGGACATGCAATTCTACCCCCCCCCCCTTCCCCCCCCCCCTCTTTCCAGAAACTGAATGTTTTGGACAATGGCGGACTGGCCAGAATGGCAGCTTGCCCGATGGCAAGTAGGCTAACTTAAATATTAGACAATATGTTTTTTTTTAAAATAAAAATTAAAAAAAAAAACTTAGCAAAGAAGTCAGTGAAACACTAGAGAAACAACATCTTTTTATCCTGGGTGATTTCAGTGCCAGGATTGGCTCCGACCACAAATCTTTGCATTTAAAGTCCGAATCATTTGCAAGGTGCCACTATATTCTTGATCCAGACACTTGTTCTACGGCTCTCAGCTGAGGGATTTGGCTGAAAGTCTCTGGGTCAACATCCCCCGTATTGCGAGCGCCGGACCGTTACGCTCACTCTGTTGCGTGAAGGTGAGATGCTGAGCCGGCAGCATCTGCGGCCCAACTCGTGAGCGTTACCAGAGGTAGAAAAAAGCGTCACAGGGTCACATTGAGTGAGCATTATCAAATGTGGAAAACCGTTTCTACGGCTCTCAGCTGAGGAATAAGGCTGAACACCCCTAAGTCAATATCTCCCGGATTGGAGAGCGTGGCTGTGAGATGCTGAACCGGCAGCATCTGCAGCCCAACTCGTGAGCGTTAACAAAGGTGAAAACAGGTGTCCCAGGGGCACATTGAGTGAGCATTATAAAAGATGGAAAAACGTCTCTACGGCTCTTAGCTGAGAGAGTTACCAAAGGTGGAAAAACGTCTCATTTAACCCTTTTAATGCTACGTAATTCTGAGTAGCGTCCCGCCCGGTGCTAAATACTTTCTCCGCCGACTGCCCCGCCTGTGCTAAATACTTTCTTGACCTCTAAGAAACTGGAAATGTCACGGCGGTGTTGACCATTTTTGTAACACCGGAAAATTTAAGCACTCCTAAACTGGGTAGGGTGGCACCATTGTTTGAACAAACACTTTTACAAAGAGATAAAACAACAAAATAGCTTTATTCCCCGTTACCAATTTGTACATGGAATATGCATTTAAAATAGACAGATCTAGAACATGAAAAAACAATTTCTTGTACCACTTTACAGTTTTCCTAATTGACTCAATAGAACTGAGAAGCATGTCAGTCCGATCAACCGCGCCCATATTTTTATTGTAGTCAACAATGCACTTTGGCTTTTGTGTATTTTCTCCGGTTTTCCAATCTTTTTTCTCTGTTGGTACAATGTCTGAATTGTGACATGTAGACAGCATCCAAACTTCTCTTTTGTCGCACCATTTCAGGGCTAATAAACAGCTTGTAGACCTATAGCAAATTCCTTTTTTTAATAATTTTTCTTCCATTTTAGGCAAATTCTGTCTATTCTTTCTGACCGTGCCACATGCATTAGTTGCATGATCGTGAAGCCACATAAACAAATTAGGACTGGTGTACCAATTATCTACAAAAAGGGTATGCCCGTTTCACAAACTCTATCACAAACGCGGGGGTATTATAAAACCCGTACACCGTACAAATTATAACGAACAAAATAGGCTTATTGCTGGTGAAATTGCCTCAACAACACATTATCAGCACACTAACGCCTGTTGAGCCTGTGAAATAGGTCAGTTGGATCTAAAAATAGGTAACCTTTGTGTCCCATTCATAAACGCTTGAAAACGGCTATAGCCTTCTTGTATAGATGGTATAAACGGGTTAGCTCGTCCATAGCACCGAGGGGACAGATTACGGGAGGCGAGTCAACTCGTCAACAGCATCGTACCGCGATACGACTTAACTCGTCTATAGCCGCGAAAGGGACGAAATGGAATTGCTTGGCTAGTGAATCCATTACGTGGAAGTCCGAAGCGAAGCTTGCTGTGTGTACGTTATCTGCATATGGGTCCCTCCTGGTCTTCGGAGGAGCAGCCTGTGGTGAACGGGAGGATCAATATACGGAAGTTAGGCTAAGCAGCTATGTGCAGGACGTGATAATTCCTTGTGTGAGCCCAGTACCAGAGCGCTATGTGTCGGCTCTGCAATTATGGAAGCCTCTTTGGATGGTGGAGAATGCCCATGGTCTACCCCTGCCTTCCTTTGAGGAATGACCGGAATGTCTTCGGCTGTTCTGAGTAGACCAGCTGGGATAGGGATGACACCATAACAGCAAGAGTCGAGAAAGCGACCCGAAATCCCGAATGGGAATATTGCTTGGCTGGCAAACCAATCTTGTGGAAAGTGAACCGAAAGCTCCCTGGGTGGATGTCGTTTGCAGACTGACTTCTCGTGGTTTGCGTGGGGGAGCGGCCTGTGGCGAACGAAATACCCAATATATGGAAGTGAGGAAGTGAAGCAGCCACGCGCAGGACGTGGTGATTCCTTGGGTGAGCCCAGTACCACAGCGATATGTGTGGGCTCTGCAATTTTGGAAGCTTCTTTGGATGGCGGATAATGCCCATGATCTGCTCCTGCCTTCCCTTGAGGGTTGACCGTGATGTCTTCGGCCGTTCTAACTTGACCAGCTGGGATGTGGACCACAACAGGGAGAGTTGAAAGTCCTTCAAAACACCCGGGAAGGCTAACCCGGTCAACAAACGCCCGCAGAAGCCGGATGTGTCGGCCTTAGGGCGCAAATATACTTGGCACAACACTTGGTACAACGTAATTACGTCTGGGAGAAAAAAAAACACTCCGGATGAACGCAGAAGAAGAAGAAGAAGAAGAAGAAGACCCAGCTTGACTGCTTATTGTCCACGCTTCAATCCATACAGAAGTATAGGTTCTATACATCACTTCAACACTCTTTTTCTCGTTTCAGTTGATATCTTTTTATTGGTCAGTATGTTTTTCATCTTGCAAAAGGCTACCTTCGCAATGGCAATTATTGTTTTAATATCTTCAAGGCATCTCCCATCAGATGTTATGACTGTGTCGAAATAACTGTATCGATTCACTTGCTTAAGAATATGCCAATTTACTCGTATATCACATTGTGGTATTTCCTTCTTCCCAGTGACGACCATAATCTGTGTCTTCTTAATATTCACTTCTAACCCTAGTTGTTCACAACCACATGCACATGTGTGCAACAACCACATCTACTAAATTTTGCAGATCCTGTTCATTGTCTGCAAACAAAACTGTATCATCTGCATGTCTAATGTTATTGATGTATCGTCCCCCAATGTTGATTCCTTCCATATCTTCTATATTTCTGAAAATATTTTCACTGTACAGGGGAAAAAAGATCTGGAGACATTACACATCCCTGTCTCACACCTCTTTTAATAGGCTGATATTGACCTACATCGTTATCAATTCTGATGGCAGCTTGTTGTTTCCAATATATGTTTTTTTTACAAGTCTAATGTCTTTTTCATCAATTTGTTGATCTTCAAGCATCCTTATCATGTCGACATGTCTCACTTTATCGAAAGCCTTTGCGTAGTCAATCAAGCAAAGATATAGATCTTTGTTTACTTCTATAGAACGTTCACATACTGTTCTCAGTATATACACATCATTTACTGTGCCCTTGCCTTCTACAAACCCACATTGTTCTTCTCCTATTTCGAGTTGTATTTTCTTCCTAACTCTTTGCGTGATATTCTCAGCAGAATCTTCGTGATGTGGCACATTATACTAATTGTTCGATGTTGATATATATCGTTATATCTACTCCAAATTCTCACAATACTTCTAAATGAAAATTAAGTGAAATTAATAAATGAAGAAATCACGAAACAAAAATATAATAATCAGAGAAATAGAACGCAACACCATCAGATATCAGCACTGACCCTACATCAAAGAAGATCTGATAGGAGAGCAAGAGAATTCCCAAGAAGAAAATGGACTGACGACATCAAAGTCATTGAACATTCACACAGAATGACACTATCCAATGCCACCTACTGAGCGCTGGAGGGTCATCTAATCATCTATTCCTCTATATATGGGATGTGGACCACAACAGTGAGAGTTGAAAGTCCTTCAAAACACCCGGGAAGGCTAACCCGGTCAACACTACGCTTGACGACAAAAGTGAAGATTATGATGATGATAAAACTGAAACACGAGCTTGAATAAAAATGGTCATAGTGAAGGGACTTCGGGGCATCATTTAGGGGCCAAATGAAAGAATAATTAGAATTGTATATCAACAGGACACATGTCGACATCTGGAATATAGATAGGTTTACAGCAGGGGTGATAAACCTTTTTTCTGCCAAGTGCCATTTGGATTTTTATAACATCATCCACGGACCATACAAAATTGACGGTGATGTCCTCGATTGTGGTTTCCTCCGATGTAGAGGTATATGGTGAGCTGTTTGGCTGCTTCTCGTTAGTGTTGTTGTGGACTTTTCCGCCGCTGCTGGCTTCAGCTGTAGTCATTGTAGTCTTTGGCGTCGGTTCAGTGACGGGAGCGGCTTCATCTGGTGTAGGAGTAGAACTGCTGTATGTAGAATCAGGATCAGCAGTCGCAGCGGCCTTCCTCGCCTCTGCCTTCTTTTTCCCGGCTGCATACAGTGCGTGTCTTTTTGCAGTACTTTTAATACGAGGCATCCTCAGTACTATCAGATTTCAATCTGCTTCTCGATAGAGCGTCGAGTCGAATGTGATGAGAACATTCCAGATGATTTTGTGGGGCCTTTTCGGCACGCAGGCACGTCACAAATTGTAACAAGCTACGTGGAGGGTCCCAAATAACTATGTCACAATGTTTCAAAACTATTCTTTCGCTCTGGCTGGGATAGGTCTTTGCTTGCCAACCCTCCTCCGTTCCCCGGACTCACTGTCACTCTCTCTTTCGACCTCGGGACCTATTCCCTGACGTGTCTTTCTGGCTGACGCATAGATCGTCCCAGTAACTAAAATTGGAATTTAATTCCTTAATAAAGGACAGCACAGGAAAACATCAAGACAGTTGAACCTATAAAAATCTATAAACAAACTGAGGAGATAACTCTAGTCCAGACATGAAGCACCACAACTCTGAACATCATAGACCACAGATCTCAATATTGTCCCGTTAGTTCACATCCACCTCACCGGACAAGTCCTCAGGTCTCTCTTTCCAGCGTAGGTTGTTCGAACAACAGGCTGCTGTAGAACAAGGCTTCCAGGTTTCCGTGGCCCACACGATATAGTCACTCAACTGGTCTGGGAAATAATATCATGAGAACAGTTTGTGTATGGGGGATGGGTCGGAGTCTTTCACTGTCCCTGGTCTATACGATGGTGTGAACCCGCCAACACAGCATTGTGCAATATAGACAAAGTGTAGAATCAAAAGCTTAGAATTAGTACAGGAGCAATGGAATCCACACATCCACTAAACTACTGAAGAGACCTTGCAGGGCTATGCAGGGAGCCAAAGAAGAATACCATCAACAGTAAAGATGAACATCACATAAATAATCGGGCTGATGCAAACAAATTTACCGAAGTGGTTACAGTCTAGGAATGAAGTAGTATCACCATTAACATCATGTTAAAGGGGTACGTGTAGAGAAATGCACTTAATCCTGTGCCATCTTTATAATTTCAGTTTGAGATGGGATTGCTTGCCATCTCTAATAGTCGAAAACTACATAATTATACGTATGGAATCCACACATCTACTAAACTACTGAAGAGACGTTATCACAAAAGTGGTAATTCAAGAAGAAAATATCTTTATACCATTCACCACTTAATGAAATAAAGATAACAGATTTGGCGATTTGGCAGAGGGCGGACGAAAAGAAGTCAAGTAGCTTTAGACGCAAGTACCCTGCCAGCTTGTGGAAACATCTTTTAGAATTATCAGATAAAGTGTTAAACACCCGCGAGCAGCCGCTTTAGTGCAGTGGCTAGTAATTAGTATCATCTGTTCGAATCCCTAGAATAAGTAAGTCGTGACAGCAGGAAAGTTGGTTGGGGGGAAGAGGGAAGAGAGGTTGTGGGAGTCGACTTGATGAGATGTTGAATGTTGAACAACTTGGAGCCTTGCCATGAATGAATATCGGTATCGGAAAAGATTAGCAGTACACGAGATAGAAGGATTTGGACAAACATGAAGACAAAGCCAGACTGGATTGAATATAAGAAGAAAGAGAAGTGACCACAACGGGATTCGAACCCGAGTCTCCAAATGACGATGAAATTAAGATGATTTATTGTTTCGTCATCATAAGCTGGGACAGTTATATTTTAACACTTCCCGTGTTGTTATGTCCGGTTTGTGGACGCACAAAACATGGCTAAGGCTGTTGAATACCTTCTCGGTATTTTCGGTATTATATTGCGCATCGGGCTGATGCAAACAAATTTACCGAAGTGGTTACAGTCTAGGAATGAAGTAGTATCACCATTAACATCATGGGAAAGGGGTATGTGTATAGAAATGCACTTAATCCTGTGCAACCTTACACTTTCACTTACCTCACCGGCTAGACATTGTTTATTTTATTTTATATATAAAAATTATTATAATTATTAAAGTATATCCTATGTCAATGCAAGTCCTATGACAATTTTAATTTGAGTATTTACTAATGAGACGGCCACAGAAGATAGGCCTTGAAATTCAAAATCTAATGGTACCTCAATGATGCCTGTATGTCACTTATAAGTGAGGATATTCACATTTTTGTGAAGGTGAGACGAGTTGCGATTTTTCATGCTATTCACCCGTAAGTGGAACTCTCTAGTGTGTCCATTACCTCCCCCAGCGGGTGTGCGTGCGAGATTGTCTCAAATGGTCGTATGAAAATTGACTTCAAAAATATGTTCCGTCATGTTAAATGATTCATTACAAAATAGTACAAGTATACAAATAAATTAGGGAGAGTTTATACCGCGATAGCTCGGAATAGACAGAGTAGTTTATACCGCGATAGCTCGGAATAGACAGAGTAGTTTATACCGCGATAGCTCGGAATAGACAGAGTAGTTTATACCGCGATAGCTCGGAATAGACAGAGTAGTTTATTCCGAGCCGGCGCGGAATAGACAGAGTAGTTTATACCGAGCTGGCGTATGAAGCTGTTTTAATATCAAGAATAATTTTCCAGATTGGTATCCCCAATAAAAATAATTGTGTCCCCATGCAAGAATTCTTAACTTGCGTTTCTGTACTCTTACTGTTTACAGGCATCCATCTTTGTTTACATTACCGACCTACTATTTCCTGATATTTATGTCATCATAATTCCGGTCCAAGCTGACAGTAATATGCGTTGCTTCAGAAAGACATGATTAGCCAATTCAAACACCAGGCTTCCGACTTACTGGCCTGATGAATTAACAAATAAACAAGGAAATGCTACGCAAATAAAGTGCAGGAAAACCTGGTATATGTGAAGCAGGTTGAAAAGAGAGAGGGGGGAGATAGATAACGAAGATAGTGTGAGAGACAGAGATACGAGAAAGATGTGTTGAAAGACATAACAAAGTGATATAGACAAGTGAGAGATATATATATATATATAGAGAGAGAGAGAGAGAGAGTGAGAGTGAGAACTCGTGTTCGGTTGGCTAAGCGCCTTTCCCAAGACAACAAAAGTAGAGGACAGATAAGAACAGAAAGACAAGTGTGCAGGTTCTTGTGCAGCCAGATAAAGACCAACACAAAACACAAAAACCCTAGGAAACACTCTTGCTGCCAAAAGCGCGATCATCAGACCTGTACTGGTTGATACCAATAAATTTTTTCTTCATTTACCAGGTATCTGTTATGTGGCAACTTCAATTGGCGAATGGGACAGGTCGGGAGAGAACATACCGGGCACTGCTCTTGCTGAGGCCTCGCTTGATACGGATGTTGTCTGTCTAAATCAGGGGTCACCAAACTTTTTTCACGGCGGGCTGGATAATGACGAGCGCGGGCCGCTTACTCATTCTGTACAATACTTGCGCCGGCCTCCGTGGCGAAGGTTCATAATCCCGTATACCCGCGTTCAAAACACAGCTGAGCGCGATTTGGCAGCTGATATTTGGCTTTCAAGATATCATCAATGTTTGGGTTGGAATTGCTGCATCCAATCAAGAGAATTGCTTTCAAATGTTCATCAGTCAATCTCGTTGGATGTGTTGACTTCATATACTTCATTTTTTTTAAAATGTTTGCTCACAGACATAAGTTGTTCCAAACACTGGTGACATACAAGCGGCAAATTTCTTCAGTTTCGGAAACTCAACATCAGGTAAGTAGCGGTAAAATTCAAAAGTTGTCCTTTAGTTATTGATCCATGCAAGCTGCAAACGGATGCCAACTCTTCCGTTATCTGAAAGTCCAAATTGACGCAACGAATGAACACGAGAAGTTGTGGCGCACTCGAGAGATCAGTAGACTCATTCAGCGCCAGAGAATACAACAAGTTCCTAGTTTGCTGGCGTATCTGTAGCACTGTGTTCTCTCCAAGTTGTTCTGTTCTTCGCACAACTGAGCTTGTCGAAATGCTGATTTTTTTTTAAGTACCGCGCGCTCAGTATCGTTCGCAGAAAGCAGGACAGGAAAGTGCGCTCAGTATCGTTCACAGAAAGCAGGACAGGAAAGTGCGCTCTCGCAGGAAGAAGGAAGGAAATTATCGCCAACCGGGGTTTCCGTCCGAGCTATCGCGGAATAAACTACTCTGTCTATTCCGAGCTATCGCGGTATAAACTGCTCTGTCTATTCCGAGCTATCGCGGTATAGACACTTCCAATAAATTATTAATAATCTTTAAACTTGTGTTCTCTTTAACTTTGGTAGGTCAAATCGCATGTTTTGTGTGTTGAAAAGTGTAACGCAATCCATATGCGGCGGCCGTCATGACCCATTCACAAAGTCACATCTTCGCAGAAAATCTGTTTTTCAACCACAATTTGAGCAAGTTTAGCGATGAAACTATGCTGATTCTTCTTCCTCTTCTGCGTTCATCCGGATTTTTTTTTAGGATGTGACTGCTTTGTGCCTGTTTACAGCAGAGCTGCGTTCTTGCGCCGTTAGGCCGACACATCCGACTTCTGCGGGCATTTGTTGACCGGGTTAACCTTCCCGGGCATTTAACATTATTTTAACAATAATTTAACATTATGAGTACTCTAAATCTTCGTAAATCAAAGACACAAAAAATAGTTGCTGAAAAAATCCGCAAATATATTTCCGGTAAAATTCAGCAATCTGAATTGTAGTGGCCATTTCAAGTGACCAACATTTTTCAATTTTCTTTGTTTTATCTACTACGTGTTTTATCTACTACTGCAATCTACATGGCAAAGGGGTTATGGACGCAGTTCATGATCCCGCATACCTGCGTTCGAAACACAGCTGCGCACGATTTGGCAGCAGAACGCAGTGCGCTGGTTTTTTATGAAATGGTATGGGTTCCAGTTCAGAAAGCAATGGCAAACTACTGAACATAAACTTGCCAAGACATCAATCAACAACAGCAAACAATGCTGGTGTTGACTACAAACATCCTGCAAAGGATATGCAACTATCGTCTTTAGTAGCCAGCCTTCTTCAGTATTCAGATCTTGTCATATGGGTGCATTTGTTCTTTTCTGTATCCAAGATATCCCGGGAAGGTTAACCCGGTCAACAAATGCCCGCAGAAGTCGGATGTGTTGGCCTAACGGCGCAAGAACGCAGCTCTGCTGTAAACAGGCACAACGCAATCACGTCCGAAAAAAAAACTCCGGATGAACGAAGAAGAAGAAGAAGAAGTATCCAAGATATTCTTAGAACCCGTCTATAAATTTATGTTCAAAGGCATTTATGTACTATTCAGCTTGTTTTTAAGTTTTCAGGTCTTGCAGGCTATGTTGCAATGGGAAAGATGCATGCTCTTAAAAATTTAATTTTTGTAGTTCTGTCTGTCCCATGCCACAGTTTATTCAGTTGTTTTAGTTTTTGAAGAGCAATAGATATTTGTCTTTTAATTTCTTTCATTGTGTCATCATTGTTTTTAATTAATAACCCAAGATATTCAAAATGTTAAACTACAATTTTTCCTCATTAACATATATTTCTTTCTGCATATTAGTTTTGTATGCATTATCTTTGTTTTTGCTATGTTAAGATATAAGTTGTGATTTTCACTATTTTTGGGAGTGGCATGTTAGGTTACTGTGTTATTTGTCACCAGTTTGTTAGTCTTCAGTTTATCCTCACTGCACATCAAAGCTTTCAGTTCACTAGCGTTCATATTTCAGCCTCAGTATTTCCCTCAGTATGTTGTGGTCCATGACACCAGTTTTCAGTTGGTTGACTATAAGTATTCTTCTTTGGCTCCCTGCATAGCACTCTTGAGTTGGAAGATGGAAAACATATTGACCAATAAAAAGATGTCATTGCAACGAGAACAAGAATGTTGAGGTTTTACATACAACCTGTGCTTTTGTATGGATGTGAAGTGTGGACAATGAGCAGTCAAGCTGAAAAACATCTGATCTCTGTGGAAATGTGGTTTCTGAGGAGAAATGCAAAGATTACCATGGACAGAAAAGCCAATGACCAAGTCCTACAAGAAACAAATGACAATCGTAAATTGATTAGAACAATTAGTTGTAGACAGTCAACATTGTTTGGTCACATTATGAGAAGAAATAAATTGGAGAACTTGGTGACAGCTGGCAAGATCGAGGAGAAGAAAACAAGGAGAAGGCAGAGAAGTAAATACCTGAATGGCTTGGCCACGTGGCATGGTCGAGACAAGAACACTGAACTGATCCACGACTCTGGTGATCGAGTGATATGACGAAACATGACCGCCCACACTTATCGGTATGGCACATGATGAAGATGATGATAGCACTCTTGTCTGGCTTCACTCCTTTTGATTTGATTTTTGTGCAGTCTGGTCAAGGTAGCAGATCTTCAGTCATCTCTTGATTCATTTAATCTGCCTGAACCATCCATGATTTTTTTCGTTTTATTGGTCTGTGACCCTTATCTGAGCCCAAGGCTTTATGCAGGGGTGTTCCTCATCCACGTCCACTCAGAGATTTGACTTGAAGATATGACTTAGTGATATTACTTGGAGATATGACTTAGAGATGTGACTTAGCCTGCTGCACATTGAACCTGTCTGCAATTGTTGGTAAAGCCTAGATGTATCTTATATACGCTGTCAGCATGCCCTGTGTGCATCCAATGAAATTAGTGCCATTACAGTTAGGTTGTAATAAACCAAAGAATTAAAGAAGAGAACCAAATGACTGGAAAGCAATAGTTTTAGTATTGTAACTTTTGGGACTTGGTTATATTCATACACAAACATTCATGTATATCCACATAGGAAGATGAAGATAAACCAAAAGCATATATTCTTGTTAATGTTCTTTCTTTCCTGTACAGTTGAAGAAGGCTTTGCCTTGCAGGATCAGTTTATTTCACCATATTCAGGAGATCTATTTCATGAGGTAGGACTCCGTTGTATCTTGAAAGATAATGATTGTTTCTGTGTGGTCCAAATCTGGGCCAAAGAATGAGCATAATGTGTGAAATAGCTGCTCAAGCAACATCAAACACGATAATGATTGTTTCTGTGTAGTCCAAATCTGGGCCAAAGAATAAATGGGCATAATGTGTGAAATAGCAGATCAATCACCATCAAACACGATAATGATTGTTTCTGTGTGGTCCAAATGTGGGCCAAAGAATGAATGAGCATAATGTGTGAAATAGCTGCTCAATCAACATCAAGCACGATAATGATTGTTTCTGTGTGGTCCAAATCTGGGCCAAAGAATGAATGGGCATAATGTGTGAAATAGCTGCTCAATCAACATCAAACACGATAATGATTGTTTCTGTGTGGTCCAAATCTGGGCCAAAGAATGAATGGGCATAATGTGTGAAATAGCTGCTCAATCAACATCAAACAAGATAATGAAATGCTCACACCACCTAGTTTCTAAAAGGGGTTTGCTGTTGCAGAGCTTTTGCAGGAGTATATATATAAAACAGGTCAGTCTTTTCTGGGAAGTACTCCTTTGAGTTGTTTTTGTTTTTCGTTTTAAATTAATTTTTTTTTTTTTTCTATTGATAAAGACTTTGGCCTAAATGTTTGCCTGTGTCTGTGTGTTTTTTCCTATCTGTCAGCTCCTCAAGAAGAGAGAAAATCAGAAATTGGGAAATCAGGACTAAAGTGGGGGTTATAGCAGTGCTAGATTTTATCAGAAGGCAGCAAGTCAAATGGTTTGGCCATGTAACTAGATTACCAGCTAACAGTATACCACAACAAGCAATGATGTACAGACCAGATGGAAGCAGAAGAAGAGACCGACCATGTAAATGATGAACAGAAGGAATAGCAGAGTCCACAGGTATCTCGATACATGAAGCCCATAAATGGGCACTCTCCTGCTGTTTATGCTCCACCTCAACACCCCAAGTTACAAGAAGAACAAGATGAGGTGAGATGAACCTCCTCAGTCATATGATACTTGTGGCTGAGGGGTTACGAGCGCAATTCGTAATCCTGCATACCGTGTTCGCAGTTGCAGGCGATTTGGAAGCAGACCGCCTTGCGTTGGATATCATACAATGGTATGAGTGGCATTCATTCAGAAAGCAATGGCAAAGTACTGAACGTAAACTTGCCAAAGAATCACAAACAGCCAAAAATGCTGGGGTTGATGGCAGTGTCCTGTAAAGGATATGCAACTAACTTTGGTTGGTTGGTTGTAAATTCTCTGTAAGACTGAGTGTTAATTCTTAAGTATGGTGCATTTTGTGGACTATGAACAGACAAGCTGAAAAACATCTGATTGCTGTGGAAATATGGTTTCTGAGGCAAATGCAAAGAATACCATGGACAGACAGAAAACCCAAATGACCAAATGCTACAAGAATGAAATGAAAATCATAGACTAATTAGAGAAATTAGACATAGACAGTCAAAATTGTTTGGTCATGTAATTTAATGTAAGAAATCAATGTGAGAACTTGTAACAACTGAAAAGATCGAGGGGAAGAAAACAAGGGAAGGCATAGAAGTAAATACCTGGATGGCTTGGCCACGTGGTATGGTCGAGACAAGAACACTGAGTTGATCCACGACTCTGGTGATCATGTGAGATGGTGAAACATGACTGCCCACACTTATCAGCATGGCACATGATGAATGAATGGTGCCTTTAGGGCCTTAAGATCTTGGACAGTGTGAAATCTGATCCTGATACCTCAGTGTTTTTTACCCAGCCTAACATGAGTACCACAAATGTTTTGGGAAGTAAAGATGGCTGATATGATACTCATCAGACACCCCCCCCCCCCCCCCCCCCCACCACCAAGTGTCGATTTGTCTTTAGAAATATGGGTCTTCTACCATATGCCAGATGAGTTGTAAGGCGGGTAATGTGTCCTTTTCTTACTTTTACCTGCATTCTTAGCCTGAATATTTTGCCTGTTGTTGAATTCTGTACAGACTCCGTTAGCTTTGAGAGGATTGAAGATTACTAACTATTGTCCATGGGGTGTCAACGGTTTCTTTTTGGTAAGTAGTATTCAGTTGTAAAAAATCATGTCTAATGTGAATATGTCATGCATTTTTGTCTTTTTGCGTCTGCGTTTGTATGTGTTTATTTAAGTAAGTCTCTTATGCAAACACAAACAGAAAGGGAACATTCAGTGTTTTTCCCTTCAGAAAAGTAAGCTTCAAAAACTTCATATCCACCATCATGCTGGATAACCTGATCCTGATATGATAAGTTTCTCAAAATTTGGCCATGTGCTTTTTATTAGATTATTTTGTCTTTTGAGAAATTCTAAATTCTTCTGCCATTTTGTATTGAGAAACTAAAAAATATGCAAGGGCTTTTCAATGAAACTTTGCCATTCAAATATACTTGATACATTACTTTTGTGGTGATATTCTGGTGGTCGCATTATGCAGTGTGCCTGAGCATGCTGTTTGTTGTCGAGACTCCTGTATTTTCCACTTTTCACATGGGGCAGTGAGGAACATTTTATGTGATATTCACTGGCACAGGAATGGAGCATAACGGGGACAACCCGTTGCTGTGATGTTGGAACCGAGACTGAACTGAACATTAAGCAGCATACACCTATGTCTACACCCTTGTACTTTAGGCTGTACAGCTGAAGGACCAAGAGAAACACTATAACTAACATGATTGTAATGGGACGCAGAGGTGTTTCCAAGGCACCAGGGCTGGGTTCTATACTGGCCAAGACCTATTGACGCATCCTCGTCGAGCGTCCTGGCTAAAGTCAGTAGGATCGTTCATTCCTCCAAAGTCGGAGAGTGTCTGCCTGCACGGCAAGGAACCACCAGTCTGCACACCAATAAGTCAGACATGGGACAACGGATACTCACGCAAACATCAGGTCCTGTGTGACATCACATTGATGTTGGACAACAGGATGTCTTCATCCGACACACAGGACCTTGTGCTGGAGATCACAGCCAGCGAACACAAGCAAGCATGATTGTAATCACATATGTCATCAATGAAATGATCATCAGAATTAATTTTGAAATCATCAGAATAATCAGATTCTAAATGTAATTCACGCCTGTGTGTTACCAGGGCCTATAAGGGAAGCAGGAAGCCAAAGAAGATGAATAACACACACAGAACTGGTAATGTGAGCCGCTAAATGCTGCGGGGTTTACTAAGAAGAGGATCCAAGCACTTATGGACTGAATGGTTCGATGTGCAGTGAGGATAATCTGTCGACTAACTAACTAACGAAAGCAAAGAATAGTAACACTGTAACTTACAATGCTGTTTTCCCCACGTGGATATACAGGATTATGAACAACATCGTTAACCCCTTGGCCAGGGAGACCGCATGGCAAAATGCATGATATAAAAGGCATCCGAGGAGGGTTGGCTACCTCATCCCATAGACACTTTAGCTACAAAATCCAATCAATTATGAACAAGTCCACAAAGGGCATGGCATGAGTGGTTGAGGGTCGGTTCTCCAATGGGACATGAAAGGCAGAATAAGATAAAGAAGAAATCTGATTCATCATTTCTGAATGATTGAACTCAAGCGCAACAGTTTGTCCTTCTGTCAGTCTCTTAGAAAGGTGCTTTCTTGGAATTTCAGCACATCTTTTTAACATCAAATCAAACAGTAAAACTAGCACAATGTAATAATAACACTGGGCCGTGAGTGCAGAGAATGGGCAGTAGGCCACACAGAGTTTGAAGTGCTACAGCTAATCCAGAGCAACACACATCAAGGTGACATAGTCATCTACACCGGTGGGTCAGTGGTGAGAAACAGACATAGTGGCTGGGGCTTTATTGCAAAGGCTAATTGGCGAGTCTTGAAACAGTAGAGTCTGGCATATGAGACTACGACCTCCAGCATGAGAATGGAGGTGGAGGCAGTAACAGCGGCATTCCAGTGGCTAGAGGAGACTACTGCAACACACGTTGTATTCATTACGGATTCAAAGAGTATGCTTAACAAGGTGGAGAAAGGAATGTTTCGTGTGGAATGGCTCTCGTCGCTTCAGAGGTCACAGATTGTGAGAATTGTATGGATATTTTGCCCTGGCCATGCGGGTGTACGAGGGAATGAACAGGCTGATAGGCTAGCAGGGAATGCACCTTTTGGTGGTAGTTTGTCTATGGACAAGGGGGAGGTGGTCGTGCGCATGTGGGACCAGGTGGAAAAGGTGGAGGAACAGATTGAGAACCCATATGTGGAAAGAATGAGATTGCGGGGGATCGGCAGGGGTTCTGGAAGAATCTCAAAACTGAGAGGGAAGACCAGGAGAACTTTTAATCAGATAACGGTGGGAACAATTAGTAATGTGACTCTTCGCTGGCTGTTGAACGAGGGGACGGAGCACGTATGGGAATGTCTTCAGTGCAGTGATGTCGGTTCTTAACTCAACTCATCAAACAGTAAATTAAAAATATTCTCATGTAACCCCTACCCACAAACTACTCATACTTTCTGAATTTATTAATATTACATTTTTGTGTGCCAGCTCCCATCATTCTGAGGTAGGTTTTATTTTTTATAACTTTTATGTCGAGGCCTGGGTTTATACACAGCTGTAGCAGCATCAAAGAATGAACCAATTTTTTTATATAAAACCATCTTGATACCATCTCCGGCTGTGAAAGAACCATTGTCTCCATACACCAAATCAAACTGCATTTATCAATTCCAGTAGAGGTAGAGCAGAAAAACAATTAGCAAATCGAGTAATCAAACATACCAGTGTGGGTGAAAAAGAGAGTTAATCATTCTTCAGGAATCCCTGTACAGTCGACAGGTCATAAAACGTCGAATTCGACCATCGCGGAACATTTGCTGAGTACCAACCTCACCCTTAATAAACAGGCCGCATTGATGTATACTGTATTCAACAAACAATAATCGTGCCCAAGTATATCAAAGCATTATTCATTGGCACCTTTCCGTCTTGACAGACGATAGTTTGGTACATTGTGCTTCAAAAAGGCTTAATAACTACGATCTATGGCGGTGTCGAGTGTGGCTGGTAAGGCCAATTCTTGCTGCAAATGTTTGCCCACAGTAGGTGCATGTGAAAACATGGTCACTTCCACTATTTTGCACCATCTTACGTCTCTCACGCTCTGTGTGTGCTTTTTCTGCAATCATTTTCTCCTTTGTCTTTATTCCATTTCTGATAGTTGCCCTCCATGCAACACGTTCAGCGGCGACGTGCTCCCAATGTGCATTATCAATGCCTGCATCAATCATGTCCCGCTTACACACATCTTTGTATCGTAGTAGAGGCCGACCCTGAGATCTCCTACCCGTCTGTAATTCACCAAAAAAGATGTCCTTTGGTATTCTACCATCATCCATCCTCCTAACATGTCCTATCCATCTAAGTCTACGAAGACTGAGCATGGAATACACCGTCACACAACCTGATCTTTCCAATACTTCAGTATTTGTGATTTTGTCTTGCCACTTAATACCAAGTATTCTTCGCAGACACCGCATATGAAAGCTGTTTAAACGTTTCTCTTGGCGTGAGTAAGTTGTCCAGGTTTCACTGCCATAAAGAAGAGTACTAAGGACACAGGCTTGGTAGACGAGGACTTTTTTTTTGGCAGTAAGCTTCCTGTTCTCCCAGACTCTTTTTGCTAACATGTTCATTGTTGTTGCTGCCTTGCCAATCCTGATGTTGATTTCCTGATCGAGGGATAATTTGCTATTTACCTCTGATCCCAGATATGTAAAATGGTCTACTATCTCCAGTTCGGCGTCGTCAATAAAGATTGATGGTACACCATGTGCACCTTATGACATAATCTGTGTCTTCTTTTTTTTAATTGTTAAACCAAATTCAGAACAAGCATTGGAGAATGCAGATAGTAGATGTTGTAATTCTTCCTCAGAGTGGGTCGTAATCGCAGCATCATCTGCAAAAAGCAACTCTCTGATTAGTACCCTTCTAATTTTGGTCTTGGCCTTCAATCTCTGAGCATTATAGAGGCCACCATCTGAGCGTGAGTGAATGTATATACCGTCATCCTGATCACGAAAGGCATATTTCAGTAGAAGTGAAAAGTATATCCCAAAGTGGGTGGGGGCTAGTACACAACCTTGCTTAACTCCACTCTTGATTTCAAACTCTTCTGAAGTTGAGCCATCAAACTTGATTATACCCTTCATGCCTGTGTGGAACGATTCCACAATGGACAGAAGAGTTGGTGGGCAGCCAATCTTCTTTAGTGCTTTGAACAGACCCTCACGACTGACCAAATCGAATGCCTTTGTGAGGTCAATGAAGGCAATAAACAGTGGCTGATTTTGTTCCCGGAATTTTTCTTGCATCTGTCGCAATGAGAATATCATATCAATGGTAGACCGGTTCTGACGGAAGCCGCACTGTGATTCGGGGTAGACTTGATCTCCCAGGACTTGAAGTCTGTGCAGGACAATTCTGGCAAATACTTTCCCAACAATACACAGAAGTGAGATACCTCTATAGTTGTTACAGTCGCTCCGATCTCCCTTGTTCTTGTACAGCGTTATGATGTTTGAATCTTTGAAATCCTGTGGGACTTGTCCTTCTCGCCAGCATAGCTCTATTAGCTGGTGGATCTGTAGAGCGAGTGTGTCTTGCCCACTCCTGATTACCTCTATTGGAATCCCATCCTTACCTGGAGCCTTGCCAGATGCAAGCTCATTTATAGCACACTTAACTTCTGTTATAGTGGGAAGTGTGTCCAGGTGGTCAAGAGTTGGCAGGGCCTCTATGGCGTTGAGGGCATCATCCGCTAGCTTGGTCTCACTTGAGTAAAGCTCTAAATAGTGCTCGACCCATCTATCCATCTGCTGTTTCTTATCAGTGATGATTTCTCCAGTCAAGGTTTTCAGCGGTGCACTTCTTTTGATCATTGGACCACAGGCTTTCTTTATCCCTTCATACATGCTTCTGATGTTTCCCTTATCACTTGCGATTTGAATGGACTCACATAACTTGATCCAATAGTCATTCGCACACTGCCTGGCAGCCTTTTGTACATCCTTTCTCGCTTGCTTCAGCTCACTCAGAGTGTTACGTGTTGGTCTTTCCTTGTTTCTTAAGAGAGCTATCTTCTTTTTATCAATCAAGGGCTGCAGTATCTGGCTGTTTGCCGCAAACCAGTCCTGCCTCTTATGATCCACAGTGCCGTAAACCCCAACCGCTGTTTTATAAATAGTTTCCTTAAGTTTACTCTATTTATCATTTACTATACAATTTTCTGATGGATCATTGAAAGCGTCTTCAATTTGCTGTTGAAATTCAAAGCACTTTCCAGGATCGTGAGTGTTAGTAATATTAATCCTGGGGCTAGACTTGTGTTTAGCTGTGTAGATTCTCTTTGGTCTCAGTTTAACCCTTGCAACAACCAAAGAATGATCTGTATCACAGTCAGCACTGTGGTAACTTCGAGTTAATGATGTATGGTTCAGATGTTGTCTCCGTGTGATAATGAAGTCCAGCTGATGCCAATGGCCGGATCTTGGATGTTTCCATGTGACCTTATGCATCTCTTTTGTTTTAAAAAAGGAGTTTGTAATACATAGGTCATTTCTAGTGCAATGCTCCAGCAGCCTTTGCCCATTATCATTCATGCGACCGATGTTGTATTTTCCAAGGCACACTGGCCATGAACTCGAGTCCTTGCCCACACGAGCATTGAAATCACCGAGCATATAAATGTAGTCGGATTTTGGAACTGCCTTGATCGCAGAGTCTAGCTGCTCATAGAACGTATCCTTCACATCATCAGAGGAAGCGAGTGTCGGTGCATATGCAGTGAGAATGGTGGCAAATCCACAAGAGGTTGCCAAGCGCAGTGATAATAATCTTTCATTACCTCCAGCTGGGATATCAATCATTCCCAGTAGCGAATTCTTCACTGCAAAGCCCACACCATGTTGCCTTTTTTCTGCCTGCCCTCTTCCCTTCCAAAAAAAGGTGTAATTGTTTTCCCTGAGTGACCCTTCCTCAGCGAGGCGAGTCTCCTGCAGGCCAGCAATATCAATGTTAAGACGATTGAGTTCAGCATCAATCACAGCCGTTTTTCTCACATCGTCAATATTTGTCAAGTCAGTGGAAAATCCTGGACATATGGTTCTCACGTTCCAGGTTGCAAGCCGTAGCTTGAGGTTTCTATTATTCTTTTTATTAGTGCCTGGTGCATTGGTTTTACAGCCTGCGATTCAGATTTTGTCCTAGCCCCAAGCACCCATTGAAGCAGGCAGGCTGTGGCGGATCAGCACCCAATTGGCCGGGGGCTGCCCAGCTTGAGGCGGGCAGTAGCTGATCAGTGACACCTGTAGGTGTCTCCCACCGTCAGAGGCAACGCGTGGCGCCCCATGTCTACGCCAACTGACAAGGACTTATAACCCGTAACAGTTGCCTCTCGCTTTGATTCCGAGACCGGTTAAGACCAGGGATGGAGTTATTGCCTCTCCATAGCACAAAGCCTGGGCTAAAATAAAGAAACCATGTGTTGCCCATGCAGCATGATCCCTCTCTCGGCCTGCCTAGTTCACTCCAGAGGAAAGTTAACACCTATACATCTGGAACAAGACAAGCTGCAGAAGCTGCCGGATCAGCAAAGCAATGCTCTAACTGTCCGCCTGTCGGAGCTTCGATCCTAGACCAGCTGCCAACCAAGGCTTAGGGCCTGGTCTGCCCTGCCATGACTTATTTTGTCTTTGGGTTGCATTTCCTCGCACCAGGATAAGGCTAGTACCCTCCCAATTGCGCTCTTCCGCCCGAAGCCGTTGGCACAATGTGGGGTGTCGGGTTTGGTAAGCGCCGCCCAACATTCGGCGCTGACAGAAAGCAGGTAGTACCATCTACTGTCATACGGTAGCATTATATATTATTAGATTCCAGCCATTACTGTGTAAACAGAAGGACTTCCTGCTAAGTGTTAGATTTCTGTGGATATATGGTCTACACATTCGCACAATGTCAACGTTGATGTACGTCATATTTCAGCCACAGTATCACTCATTGTTTCACATGACTTGATATATCACTCATATTTCGGCCACAGTATCATTCATTGTTTCACATGACTTGATATATCACCCATATTTCGGCCACAGTATCATTCATTGTTTCACATGACTTGATATATCACTCATATTTCAGTTACAGTATCACTCATTGTTTCACATGACTTGATATATCACTCATATTTTGGCCACAGTATCATTCATTGTTTCACATGACTTGATATATCACCCATATTTCGGCCACAGTATCATTCATTGTTTCACATGACTTGATATATCACTCATATTTCAGTTACAGTATCATTCATTGTTTCACATGACTTGATATATCACTCATATTTCGGCCACAGTATCATTCATTGTTTCACATGACTTGATATATCACCCATATTTCGGCCACAGTATCATTCATTGTTTCACATGAATTGATATATCACTCTACAGTATGCACCTGACGAGATGCAATGAAATATGCCAGACAAGAAATCGTAATAGACTCTTCAGTTATGCCATTCACAGATTTTCTCACTGTGTGTTTCCTCCAGCGCCAGCATCTTTCTCTCACACCTCTTGAATCACTGGTATTTGTTTAGTTCTGTGCATGAGCTCTACACTGGTGATTCTGTCATGTTGAGTTGAGTTGAGTTGAGCTAAGAACCAATATCACTGCACTCAGGATATTCCCATATGCGCTTCGTCCCCTAGTTCAACAGCCAGCGAAAAGTCATACTACTACTTGTTCCCACCGCTATTTGTTTGAATGTTCTCCTTTCAGTTTTAAGATTCTTCCAGAACCCCTGCTGATTCCAATTCTGTCGTACTATTCCAGTCCTTTTATTTGGTACATGCACCAATCATTAAATTAGTTAGTTAGTTAATCTTTCCTCTTGAGCCTAAGTCGGCGCATAGGGCAGAAGTCATGGCTCTCCATGTCTGGCGGTTCGCTGCTGCCTGTTGTAGATCTTGGATGTTCACTTGGCCGTTGAATGAGCCTTCTCTGATGATGGTTCTCTCTTGGTCTTCCCCGTTTTCTTTTCCCTACTGGTGACCATATGAGGGCTTGGTAGGGGAGTCTTGTCTTGAATATGTGTAATAAATTCTGTGCTAGAATTGAATGTGTCTGCCAACAGGTACAAATATGACATTTTCGTTGGAAATATATACACCACAAGTATTTGTTCAGGACAAACGAGACAGGAAGAAGATACATTGAGAAGCCAGGAGGTCAGCATGGCTGAATGGATAAGAGCACATGCTCATAAACTTCCGGTATGCTGATGCTGAGGTAGCGGGTTCATCCCCCACACTGGTCAGTTGGACTAAAATGTTGGCCTCTTGTCCTTGAATTGGGGACATAAATTACAAGTACATTAAAAGTCGGAGTGGGTTTGCCTGATGGCGAGGGTCACAGGTAATAGGGAAAGCTAATCCACATGCAAAAGTGAGTCCGGTGCACTAGAAGTAGTAGCGCGTGTATGCACTATACTTGAGTTTAAAGCCAGCAAACAAAAAAATAAAAACTGGAAAGCCACAGAACTTTTATTTCTGTTGTTTATTTATTCTAATATTTAAATAAATTCACAGTAAAGCACTTTTTTTAAAAATCCACCCCATTTGAAGCAAAAAGAAATGTAATTGTATTATTGTGATGTAATCTTCAGTACTTCTGTGAAAAAATGTGTTGTTGACACGTTTATTATTGTTCAAAATCTCATTCAGAATTATTCAGAATGTTTTACAACATTGTGGCTGTTGTTTGAGTGCTTTGTTTGCTAATTTCCAATTCCAGCTGATCGACTTAATTACAATGGTGTTTTTGTGTAGAGTGGCAGCAAAATTTGGAGAGCATCTGGTAAGACTAATTGCATGTAATACCTTTTTCTTTATCTATGAATACTAATAAATATATATGTTTATTTAACTGTCTTGTTTTTTTAAATTTCCTCATAATTTCTGAAATTATGTATATTTGCAAGTGTTGTTTGATCCTATTATTTTTATATCCGATGCATTTGTCGGCACTGTGGTGAAGAAGTTATGGACACAGTTCGTAATCCCACATACCGCATTCGAAACACAGCTGCGGGCAATTTGGCAGCAGACTGCCTTGCATTGGCTTTTTATAAAATGGTATGGATACCAGTCGCTCAGGAAGCAATGGCAAACTCCTGAACAGAACTTGCCCAGGAATCACAAACGGCCAAAAATACTGGGGTTGACTGATGCTTACTGTAAAGTATATGCAACTAACATTTGAGTTTTTAGTAATTACTTTCAGAATTCTATAATTAATGTTATTTAAACAAAGAAGGCACAAACAAAAGATTGCACAATTTATTGTCTGGGATATTATGTTGTATCTCGTCAGTTTGCGTTACTACAAAATTAATATAATATGAAATGAACAGATTCATACTTTTTTCGGCTGAAATACATAACACACATAGTCAGTGATATAATTCTGATGTAAGAGCATGTGCTACCAAGGTAGTCGCAGATTCATTAATATCTCTTTGTGAAAACACAGTGCAGGTTGTTAGACAGCGTATGGCAGCAGCTTCAGCAAATTTAAGGAAGTCTTTATTGTTTATGGAATACAGACAATGTGTTGACCGTGTGACCAAATTTCAACAGATGAGTTTGTGCACAATAGATAAGGTGAAAGTCTTTATGTCTCTATGGTTTAGAGGAGTTAACCAATCACACCATGGCCATTCACAAGGGGTGGGGTGTCTTTGAGGAGTTAATCAACCACATCATGACACACACAAGAGGCAGAGTGGCTTGAAGGAGCTAATTCTATCAAACACAAGAGGCAGAGTGGCTATGAGGAATTAACCAGCTCATTGTATATAGACGAGGTGGAGTGGTTATATTGTGTTAAATACGTCATGGCACACACAAGGGGCAGAGTGGCTTTGATGAGTTAACTACACCATGACATACACAAGGGATGTGGTGGCTTTGAGGAGTTAACTACACCGTGACATACACAAGGGATGTGGTGGCTTTGATGGGTTAACTACACCATGATGTACGCAAGGGATGTGGTGGTCTTTGAGGAGTTTTGAAAGCTAATCCACATGCAAACCATCAGTTCAGTGCACTAGAAATGTATGGACTATGCTTGAGTTCAAAGTGAACAAGTGCCCCCCAAAAAAACCTAGTTAACCACATAAGTCATTTTATTTCATATGTTTTATGTCCAGCTTGCTGATCAAAATAAGTCATTTTATTTCATATGTTTTATGTCCAGCTTGCTGATCAAAATAAGTAATTTTATTTCATATGTTTTATGTCCAGCTTGCTGATCCAAATAAGTCATTTTATTTCATATGTTTTATGTCCAGCTTGCTGATCAAAATAAGTAATTTTATTTCATATGTTTTATGTCCAGCTTGCTGATCAAAATAAGTCATTTTATTTCATATGTTTTATGTCCAGCTTGCTGATCAAAATAAGTAATTTTATTTCATATGTTTTATGTCCAGCTTGCTGATCAAAATAAGTCATTTTATTTCATATGTTTTATGTCCAGCTTGCTGATCAAAATAGGTCATTTTATTTCATATGTTTTATGTCCAGCTTGCTGATCAAAATAAGTAATTTTATTTCATATGTTTTATGTCCAGCTTGCTGATCAAAATAAGTCATTTTATTTCATATGTTTTATGTCCAGCTTGCTGATCAAAATAAGTAATTTTATTTCATATGTTTTATGTCCAGCTTGCTGATCAAAATAAGTAATTTTATTTCATATGTTTTATGTCCAGCTTGCTGATCAAAATAAGTAATTTTATTTCATACGTTTTATGTCCAGCTTGCTGATCAAAATAAGTAATTTTATTTCATACGTTTTATGTCCAGCTTGCTGATCAAAATAAGTAATTTTATTTCATTTGTTTTATGTCCAGCTTGCTGATCAAAATAAGTAATTTTATTTCATATGTTTTATGTCCAGCTTGCTGATCAAAATAAGTAATTTTATTTCATATGTTTTATGTCCAGCTTGCTGATCAAAATTCAAACAAGGAAACATACTCACCGCAAGCAGCATCCATTTTGCTGACCTCAAAACAATTGTTATGGCTGCCAAGTATTGTTCTTGCTGTGTAAGTTTATATCTCGACTTTTGGGTGTGTATTCTCTCCCCTCTCTCTCTCTCTTTTTTCCCTTCCCCTGGACTTCACTGACGCCATTGCCATTGTGTCTTAACATAAAATCTCAGAGACACGATAAACACACCTGTTGAGAGGTCACAGCAGTTAGGTTTAAAGATTCATCATCATCATCATCGTCACCCAGTGCCTTGACGGCTGGCGTGGGCGATCATGCCTCTCCACAAATTACGATCTCCGACGTCATGGATCAATTTGTGTGTTGACTCCCTTTCATGCCATGACACAAGACTGCCAAGAATCTTCTCATGCTGTCTTCCTCTATCTCTCTTTCCGCAAATCTTTCCGGTTGTCACAATATGTTCCAGTTTTTGTCTTCTCATAACGTGGCTAAAAAACGATGACTGCCTTTTTCTGTTTAAAGATTAAGACAGAAATAATGAGAATAAATCAAGCAAATAAAAACTCAATTTCTATTGGTCACGCCTCACTTCAAACCTCACTACTTTAGGTAAAAATGTACAAAGTTGGAGGAAAAGACAGAGATATTAACAAAGAATGAAAAATAAAACAAGAGGAGCCTTCTTAGCACCAGGAAATTTATGGACGTCAAAAGAAAGTAATTTTAGAACCAAACTTAGAAATTTAACTCTAACATTAAGCCAGTACTGCTGTATAGATTAGAAATATGGGAAATGACTGAAACAGTTACTAATAAACTACAAATATTCATTAATTGGTGCTTGTGCAGAATAGTGGGACTAAAATGGTGTGACAACATCACTAATTGGAGCTCATGGAGAGAATGACACAAATGCCAGCGGGTCAAGAGGTCAGGGAAAGACACTGGTGCTGGATTGGGCACACACTGAGAACACCTGTTAAAAGTATAACTAGAAAGTTCTTCCTCTAGAGTCCACACACCAATAGAAATAGAGGGTGACCTACAACACACAGAGGAGAGAATTATAGACAGAGATAAATAATATGACACACAGAGGAGAGAATTATAGACAGAGATAAATAATATGACACACAGAGGAGAGAATTATAGACAGAGATAAATAATATGACACACAGAGGAGAGAATTATAGACAGAGATAAATAATATGACACACAGAGGAGAGAATTATAGACAGAGATAAATAATATGGGAAGGACATGAAAGGAACTGCAGATGACAGCAAAGTAAAAAAGGTCTTGGTATGAGTTGGTTGAGGGACTAAACTTCATTGGGATATAAGAAGTGTAACTGCAAAGCACATATAAGTGAACAGTGTGTTCACAGAGCAAGGTAAAGGTAAGGGCAGTAGAATTGTGTTCACAGAACAAGACACATGTGAGGGCAGTAGTCTGTGTTCACAGAACAAGACACACGTGAGGGCAGTAGTCTGTGTTCACAGAACAAGACACACATGAGGGCAGTAGTCTGTGTTCACAAAACAAGACACACGTGAGGGCAGTAGTCTGTGTTCACAGAACAAGACATGTGAGGGCAGTAGTCTGTGTTCACAGAACAAGACACACGTGAGGGCAGTAGTCTGTGTTCACAAAACAAGACACACATGAGGGCAGTAGTCTGTGTTCACAGAACAAGACACACGTGAGGGCAGTAGTCTGTGTTCACAGAACAAAACATGTGAGGGCAGTAGTCTGTGTTCACAGAACAAGACACACATGAGGGCAGTAGTCTATGTTCACAGAACAAGACACACGTAAGGGCAGTAGTCTGTGTTCACAGAACAAGGCAAATGTACTTTAAGGGCAGTAATCTGACTTGTGTTCACAGAGCAAGGTAAATGTAAGAACAGTATAATTTGTGTTCACAGAGCAAGGTAAATGTAAGTTAAGGGCAGTAGTCTGACTTGTGTTCACGGACCAAGGTAAATGTAAGAACAGTATAATTTGTGTTCACAGAGCAAGGTAAATGTAAGGGCAGTAGTCTGTGTTCACAGAACAAGACACATGTGAGGGCAGTAGTCTGTGGTCACAGAGCAAGGCAAATGTAAGAGCAGTAATCTGACTTGTGTTCACAGAGCAAGGTAAATGTAAGGGCGGTAGTCTGTGTTCACAGAACAAGACACATGTGAGGGCAGTAGTCTGTGGTCACAGAGCAAGGCAAATGTAAGAGCAGTAATCTGACTTGTGTTCACAGACCAAGGCAGATCTAAGGGCAGTAGTCTGATTGCATTCACTGAGCTAGGCAAATGTAAGGGCAGTAGTCTGATTGCATTCACTGAGCTAGGCAAATGTAAGGGCAGTAGTCTGATTGCATTCACTGAGCAAGGCAGATCTAAGGGCAGTAGTCTGATTGCATTCACTGAGCTAGGCAAATGTAAGGACAGTAGTCTGATTGCATTCACTGAGCAAGGCAAATGTAAGGACAGTAGTCTGATTGCATTCACTGAGCTAGGCAAATGTAAGGACAGTAGTCTGATTGCATTCACTGAGCAAGGCAAATGTAAGGACAGTAGTCTGACTACAACCATGAAAGAGAAAAAAAAAACAGCAATGAGGTCACACATTTATTATAATAAATCCAATAACCATTTAAATATTTTTAACATAGCATTTTGTTCCCCTTTCTTTCAGGCATGCGTTGAACCCTTTCAGCATAACAACAACTTTAGCATTATCCACCGGGGCCATAACCAACCTGGCAATTCTTTTGGCCTTCTATTATCTGTTGGCAGGTATGTAACATGTCTTATATTTCCAGAATCCCTAATGTGTTAACTGATATTTACCATGGCTTCTTGTCATTGCAAAGAATGCATTCAATTGTGTCTGGACATTTTTACACGCCTAGAGATGTGTTGGGTATATGGTGCTAACCCCATATTTTTGTAGACGTGTTGTTGCTCGATGTGTGATTTGGTTAGTATAACACCAGCCGCGTTACTTCCCGGGCCATTTTCTAGTGTCTATTTTAGGCTGGGTGCACTAGGGAACCCAGGTGACATTTTAAAATCCACTTTGATGTTAATTTGCATATATGATCACCAGCCGGTAGGCAAGAATTTGTGTTAACTCTAATTACTATATGCCCGAGGAGCGGCTGGCCAAGTGTCTAGAATACCGGATTCTCCTTCGGGAGACCCGGGTTAGAATCCTCGGTAAGGTGTGGAGTTTTTTCTGTTGGGGGCAAAAAGAAAACTCTAACCTGCACAGTTTGCGGCGACTGCACTAGCCAGGCGGCCTTAATTCCTCTGGCTCAAGACCCTCCTGCCATATACTGCAAAATAATATACTGGCAGTAAATGACAGTTTTTGACAGATGACTATATGCCCATGTGTATTAGCTCTACTGTATGCCCATTTGTATTAACTTAAAAAAGTCGCTTAAAAGCCGACATAGTCGACTTCATTGCACCGGGTTTTATCCCATATGGCTCAGTCTCTCTCCGCAGCACGGAAAGCATTGCTGCAAAGCACGACCTCCGTAGCTCTAGCGACGACCCACGGGAGTCTCCAAAAAATTTTATTCATGAACCGAAGGACGCGGCCCGGAATCGAACCCGCAACCTTCGGAGCCCGAGTTAAACGGCTTGACCACTTCGCCACACTCATCTCTTAGTGTTGCTTTAGGCCCTCAATCAACACAAGCCAAACTCTGTGGAGACTTGTTCATGACTGGTTAGATTTTGCAGCTAGTTTTCTATAGGATGAGATAGCAGGTCTTACGTCAACCCGTTCTTAGTCGCTTTTTATGACACGCATGGTAGGTTACAGTGTGACCACTCTGTGCTTCCCGTGTGGGTCCCGGAGACACATCGGCAAAAACAATGCTGCCCTGGGAAAATTGTTAAGGGAAAACATCCTATCCTGGGAAAATTGTTTGGGGAAAACATGCTATCCTGGTAAAATTGTTAAGGGAAAACATCTTTCCCTGGCAAAATCGTTAGGGGAAAACATCCTACTCTCAGGTAGATAATTACCTTGGATGGAATTTGTCAGTTTGCACTAATGCATGTTGAAGTCCATTCATAAATAAACACAAGTGTATTGTTAGAAGCTCATAGAAATAGAAGACAGAAGTGGGGATCAGAGGACACACTAGACCAGTGGTTCTCAACCGGTGAGGAATTTCCCCCCCCCCCCCTGATTTTGGGGTTTCCGGGGGGGGGGGGGGGGGGTGAAGATTATTTCAAGATCGCGTTAATACAAGAACCGATTACTTGATCTTGTTTTTCCCTTCATACTTTACGGTTCTGTACGTCTCACCCCTTCTAAAATTCATTTTATAAAGTAAGTAGACCCACAAATCATGTTTTATGTGGATGTCTAGACTTGTTTTAGTATGTGCTTCCATTATTACGTATACTGTGTAGGGGCAGGAGGGGGGAATTTTTAGGTAGGAAATACGAAAGGGGGGGAATGACGTTCTGAAAATATGGTAATGGGGGGCACGGGCCAAAAAAGGTTGAGAACCACTGACCTAGACAATATAAACATTGAAAGCTATAGTTACCGACCGAGATTGTTTGTTTATATATGTTTACATGTGTCTTTATTTATAAACTATCTTAATGACCTCAGATGGTTCCACAATTGATATTTCTGTATAATGCTGAAGTCGGGCACACTGGTTTTGTCAAGTATATAATTAGATGTGATTCACTAGTCTCAAATGAGGAACAAAGAAGAAGATCCTAGGTGTAATGATATAAAACTGCAGGGTTCTATTTTCCTTTGCACACTCAGAGTACAATGTTCTTTGATCAGAATGAGGATAGAGGCATTGAAGAACATGGTGAAAGAGCAGTCAGCTGTGGAAGAGGCAGAAGCAGACTGAAAGAAATTGATAGTCTAAGATGATGGAGGAATATCATCAATAGAGTTGCTCCAGAAAACCCAGGACCAAGACGCATGTAGAGACATAAATGCCTATGCCACTTTGCATTGCACTTGATGTTGACTTAGAGTTGCAGTTGAGCAGCAGATAAATGAAGATTGTTAACATGCAAATTATTGTTGTGATTGTTGCTTTACGTAATCAGTACTGTATTCTTGTGTTTTATTCTGACATAGACAACAGACTGTTGTGTACCCTGTTCATATCCCTGGCCACTTACCAGGCGTTTTATCCAGTTGTTTTTCTTGTGCCAGCTGGGCTTCAGTTCTACAAGGTTTGTTATGTTTTATATTTATTAATGTCAGTATTTGTTTTGTATTTGTATGCATTGTTGTAGCATTTTGTTTTAAAGTTTTTATAGAAACACTGACGAAAAATCGTCTTAACATTGATATTGCTGGCCTGTAGGAGACTCGCCTCGCTGAGGAAGGGTCACTCAGGGAAAACAATTACACCTTTTTTTGGAAGGGTAGAGGGCAGGCAGAAAAAAGGCATGAATGAAAATGGGCAAAGGCTGCTGGAGCATTGCACCAGAAATGACCTATGTATTACAAACTCCTTTTTTAAAACAAAAGAACTGCATACTGTCACATGGAAACATCCAAGATCCGGCCATTAGCACCAACTGGACTTCATCATCACACGGAGACAACATCTAAACCATATATCATTGACTCGAAGTTACCACAGTGCTGACTGTGATACAGATCATTCTTTGGTTGTTGCAAGGGTTAGGCTGAGACCAAAGAGAATCTACACAGCTAAACACAAATCTAGCCCCAGGATTAATATTATTAACACTCATGATCCTGAAAAGTGCTTTCAGTTTCAACAGCAACTTGAAGACGCTTTCACTGATACACCAGAAAATTGTACAGTAAGTGAAAAGTGGGGTCAACTTAAGGAAACTCTTTATAAAACTGCCGTAGGGGTTTACGGCACTGTGGATCATAAGAGGCAGGACTGGTTTGCGGCAAACAGCGAGACTCTGCAGCTCTTGATTGATAAGAAGAAGATAGTTCTCTTAAGAAACAAGGAAAGACCAACGCATAACACTCTGAGTGAGCTAAAGCAAGCTAGGAAGGATGTGCAAAAGGCTGCCAGGCAGTGTGCAAATGAAGGAAAAAAGAAAGCCTGTGGTCCAGTGATCAAAAGTAGTGCACCATTGAAAACCTTGACTGGAGAAATCATAACTGATAAGAAACAGCAGATGGAAGGATGGGTAGAGCACTATTTGGAGCTTTACTCAAGTGAGACCAAACTAGCGGATGATGCCCTCAGCGCCATAGAGGCTCTACCAACTCTTGACCACCTGGACACACTTCCCACCCTAACAGAAGTTAAGTTTGCTATAAATGAACTTGCATCTGGCAAGGCTCCAGGTAAGGATGGGATTCCAATAGAAGTTATCAGGAGAGGGCAAGACACACACACTCTACAGATCAACCAGCTAATAGAGCTATGCTGGCGAGAAGGACAATTCCCACAGGATTTCAAAGATTCAAGCATCATAACACTGTACAAGAACAAGGGCGATCGGAGCGACTGCAACAACTATAGGGGTATCTCACTTCTGTGTATTGTTGACCAGGAGAACTTTTAATCAGATAGCGGTGGGAACAATTAGTAGTATGACTCTTCGCTGGCTGTTGAACGAGGGGACAGAGCATGTATGGGAATGTCCTGAATGCAGTGATGTCGGTTCTTAACTCAACTCAACTCAACTGTATTGTTGGAAAAGTATTTCCAGAATTGTTCTGCACAGACTTCAAGTCCTAGGAGATCAAGTCTACCCCGAACCACACTGTGGCTTTCGACAGAACCGGTCTACCATTGATATGATATTCTCATTGCGACAAATGCAAGAAAAATGCTGTGAACAGAATCAACCACTGTTTATTGCCTTCATCGACCTCACAAAGGCTTTTGATTTGGTCAGTCGTGAGGGTCTGTTCAAGGCACTAAAGAAGATTGGCTGCCCACCAACTCTTCTGTCCATTGTGGAATCGTTCCACACATGCATGAAGGGTATAATCAAGCTTGATGGTGCGGTGCAACTTCTAAAGAGTTTGAAACTTCTACTGAAATATGCCTTTCGTGATCAGGATGGTGGTATATACATTCACTCAAGCTCAGATGGCGGCCTCTACAATGCTCAGAGATTGAAGGCCAAGACCAAAATTAGGAGGGTACTGATCAGAGAGTTGCTTTTTGCAGATGATGCTGCAGTTATGATCCACTCTGAGGAAGAATTACAATGTCTACTATCTGCATTCTCAAATGCTTGTTCTGAATTTGGTTTAACAATTAGCAAAAAGAAGACACAGATTATGTCACAAGGTGCACATGGGGTACCATCAATCTTTATTGACGACGCCGAACTAGAGATGGTAGACCAATTTACATATTTAGGATCAGTGATAAATAGCAAATTATCCCTAGATCAGGAAATTAACATCTGGATTGGTAAGGCAACAACATCAATGAACAGGTTAAGAAAAAGAGTCTGGGAGAACAGGAAGCTTACTGCCAAAACAAAAGTCCTTGTCTATCAAGCCTGTGTCCTTAGTACTCTTCTTTATGGCAGTGAAACCTGGATAACTTACTCACACCAAGAGAAACATTTAAACAGCTTTCATATGCGGTGTCTGCGAAGAATTCTTGGTATTAAGTGGCAAGACAAAATCACAAATACTGAAGTATTGGAAAGATCAGGTTGTGTGATGGTTTATTCCATGCTCAGTCTTCGTAGACTTAGATGGATAGGACATCTTAGGAGGATGGATGATGGTATAATACCAAAGGACATCTTTTTTGGTGAATTACAGATGTGTAAGAGATCTAAGGCTGGCCTCTACTACGATACAAAGATGTGTGTAAGCGGGACATGATTGATACAGGCATTGATAATGCACATTGGGAGCAAGTCGTCGCTGAACGTGTTGCATGGAGGGCAAACATCAGAAATGGAATAAAGACAAAGGAGAAAATGATTGCAGATAGGTCACACACCGAGCGTGTGAGACGTAAGATGGTGGAAATGACCATGTGTTCACATGCACCCACTGTGAACAAACATTTACAACGCGAATTGGCCTTATCAGTCACATTCGCCATGGGTAAAAGTTATCTTGCCTTTTTGAAGCACAAACTATCGTCTGTCAAGACGGCAAGGTGCCAATGGATGGATAGAAACATTGAATTATGGGGACATGCCAGACACCATAACAATAATTAACAAATTCTGCTTCTGCTTTTTATCCCCCTAAAGGAATTGTTTGTCCCAAACCCCCCAATCATTTAAGCAAAAATTTCTTTTAATTCCTTCAATTCCGTCAAATTCTGCATTTACAATAGCTACATCATACATGGAGAATAAGTGCCAGCAGTTCCTTGAAAAAGGAAGACAACCTTACATATGTACATTGAAACACTTTGCAAACTTTTCGGAAATTTCCATAGTCATGAGCCAGTTACTCCTGGCCGAGTTGTGGGGGAACACATGGAAGGGCGACTTCGTAATGCACAGGATGAACCGATCCAATTGCATAAATATTATTTTTTTTAATCACTTAGAAACATTTCCTATGTTTCTTGTTGTTGTTCACCAATGATTTTTTTCCAGACATAATGTCTTTTTCAGGTTGAAATATTGAAATATTATTAGTATGCTAAAAACGGGTAATTACCCGAGAACCCTAGGGTTCAAAGTGTTAAGCTCATCTGAGTGGACTCCAGTCACAGCTGATTCTATTGGGTCTGCTTTGTAAATAACCTTACAAGACTGTCAAACATGGCCTCTTTGAATGTTCAACTCTTAAGATATCAGGACATTGTTATTGCCACCTGAGTCAGATAAAACATGTCACACAGCAGCTGATTAACACTTGCATGTATCACTACTTGAAATAACACAACAGCTGATGAACACTTGCATGTATCACTACTTGGAACAACACAACAGCTGATGAACACTTGCATGTATCACTACTTGAAACAACACAACAGCTGATGAACACTTGCATGTATCACTACTTGGAACAACACAACAGCTGATGAACACTTGCATGTATCACTACTTGGAACAACACAACAACTGATGAACACTTGCATGTATCACTACTTGAAACAACACAACAGCTGATGAACACTTGCATGTATCACTACTTGGAACAACACAACAGCTTATGAACACTTGCATGTATCACTACTTGGAACAACACAACAGCTGATGAACACTTGCATGTATCACTACTTGGAACAACACAACAGCTGACCACCACTTGCATGTATCATTACATGGAACAACACAACAGCTGATCAACACTTGCATGTATCATTACATGGAACAACACAACAGCTGATGAACACTTGCATGTATCATTACATGGAACAACACAACAGCTGACCACCACTTGCATGTATCATTACATGGAACAATACAACAGCTGACCAACACTTGCATGTATCATTACATGGAACAACACAACAGCTGATGAACACTTGCATGTATCATTACATGGAACAACACAACAGCTGACCACCACTTGCATGTATCATTACATGGAACAATACAACAGCTGATGAACACTTGCATGTATCATTACATGGAACAACACAACAGCTGATGAGCACTTGCATGTATCATTACATGGAACAACACAACAGCTGACCAACACTTGCATGTATCATTACATGGAAAAACACAACAGCTGATCAACACTTGCATGTATCATTACATGGAACAACACAACAGCTGATGAACACTTGCATGTATCACTACATGGAACAACACAACAGCTGACCACCACTTGCATGTATCATTACATGGAACAATACAACAGCTGACCAACACTTGCATGTATCATTACATGGAACAACACAACAGCTGACCACCACTCGCATGTATCATTACATGGAACAACACAACAGCTGACCAACACTTGCATGTATAATTACATGGAACAACACAACAGCTGACCACCACTTGCATGTATCATTACATGGAACAATACAACAGCTGACCAACACTTGCATGTATCATTACATGGAACAACACAACAGCTGACCACCACTCGCATGTATCATTACATGGAACAACACAACAGCTGACCAACACTTGCATGTATCATTACATGGACCAACACAACAGCTGATGAAACACTTGCATGTATCATTACATGGAACAACACAACAGCTGATGAACACTTGCATGTATCACTACATGGAACAACACAACAGCTGACCACCACTTGCATGTATCATTACATGGAACAATACAACAGCTGACCAACACTTGCATGTATAATTACACGGAACAACACAACAGCTGACCACCACTCGCATGTATCATTACACGGAACAACACAACAGCTGACCAACACTTGCATGTATCACTACATGGAACAACACAACAGCTGACCAACACTTGCATGTATCACTACATGGAACAACACAACAGCTGATCAACACTTGCATGTATCATTACACGGAACAACACAACAGCTGACCAACACTTGTATGTATCATTACATGGAACAACACAACAGCTGATGAACACTCGCATGTATCATTACATGGAACAATACAACAGCTGACCAACACTTGCATGTATAATTACACGGAACAACACAACAGCTGACCACCACTCGCATGTATCATTACACGGAACAACACAACAGCTGACCAACACTTGCATGTATCACTACATGGAACAACACAACAGCTGACCAACACTTGTATGTATCACTACATGGAACAACACAACAGCTGATCAACACTTGCATGTATCATTACACGGAACAACACAACAGCTGACCAACACTTGTATGTATCATTACATGGAACAACACAACAGCTGATGAACACTCGCATGTATCATTACATGGAACAACACAACAGCTGACCACCACTCGCATGTATCATTACACGGAACAACACAACAGCTGACCAACACTCGCATGTATCACTACTTGGAACAACACAACAGCTGACCAACACTTGCATGTATCATTACATGGAACAACACAACATCTGACCAACACTTGCATGTATCATTACATGGAACAACACAACAGCTGACCAACACTTGTATGTATCATTACATGGAACAACACAACAGCTGATGAACATGCATGTATCATTACTTGGAACAACACAACAGCTGATCAACACTTGCATGTATCATTACATAGTATTGGGCTGAAGGGTTAAACAGTCAAGACAAGATGAAAAAGTGAACTGAAAAGTGGATATTGAAATATAGCACCATGGCAAGAGACAGGAAGGATTTCAGTTGCATCCAGCTTTCACAGTGAAGATGACAGCTTTTAGTTTGGTGTATTCTTCAGGGACCTGGTCTGGAGCTGACATGGGACCATAACTCTTCAGTCCTCTCTGTCATCTGATATTTTGATGAACTTGACGTTGCTTATAGAACCTGTTCTTCTCTATGGCTGTGGATCCTGGAATGTAAATGAACAAATTAGGAAGAACTTGGAAGCAACAGAGATGTGGTTCCTGAGACGAATGTTGCGAATGATGGATCCTGGAATGTAAATGAACAAATTAGGAAGAACTTGGAAGCAACAGAGATGTGGTTCCTGAGATGAATGTTGCGAATTCCTTAGACTGCCAGAGTAACTAACAACGATTGCCTGAAAGTGGCTAATGAAACTAAAACATTATATACAACAATAAGAAAGAGACAAACAGCTTTCTTTAGTGATGTGATGAGAAGAAAGGCATTGGAGAACATTGTGACAATGGGAAAGATCGAGGGGAAGAGAGGCAGAAACCAAGAGAAATGATGCTGGATGGATTTCTTCTTCTTCTTCTTCTTCGTTCATCCGGAGTTTTTTTCCGGATGTGATTGCGTTGTGCCTGTTTACAGCAGAGCTGCGTTCTTGCGCCGTTAGGCCGACACATCCGACTTCTGCGGGCATTTGTTGACCGGGTTAACCTTCCCGGGGGTTTCTTAGGACGTTTGACTCTCACTGTTGTGGTGTTATCCCCCATCCAAGCTGGTCCATATAGAACAGCCAAAGATCCTGGTCAGCCCTCAAGGGAAGGCAGGGGCAGACCATGGGCATTCCCCGCCATCCAAGGAGGCTTCCATACTTGCAGAGCCGATACATAGCGCTCTGGTACTGGGCTCACCCAAGGAATCGTCACGTCCTGCACATGGCTGCTTAGCCTCACTTCCGTATATTGGGCCTTCCGTTCACCATAGGCTGTTCTTCCGGAAACCAGAAGTATGCAGTCTGCAGATGACATCCACACAGTGAGCTTTCGATTCGGACTTTCCATGTAATGGATTTGCTAGCCAAGCAATATTCCATTTCGTGCCACTAGGACACTTTTCCACCTTTTATGAAGCCCACACAGTGGGCTTTTGATTCAGACTTTCCACGTAATGGATTTGCTATCCAAGCAATATTCCATTTCGTGCCACTAGGACACTTTTCCACCTTTTATGAAGCCCACACAGTGGGCTTTTGATTCGGACTTTCCACGTAATGGATTTGCTATCCAAGCAATATTCCATTTCGTGCCACTAGGACACTTTTCCACCTTTTATGAAGCCCACACAATGGGCTTTCGATTTGGACTTTCCACGTAATGGATTTGCTATCCAAGCAATATTCCATTTCATGCCTCTGGGTCTTCATGCACCTTTAAATGTCAACCTGTATATAGTTAAAGTAATCTGCGGTCAACTTTAGCTTGTTGATATCTCCATAGAGCTTGTCCTCAAATGAAGCAGGTGTGGGCCAAAATATCTTTCTCTGTTCTGCATACGTTGGGCAATCCTGCAGCAAATGTTTTGCTGTCATTTTTCCAGTTCTACAATTACATTCATCGGTATCTCCTATCTTTAGTTTATTGAACAAGTGGTATTTCAGCCTGTTGTGTCCTGTGCGGAGTCTGAAGATTGCTACTTGTTCTCTTCTGTCGAGTTTGTAATATGCATCATCCTTCTGATGGCCTGGATGCTCTGATTCCCATTTGGTTCTATAAGTGCTTTTTATCAACCTCTTTGCCTCATTATAGGTTATGTCTATGTCAGGCTGTGGTAGTCGTCCGCCCTCTTTTGCCAGTCTGTCAGCCTCTTCGTTTCCAGGTATACTGCAATGTGATGGGATCCACTGTATTACAACTTTTTTGGATTTCTGGCATAGACCATGGAGTGCTGCTCTTAGGTCAGTTAGTTCTGTGCTGTTATTGCTCTTCAGTATTGAGACAGCTGACTTTGCATCTGTGAAGATAGCTATTTGCTTCTCTTTATTTTCCTCCATCAGGAGCATTTCTGCTGCAGTTTTCAGAGCCTCAACCTCCGCTTTGAAGTTACTTGAAAATTTTCCAGTTGCCAGTGAATGTGTTTTTTTCGCTCCATTTTTTAAATTTAGGAGAATTCCTCCTCCTCCATTCTCTATTGAATTTTTGGCTGATCCATCTGTATATGCATGGGTCCAATTCCTGCTTGGGTAATGTTCTTTTATGTAGTTTAGGGTTATTTCTCTTCTTTCGGTTTCATGCTGAGTGTTCTTTTTCTCAATACCAGGAATGTTTTCTATCATCTCAGGCAGTTGCTGCTGTCTCCAAGCTGGGAACTTGTGTGCATTGTGTATGGGCTTGATTGTTGATATGTTAAGAATAGGATCTGACCTAATCCTTCGTTTTGCAGTTTCTACAAAGTTGCTACGCTTCAGTCTTCCCTTTCCAAAACCATTAAATCTGTTGTACATAGGGTGGTCTGTCAATCTTCTAAATTTTTCTGCTTGTTGCTGGGCTCTGCTATCTCTTCTATCCTGCATTGGTTGTAAACAAGTGATCTTTTCTAATTCATTAATAGGCGTTGTCTTCAGGCTTCCAGTTATGATTCGCATTCCTTGATTTTGGACTCTACTTATTTTGTTAAAGTTTGACTTAGCTGCTGTTGCCCAAGCTGCAATGCCATATTCCAGTACTGGCCTCACCCGCCCAGTATATAACTTCTTGAGAACTTTCTCATCTGCTCCCCATGTTGTACCAGCAAGCTTTTTCATGATTGCCATTCTTTGCCTTGCTCTTGTTCGATTTTTCTCAACCTGTGTCTTCCATGTCAGGCGACGATCAAAGGTGGCTCCTAGATAGTTTGGATTTTCTTCATGGCGCAATATTTTTCCATTCAATACCAGCTTAGGTTGCTGAGTTTTAGTTGAGAGGGAGAACACTGTGCATGTTGTTTTCTCCTCACTTATCTTCACTAGCCATGATTTTGACCAGTCCTCTAGCGCTAATAGGGCTTGCTGTATTCTGCTGTTAGCTGTACTAATATATTCTTCAGATGTCCATATGGCTAGGTCATCTGCAAAGGATGATGTGTGTACTCTGGCTGGAAAATTTTCCGTGATGTCGTTTATATATGCTAGGAATAATGTTGGTGAAAGAACTCCTCCTTGGGGGACACCTTGCTCCAACAGCATCATTTTGCTGGTTTGTCCTTGTACTTTTGTCCTGGCAGTTCTGATCTCAAGGTAGTGGCTGATCCATTTGTACATTTTCCCGCAAACATGCATTTTTTGCAGTTTTACTTTCAGTCCTTCCTTCCATACTTTATCAAATGCTTTTTCTAAATCTATCCAGACTGCTAGTGTGTGCTTTTTCTCTTGGAAGGCATCCTCTATTTCCTGAGCTATATAGGTTATTTGATCTTCAGTAGATCTGTACTTTCTGAATCCTGCTTGGTGAGGTAGAGTTGGTTTTCTTCCAGATGCCATGTTAGCCTGCCATTGATAATGCGTTCCATTAATTTTCCTACATAGCTAAGAAGACTGATAGGTCGATAGCCATTTGGTTCTTCCAGGTCTTTTCCTTTCTTTGGGACTGGAATTAGTATAGCTTCCTTCCATGCCTGTGGGACTATTCCCCTCTTCCAGCTGTAATTTAGGACTGCTAGTAGTTTCTTTTTTGCCTTAGTGCCTAGTCCTATTAGCATTTCATTTGTGATTCCATCCTTTCCTGGTGATGTCTTCTTTTTTAGGGTATTCATTGCCTGTTCCATTTCTTCCATTGTTAGATTTGCCATCATATATTCTGCTGCTGTCTCTGTATATGTATGATGCATCTGTTTATCTTTGATTGCTTTCTTCTGTTCGGCTGTAATATCAATGTGGTTTGCACTGGCATAGTGTTCCATTAGTGCATTTGCAGCCTTTTTTCCTGTAAGCAAGGAATTTCCTTGTTTAATTGTTATTTGTTTGTTTCTAGGTCCTTCATTGTTCATGGCTTTCACTAGTTTCCATAGTTTGTTTCCATCCCTGTCAAAATTCAGGTTTTCTGTTTTTTTCCTCCAACAATCTCTTGTTGTTTGATTTACTGTTCTTTTATATTTTGCTGAGATGGCTTTGAGAGAGATGTTCGCTTCAGTTGTTTGTTCTCTCTCTGCGGTCTTCCTAGCATCTTCAACTTTGTCCTCCAAAAATTGTAGTTCTTCAGTCCAGTATGGTTTGTAATTTTTCCTTGCTCCTCTTGGAATAGACTCAGTGGCTGCCTGTATTATTGCTCTGTTTAGACTTTCCACCATTTGCTTCATGTTGCCATATCGTGTATTTACGTTTTCACAATATTTGTCTGTTAGTATGGCAAATCTGTCCCAATCTGCTCGTTTGTAATTCCAACGGGGCAAAGGCTTTTGCTCCTGTGGAACATACTCCATATTTATTACAAGCTTGATTGGTCTGTGGTCACTACCTGCTAATTGGTCCAGCACATGGCGATCGATTTTGTGGAGGATGTCTCCTGTGCAGAAAGTTAAGTCTGGAGTAGAAGTGGTAATCCATCTTCTGGAGTAGAAGCTCGGTGTGTCATCCGCTTTGTTAAGTAGATGGAGATTTGAGTCTATTTCCCAGTCCTCCACTTCATCTCCTCTTTTGTCAGTATCTGGGTATCCCCATCTTTCTGAACGGCTATTAAAGTCTCCGACAACAATGCAATTTGTGTCAGTTATTTCCATGTTTGAGAGTGTAAGATCCTTATCTGCCGGGCTATATAGATTGTAAATTCTTATTTTCACGTCCTTTATCATTATATCAACACCTATAATTTCCGTTTGGTTGTCAGAGATCACAGATACTTCGCTGCAAGGTATTGTATTTCGTGTAAGTATTACAACTCCTCCTTTATGTCCTTCGCGGTCGAAACGTGTGGCCTGATATCCCTCGACTGAAAATGTGCGATTGGCGTTGAGGTGTGTCTCTTGAATGCATGCCACATCTATTGTATCTTTATGAAGACGCTGTGTTAGGGAGGCTTTCTTGTTATAAACTCCTTCTGCATTCCATTGTAGTATGTTGAGTGTCCGGGGTGTTTGGTCAATAGCTCTTAACCTACTCCTCTGTGCCTTGACTCCACAGCACAGGGGAAGGTGACCACCAGTAGTCATGGGTGGACCCCCTCGAGGCAGGGGGCCCGGCACTATCACCGCCTGATGGGACTTCACGGGATTAGCACCATATCGATTAACTTTCATCTGTGGCATCATGAAATGATAAAGTTACGTTGCACTTCTTTGTCAAGCCTGTGGCTCAGTACATCCGATTTCGACAAGCATTTGTTCGGGATGCTTTCCCTAGCCTTTGACTGTCCCCAGTCTACCTACAAGGCAGCAGGTTTGTGCGTCACTTCGTCTGGTCCCTCTCCCTTGACCTGTCCGACATGGGTGACCCTACCAGTAGCTGTGCTACCGTCGGCATAGCTCTTGGGGTCATTGGAACGCTCAAGCCCCTCTACCTCGTCAAGGTGGACGCACGGCAGAGGGGGGATGGATTTAAACAGTGGCATGGAAGAACATTATCTGCAGAGTTGATCCAGAACACCAAAGACCGAGATCTGTGGAGAGTCATGAACGCCTATGCCAGCTGGCAAGGCACACGATGATGATGATGACATTGCTGATATTATTATGTGTTACCCAGCTGTTGAACTTGCCACATATTTCTCTGCCTTCCCCTGCCTCTCTTGCCTAGTGTCCCACCCAAGGCTCATTTCTCCATTCTACCTCTTGTGTTGATATGCCCACACGTTTTATTTGTTCTTATGGTTTTGATATTATCTTTAGTTTCAAGTATAATTAAATGTTGAAAGTTCATTTCTAAATATGGAGATTCCATATTTTTTTTACTCAAAAATGAAGTGTCCCCAACAAATTCTAAATGTAATGAGAAAAAAGCAAGGTTAGAATTTGTGATATCAGGAAGCCTTTGGTGACAGCACTGATGTTAGACTAAAGGAAACAGCAAATAAAATGGTTTGGTCGTGTAATCAGATTATCACAAGACAGAGCAAGAGATCACCCCCGTTGACATGGCATAAACAAAGCAAAGATCACTCCATAAGCAACAAATTGATGGCAAATCTGAGGCTGTTAATACCGTCATACAGTGGAGTCTGGATAAGTAGAAGTCGCAGGGGACGAAGGAATTTGTTCTACTTATCCGAAATTCTACTTATCCAGACTGCACACATTTACACTAATTTACACTAATACCATGCAGTAGCATTGAGTAAAATGTTTGTACCACTTAGGAAACACAGTTAGTGAACAAATAAATAGCAATACAATATCAGAAATGTTGAAATGTTTAGTTTTGAAAATTTCCAAATTAATTAAAGAAAAAGTTTGTGATTTTGCTTTGCTTCTTGACTTGTGAAAAATGTCTTCCCATGGCCTGTTTAAAGGCACAAAATGGTGAGACTGCATCATGTAAATGTCAATTTTGTCAATTGATGCCAAAATATCTGACTGCGATACAGGTTGTGCTTGCAGCCCACAATCATCCTCATCAGAGTCAAGGCTGGAAGGGTCTGTTGGTTGAATGACTGGCATACATAGCTCTATAATATCAGTGCTTGAAAGACTGGCACTAGTAGAAACATCATTGTCTGGATCAATCTTCAGCTCTTTATACAATCTAGCAAGTAATGGCTCCACTGAAATGTCCAGGCTGTCTGACCTCCAAGGCATGCAAATTCTTCTGCTTTTGCAATAAGTAAAAGCCCATTTACTGGTACATTTGCCGATCTTATCACAGTGAACCATTTTAAAAGGGCAGCATCAACAAAATCGCATGCAGCAGTTCTTCTAGTTCTCTGCCTATCACTGTTGATTTGACATTCAAAAAACAATTGTTTGTAGCGGTCTTTATGCTTTAAAATGCCGGAAAGTGTCGATGTTGGAATACCAAATTGTATTTGTTTCAGAACAAGTGCTCACAGTCCCCATCAAAATCCTTCGTCGGCAGGAAAGCTGTCATTAACTATCTTGAAACCTGCAGCTTGTGTTTTCTGTTCCTTAGTCTGCTGATTGGATTCTCATACTTAGCAGAGGGATCATGGGAGTTTCTTCAGTCCACGTATGGATTCATGTAAGATTTTTTTGTCTGATAAGTTTTAATGTTGAATATGTGTTTTTATCGTACTTTGGTGTTTAGAGTTCAGACCCAATATTGAGGTGTCTGCTGCCGATAAGTTAGAGTACCTGTCTCACACATCTTCAGTAAAGCTGTTTCATCATCATGTGCCCTACCAGATGGTGTAGGCATTGATGTATCTCTACAGATCTTAGTTCCTGGTGTTCTGGGTCAGTTGCCCATATTGTCAAACAACATTTTGAGCCAAAATAGGTCTTACCAGCCATTTTAGAACTCACGGTTCCAAACTTTCAACCACACTGGATGAAATGAATGGTCATCATCATTCTTGACGGACAAACACCTTTTGTTCCTCCATACCACCTACATAGGCCTTCAGCAACATTTTTACATGTTTATCTCTTCTACCATTGATCTTTTGATAAAGTAAAACATGATGAATTGATACAAATGTTGGAAGATATCAGCATTGATGGGAAAGAACTCAGAATAATAAAGAATATTTACTGGAAACTAGCGGCAGTTAGAATGGGAATTAAAGAGGGCAATCATGAATAAATAAAGCTAGGAGTATGCGAGGGATGTGTTTTGTTAACTGATGTCTTCTTTCTCTATAGCAAAGTAATAATGATGGAGAACAAAGAGAGGCCAGGAATATGAATTGTAGGTTTTTTAATTAAACAATCCACGCCATGCAGTGATAGTGTTGATTATGAAAAAAGCAAAAGATCTGCAGCAACTTAGGGACATTGTAGTAACAGAGAGTGAAAAAAAGGACTCACCTTGAATATTACGAAAACACAAACAATTGTTACACCAAAGAAGAAGATGATATTAAAATGTGAGATAACAGTAGAAAGGAAAATGCTTAATTAAAATACCTAGGGACAGTTATAATATGAAATGGAAGATGCACAACAGAGATTTAGAGCAGAATAGGACAAGCAAAATCTGCATTTCAGAAAAGGAAAGTGTCTATTCATTAAGTCACTATCATTCAGTGTAAGAAAGATACTGCTGAAATGTTATATAGAAACTGTTTTGCTATATGGCAGTGAATCATGGAACATAATAAATTAGAAGCAACAGAGATGTGGTTCCTGAGACAAATGTTGCAAATACCTTAGACTGCCAAAGTAACTAAAACCTATTGCCTGAAAGAGGTTAATGAAACTAGAACATTATATACAATAATAAGAAGAAACAAATAGCTTTCTTTGTCATGTGATGAGAAGAGAGTCATTGGAGAACATCGTGACAACTGGAAAGATCGACGGGAAAAGTTGAGACAGACCAAGAAAAATGATACTAGATGGACTGAGGCGTGGCATGGGGGAATATCATCATCAGAGGTAATCTATAACACCAGAGACTGAGATCTGAAATAACTAGCAGACGAATAATCTGCAGCGAGCACCAATAATCAAAATTGTTCTATTTCTGACCATCCGACACATCAATTTGAGCCAGTAAATTGTCCAGCAGCAAGGGCCAATAATTAATTATGCCAATTTGCTTGCAAAAACAATGGAAGAAACACCGATGTTTTGGGGCATGTTATGTGTTGATGGTTTTACCATATGACCTTAATCATCTGATTGTTTTCAGACTTAGTGTTCCAGACCTGACACCCAACACTGGGGTATTCTGGTACTTCTTTACTGAGATGTTTGACCACTTCCGGACTTTCTTTGTGTGTGTGTTCCAGCTGAATGCCATTGTGTATACAGTTCCACTTGCTGTCAAGTTTGCGTAAGTTCTTCTGTATTTATGGTACAGAAAATACTAGTGGAATCTTTATTTGTATTATTTATTTTGTGTATGTTTTCTTGTTCTCTTGATGAGATCGGTGTGTGATGCATTTGTTTTCAAAAAACCTTAATCAACAAACGCCAAACTTCCATCGTACAATGTTACACTTAGACAAGAGAGCAACCTATTTTGTAAACACTCCCTAAGGCCATGGATTATGAAGAGATGTCATAATCTTTTGCCAGTCAGTTAGATGCTTAACAGAAAATGACGACTAAATGACTACTAAATAACTTTGTTAAAGATTGTTGTATAATGTCAGCATTCTAGATTTTTTTTTTTAAAGTAAAGGACCCTTTTGCACACCTTAAAGCACAATGGGCATGTGGTGCTCAACCCATGTTTTTAGAGACCACTGGGCACTAGGCGGGTGATGTGGTCCTTATCACACGGGTCGCCTTTACCTTCTGAGACATTCTTGGTACCCAGTTTAGGCCAAGTTGACCTGGAAGCCCGGGTCCGTTGTGAAATATCTGAATCTGTCCAGCCACAGATCGAACTTATGGCCATCAGGTCAGCAGGCTAGTGTCTTGCCATTACGCTGCTGCGAATCCTTCTAGTTACTTTAGGCATTCTATGTAAGTTTATCCTTATAATTTCTACTTTCTAGGATAGTTTATGTGTATTATAACGTTTGCTTTCTAGGATAGTTTATGTGTATTATAATGTTTGCTTTCTAGGTAAGTTTATGTGTATTATAATATCTGCTTTCTAGGATAGTTTATGTGTATTATAATGTTTGCTTTCTAGGATAGTTTATGTGTATTATAATATCTGCTTTCTAGGATAGTTTATGTGTATTGTAATGTCTGTTTTCTAGGATACTTTATTTGTATCATAATATCTACTTTCTAGGATAGTTTATGTGTATCATAATATCTACTTTCTAGGATAGTTTATGTGTACCATAATATCTACTTTCTAGGATAGTTTATGTGTATTATCATGTTTGCTTTCTAGGATAGTTTATGTGTATTATAATGTTTGCTTTCTAGGATAGTTTATGCGTATTATAATATCTGCTTTTTAGGATAGTTTATGTGTATTGTAATGTCTGCTTTCTAGGATAGTTTATGTGTATTGTAATGTCTGCTTTCTAGGATAGTTTATTTGTATCATAATATCTACTTTCTAGGATAGTTTATGTGTATCATAATATCTACTTTCTAGGATAGTTTATGCGTATTATAATATCTGCTTTTTAGGATAGTTTATGTGTATTGTAATGTCTGCTTTCTAGGATAGTTTATGTATATTGTAATGTCTGCTTTCTAGGATAGTTTATTTGTATCATAATATCTACTTTCTAGGATAGTTTATGTGTATCATAATATCTACTTTCTAGGATAGTTTATGTGTATCATAATATCTACTTTCTAGGATAGTTTATGTGTATTGTAATGTCTGCTTTCTAGGATAGTTTATGTGTATTATAATGTTTGCTTTCTAGGATAGTTTATGTGTATTATAATGTCTGCTTTCTAGGATAGTTTATGTGTATTATAATGTTTGCTTTCTAGGATAGTTTATGTGTATTATAATGTTTGCTTTCTAGGATAGTTTATGTGTATTATAATGTTTGCTTTCTAGGATACTTTATTTGTATCATATCTGCTTTCTAGGATACTTTATGTGTATTGTAATGTCTGCTTTCTAGGATAGTTTATGTGTATTGTAATGTCTGCTTTCTAGGATAGTTTATGTGTATTATAATGTCTGCTTTCTAGGATACTTTATGTGTATTGTAATGTCTGCTTTCTAGGATAGTTTATGTGTATTGTAATGTCTGCTTTCTAGGATAGTTTATGTGTATTATAATGTTTGCTTTCTAGGATAGTTTATGTGTATTATAATGTCTGCTTTCTAGGATAGTTTATGTGTATTGTAATGTCTGCTTTCTAGGATAGTTTATGTGTATTATAATGTTTGCTTTCTAGGATAGTTTATGTGTATTATAATGTCTGCTTTCTAGGATAGTTTATGTGTATTGTAATGTCTGCTTTCTAGGATAGTTTATGTGTATTGTAATGTCTGCTTTCTAGGATAGTTTATGTGTATTATAATGTCTGCTTTCTAGGATAGTTTATGTGTATTATAATGTCTGCTTTCTAGGATAGTTTATGTGTATTGTAATGTCTGCTTTCTAGGATAGTTTATGTGTATTGTAATGTTTGCTTTCTAGATAGTTTATGTGTATTATAATGTTTGCTTTCTAGGATAGTTTATGTGTATTATAATGTCTGCTTTCTAGGATAGTTTATGTGTATTGTAATGTCTGCTTTCTAGGATAGTTTATGTGTATTGTAATGTCTGCTTTCTAGGATAGTTTATGTGTATTGTAATGTCTGCTTTCTAGGATAGTTTATGTGTATTGTAATGTCTGCTTTCTAGGATAGTTTATGTGTATTGTAATGTCTGCTTTCTAGGATAGTTTATGTGTATTGTAATGTCTGCTTTCTAGGATAGTTTATGTGTATTATAATGTCTGCTTTCTAGGATAGTTTATGTGTATTGTAATGTCTGCTTTCTAGGATAGTTTATGTGTATTGTAATGTCTGCTTTCTAGGATAGTTTATGTGTATTGTAATGTCTGCTTTCTAGGATAGTTTATGTGTATTGTAATGTCTGCTTTCTAGGATAGTTTATGTGTATTATAATGTCTGCTTTCTAGGATAGTTTATGTGTATTGTAATGTCTGCTTTCTAGGATAGTTTATGTGTATTGTAATGTCTGCTTTCTAGGATAGTTTATGTGTATTGTAATGTCTGCTTTCTAGGATAGTTTATGTGTATTGTAATGTCTGCTTTCTAGGATAGTTTATGTGTATTGTAATGTCTGCTTTCTAGAATAGTTTGTGCGTATTATAATATGTGCATTCTAGATATGTTTATCTGTATTACAATGTTTGCATTCTAGATAAGTTGATCTGTATTATAATGTGTGCACTCTGTGATAGCGTATCTGTATTATAATGTGTGCACACTGTGATAGCGTATCTGCGTTATAATGTGTGCAATCTGTGTGTGACTATTGTCCACAGAGAGAAACCAGTGTTCCTGATGTACATTCTCCTGGTACTGACCGCCATATTTAAGTCATATCCCAGCTATGCTGATGCTGCCCTCTATTTTAGCTTGCTGCCCCTGTGGAAGCATACATTTTCTTGTGAGTATTCGTTTCTTATGCATTATATTTGTAGATGGATAAAGAGTACTGATTAGTTTGTTTTGAGTGCATGCAATTTCCACCATAAACCTAGTTACTGCTGTACTGTTTCATCAAGCCTATGGCCCAGTACATCAGATTTCAACAGACATTTCTGTTGCAGCCTTGTTCTCTAAAAAGTACAGGAGATTATGAGAAAGTGGCCTAGAGAGACGACAGTGGAAGATAAACTCTATGGACCGCTGTGTGAACTGAAAAAGACAGTTAAATTCATACAAGAGACAGCATTGCAGTTATAGGCATATTTCAAGTGAACGAAAGAAGAAGAGAAAGGCCATTATGGTCTCATATTTGATGAAGGGAAACTGCCAACTGCATCTTCTTGTGAGGGAGATTAGGTAGTGTACAGCTTTGTGGCAAACGCAGCACTGGGGTCTGAGTAGCCACTGGTATAAGTTAACATCTCTGCAGCTGATCAAAGCAGGACGCTCATTTATCCTGACAGTTGGAAATTGCTATCAAAGGCAAGGCTAGCATACTCCTAGGTGGATGTGGTAGGCAAGAGTAAATCACCACAGTATATTTCCAAGTCCTTAGGAATTGAACCAGATCAAAGTTAGAGAATACCTTGGACAGTCAGCGTAACTAACAACAATTGCCTAGAAGAGGCTAGTGAAAATAGAACATTATACACAATTGTAAGAAAGAGACAAACAGCGTTCTTTGGTCATGTTACAAGAAGAGAAGCATTGAAGAAGATAGGCTGTCCCTCGTAGAGTTGCTCCATGGTCTTATGACATCAGCAACCCAACACATGTATAATAGGTGCTCATTCCCGCTAAGAATATGTTGCCTGTTCTCATGTGTTCCTCATTTGGTCACATACGATTGTGGTTTTGTAATGCTGACCAGTTCCACTTTACGTGTTTGTTGATTTGTTCGTTGAAACAATCAGGTTCTCTTTTATGCCAAGTGACATTTGATTTCAGATTCTAACAGCATTAAGTGTGCTGTTCTATTCATTATTGTGTTCTTGTAGAAGGGAGCACTTGTTGCGTGAGCAGTATACATGTTTTATTGATTATTATGTCATTGTGCAACAGATGACATTTGTTTTGTGAACATTATGTGTGTTGTAATTATTGATATGTCATTGTACAAGAGGTGACATTTGTTATGTGAACCATATGTGTATTTTATTGATTGCTATGTCATTGTACAACTGGTGATAAGTGTAATGTGAACCTTTTGTGTGTTGTTTTACCAGTTTACCAGACTGCACTATATATGCAGTCTACATGTCTAAACTTGGGTAAGACCAGTCTACCCCAGCACACAAACAAGGTGCTGAAGACAAAGGCAACAGCCTGGAGGCGTACCACAGCAATCAGGATGCAATTCATAAATACAGTGGAAACTTTTGTAAATAATAATATCATCGCATGCAAGATTGAAGTATATATGGAAGGGACAGAGTATCAGACTTAAACTCAAGACAGAAAATACAGAATTACATCTGATTAACTGCCACTGTCCAAGTGACCGCCCTCAGGCACTAGATTAAACCCCAACAAAAGAAATAAAATGATAGTGTATGGAGATTGTAACAGCCACTCACAGAACTGGGGCTATGATCACATGGACCAGACAGGAGAGAAACTGCTGGACTGACAGGAAGAGAATAAATTTATCTTCTTTAACAAGCAAACTGACCCACCAATCTTCTAAACAGTTTTAAGGCCTATTGGACTATACAGTTATGTAGTAGCACATCTACACTATATGCCTCAAGACATGTACAAGGGTCCTTAATTATCATCTTGATAACCATTGAGTGCCAATTGAAAACAAAAAATATAGTGCTAGCAGAATAAACCCAATATGCCTCATGGTGTGAAAAGGCTTTACTGACAGTCTCGGCCAGCAAGTGCTCTAACTACTATGCCATCACACCTCCAACATGTCAGTATTTGTATTCCATAAATGATTTCAGTAAATAGTTATGTGATGATAGCACTAAATGACTGAAACAGTTACTAGTAAACTACAAACATTCATTGACCACAAACATTCATTGGCCCCTGCTTGCACAGAATAGACAGACTAAAATGGATGACTGAATCACTAATGGGGAGCTTATGGAGAGAACTAGACAGATCCCTGTGAACCAAGAGATGAGAGAAAGATGCTGGAGCTGGAAAGGACACACATTGAGGAAAGACTGATTATAGTCTAACCTGAAAGTCCTTTTCTGGAACCTACAGGGCGAATGAAATAGAGGAAAACATATAGATACACGGAGAAGAGAATTAGAAACAGAGATGAATACTATTGGTAAGATTTGGAAGAAGCTGCAGGAGGTAAGAGAAGATAGGACAGCTTGGTGTGAGTTAGTCGTGGGCCCATGCTGTAATGTGGATAGATGGCAGGAGAACAATGGTGGCATTAAGGCTGTTAACAACTTCTGTGTGTTTGCACTGCAGCATTTGTATCATTGCTGAAGTATGTCAGTAGAGTATTTCACCAGGCTGAAGAATAAAGGCCGCTTGCCAAAGCAGTCGTTATGTAGTATACATGCTGAAATTTTTTCCAGACTACCATCCTTACCGAGGATTGAACATACATCCTGGAATTTGTGAGGCAGACACGCTAATCCTTTTGCCACTTGCTCTTCATGCTAACAGATGATAACGAGTAGTACCTGTTGTTTCAGATTTACGCAATACCTTGGTCGTGGCCGGGATGTTCGTCACCTGCATGGTCCTGGCCCCTATCCTGTACCATCTTTGGATCTTTGCTGGCAGTGCCAACGCAAACTTTTACTTCGCTATAACTCTGACTTACTCGACAGCACAGGTATGTATGTTCCTCATTATCATTGAGTTGCATTGGACTGTTTTATCAAGCCTGTGGCTCTGCACATCCAACTTCGACAAGCATTTTTCTGAATGTGTTTTCTCTAGCTGTTTTTCTCTAGTGACTTCCCCCAGTCTACCTACAAGGCAGCAGGTCTGTGTATAGTTTCATCTGGTCCCTATCCCTTGACCTGTCTGACATGGGAGATCCTACCATTGGTAAAGTACTCGAAGTCATTGGAGCAGGCATGCCCTTCTATCACATCAAGGGGTGTATGTTGCTTGCTTGCCTGCTTGCTTGTGTTCGTTGGCTTGAGCTCCAACGTGAAGTCCTGTATGTCGGATGAAGACATCCTGTTGTCCAACATCAGTGTGGTATCATACAGGACCAAAGATTTGCGTGAGTATCCGTTGTCCCATGTCTGGCTTATTGGTATGCAGACTGGTGGTTCCTCGCCGTACAGGCAGACACTCTCCGACTTCGGAGGAAATGTGTATGCTGCTGTGTCTGGTGTTTCCTCTACCACTTCAAGGGGTGTATGCTTCTGTGTCTGATGTTAAATGATGCAGTAATAGAGAGCAGATATTAATTTTTTCTGTCTCAATCAACGCACCAGGTGATCAGCAATTGTTCATATCTATCAAGAAATGCATAGCATGCTATTTTACCTTTTACATTTGGTCTGAAAATACTAAAGGTCAGCATCAGCATGCATGTGGTCCTTAGCAGAATATTGCTGTCATCATGGCCCACTGGTAAAATTCTGAATCCTTTGTCAGTTCTACTGAATTATGCATTGTCATGCCCAAGATGTCTACAATGTACTGTGTTCATCTTGTTGAACGAGGAGACGGAGCGTGTGTAGGAATGTCCTGAGTGCAGAGATGTTGTTTCTTAGCTCAACTCAACTCAACTCTTCTTGCTTTGTCAACCCCTGGGATCATGCCCTCTGTCACTGTTCATTCCAAACCACTGGCATGTTTCTTCTTCTTCTTCTTCTTCTTCTTCTTCTTCTTCTTCTTCTTCTTCTTCTTCTTCTTCTTCTTCTTCTGCGTTCATCCAGGGTGATTTTTCAGATGTAATTGTGTTGTGCCTAGTTTATTTGCGCCCTTAGGCTGACACATCCAACTTCTGTAGATGTTTGTTGACTGGGTTAACCTTCTCGGGCTGGGATGTTTAATATGACCAAGTTATTTCAGTGTCCGAGACATGATACTGTTTATGATATTTTAACATGCAGCACAGTATATGTGGTGTCTTTGCAATAGTACACTCATTTTATTTTGATGTATGCTGTTATGAAGAAGAGAGCCTGTCCTTGGTTGGTGAACTGGGTTACAGCTGTTTTGTATTCTCGTAGGGTGGCTCTCCGAGTGCTGTAATGTTGGTTATTGACTCAACTCGACTCAACGCTTTGTTCATTGTGGCTGTTGTTCCTTTAGGACCTGATGTTCTCTGTAGAGATTCACTTGTTGCGTCTTTAACTTGCTGATTTCTGTCTTGATGGGGTTTCAAGTTTCATAATCTCCGCTAGCATGAAATATGTCTTTAATATTATTTCAGTTTGTTGTCTGTATTCACTGTTGTTGTAACATGTGGATTTTTTGTCTGCAATTGTGATATTTTCCAGCTAAATATTCTTTCATTTTTGTTAATGAAGACTTTGGTTGAAAAGTTCGATTGTATGTGTCAGTGCTTTCTATTTCGTCAAGTTTCCTAGTTCTGTCTTGTGTTCATTCCATTTCTTTAATGGTATTTTGGCTGTTAATTCTCAGCTTGCATCCTCTCTGTAGCTCACATTGTACTTCTGGTACCTATTTGATGAGTTTTGAATGAACACCAGAGATGAATTGTAGGGGGGGGGGGGGGGGTGTGTGTCCTGTCACTATTGTGGATTCTTCTATTTCAGTTGTGTGGTGTAGGATGGTGGTTACATTGTCTGTTTACAGCAGACCTCTGATATTTACAGCTTTGGGCTGACACATCTGTCCTCAACCCTGCATTTGTTGTCCAGGTTCCTGTTCACGGGTAACATCGCATGACAGTTCACAGTCTCTTTGTGGTGATATCACCAATGTCCATTTATCCCTAGATTTATATTCAGTTATCCCTAGATTTATATTCAGCCTGGCCCATCTAGTAAGCAGGGACAACACATGGGCATTCCTTGGCCATCTAAATCAACTTCCAGCAATGCGAAGCCGATACACACTTACTTGTTTTAAACCACCTAGACCACCATTCTGTGAGTTGCCGAGCGATGATCACAATCTCACCAATAAAACGCTGTCAGTGGCAGTGGGGGAAAAGAATGTGTATGTAAAAGTGCTGTGTAGAACTGATACTGTTATATGCATGTGAAACGGCACAGACAAGTTGAGAAACATTTGCAGCGGAAGTGTGGCTTCCAAAGAAGATGCCAGGAATACCATAGAAGACCAGGAAAAAATGAATGAGTCCTTCAAAATGAAATTAAAACTGTAAATTGATTAGAGAAATTATACATCATAGACAGTAAAGATTTTTGGGTAGATTATGAGGAGGAATAAACTTGAAAACTTAGTGACAGCAGGCAGAATTTATGGGAATAGAGTGCAGATCACATACTCCAATACTGCTCAAAATATGACATACCTAGGCAAACCTTCTGGCCTAGAGAAACAACAGTAGAGGATAAACTCAATGGACCACTGACTGAACTAAAACTGTCATTAAAGTTTATACAAGAGGCAACATTGTAGACATAGACAAATTTCAAGTCAATGAAAGAAGAAGGAAAAGAGCAAAGGGAAAGCAAAGAGATAAATATCTAGAGGGTGTAGCCATATGATGTAATAGAAACAAGAACACTGGCCTGATGTAAGACAAAAGATTGTGCCAGATGGCTCACCTTGACTGTCCACACATATCGGCATAGCTAATAGCTTATCTATCTGTTTACCTACCCGCCTATCTTCTTCTTATTCTTTTGTTCGTTTGAAATATATCTATAACTGCAATATTGTCTCTTGTATGAATTTAACTGTGTACCGAGTACCAAAATGAGTACCATAATGTTTTGCAGTAATCGACACATTTCATGGTGTAATTGCGTGGTATTCTGATTTCTGTGGTGCGGCTCCTGGCTGGTTACCTCCGTCTTCAGCACCTTTCCTTTACTAGAGCAGACTGTGGTCTTTCTCGTGTTTAGATGTGTAGGCATGCATACACATCTAGAACGTTCTGGTTATTTTTCAGCGCCAGAGACTCACCGCCGCCCCTTCTCCTGTTAGTTAAAACAGTTCCGCCGCGTGATGGCCAGGAGTTGGACTTTTCCTGCAGAGGTGATGAATTCACGAACCATTGGGGTATTTATGCAAGGTTGGGCGCTCACCCCAACTCTGCGCCACTGGCTACATAACAGCAACATTTGGAACATCTAGCTTAAGAATGGAGGTGGAGGCAGTCACTGCAGCCTTCCGCTGGATCGAGAATACGATACACATATCGTGATTGTTGCTGAGGAAGGTGAGGACAGGCATGCTTTTTTGCAGAGTGGCTTGCTTCACTTTGGAGGTCACGGGTGGCAAGCATCGCCTGGATCTTTTCTCCGGGGCATGCCGGTGTGCTGGGGAATGAACAGGCGGACAGATTGGTTGGCTCTGCAAAACTTGGAGTATTGATACATAACAAGGCAGACGTGGTTGCAGCCTTGTGGGAGCACGCGTACACCTCGGAGGAGCAAATGGATCATCATGGTCTGGCAAGAATGAGGCAGCTAGGAGTGACGAGGGGATCTGGCCGACGCTCGGCGCTCAGAGGAAAGGCGAGACGGACATATAATCAGATTGCTACTGGTACTATTGGTGTTGGAACTCTTCGCTGGCTGCTGAGGATGGGGACGGAGCGCCTATGGGAATACCCCAAATGTTGTGATGTCGGTTCCTAGATCAATCAATCAATCAAACATTTGGAACCCACCCGCCTATCTAATTGCCTGTTTGTCTGCATTACTCAGAAACGGTATTCAATAACATCTATTTGCAGAAGTCAAACGGTGAAATGTCAAAATTGATCACACATACGCACGCACATCTGCGCACGCAAAGTACGTGCACGCGCACACATGTGCATGCTCAAGCACACATACAGGTGACAAAAACATAGTTACACATAGAAGATCCTTCTGTCTTTTATCTATCCCCATTTGACTGACGACTTTGGTCCATATTAGCTCCATTGGTAAGTTTGGCGAATGAAGTTTTTGACCCTGAGCCAAATATGTTGTCTGGACTGCATAAGTTTGCATTCTTCAAGATATCCTGAATAAAGTATATCCATCTGGTTCTTTGTCTCTGGCCAGAGCTTCTTTGATTGTCAGTAAATTGTGTACACCTCACACTTTCAGATTCACTAACAGTTTTGTCACATTGACCTCATTGATAAGCTTAGCTATCACACATTTGCTATCTGTATGTGCTTGTTTCCTAAACAAAATATGTCTTTCTTCTTTTGTTATATCATTTTCCCCTAATTCATGGTTTTTATTTTACAGATTTTTCTAATCACAGACTTGTTGTTTGCGTATCTGAGACGAGAATATGACCTTTACCATGGAACTGAACACAAAAATGTGGATGGTTCAAAAGCCCAGATTGTGTTGGAATGAAAATGTCAGCTTTAGCTCATTACTAATTACAAAAATTCCACGATAATTTCCATTATACTGGTATATGTTTAGGAGAATTCTGGCTTTTTGAGTCGCAATATAATGAAATTAAATATTAATACATTCAACGTTTCAGTTAAATTTTGATTACAAAATCTCAGTGATGGCTGCTTTATATGTTTTATTTTAAAAGTCCTAAAGCAGAAACATGCTATTCATCATCATCATGTGCCATGTCGATAAACATGGGCGGTCCTGTTTCACATTTCACACGATCACCAGAGTCGTGTAACAGCTCTGTGGTCTTGTCTTGACCATACCATGTGGCCAACCCATACAGGTATTTACTTCTCTACCTTCACCTTGTTCTTTTCCTCTCAATCTTGCCATTTGTCACCAAGTTCTCAAATGTATTGCTTCTCATAACGTGTCCAGAAATTGTGACTGTCTACGTCTATTGGGTCTGTGATAATCACATGTTGTAGGCCTGAGTGCACGGAGAAATATGTGACCAGTCTTTCCCTCTCTTAGCGGATGATGAACACTCATGGCATTATCTGCATAGCACCCCAGCAACTGCAGTAACAGCTGCATTATATTTATCAAGAAGAATTCAGGCCATGGTAAGCCACAATGCAATGAAAGCAATTATTAATACTTGCAATGTTTCCATGAAATTCTGGTCGTCAAGATGCACACTAGGTTTATTATTTGTTTTTGTTTTTTGGAAATAGCCGGCTCTGTAGCGAAGGGTTACGGACGCAATTCATAATCCCGCATACAGCATTCAAAACACAGCTTCGGGCGATTTGGCAGCAGACCACCTTGCGTTGTTTTTTATGAAATGGTATGGGTGCCGGCTGTTCAGAAAGCAATGGCAAACTACTGAACGTAAACTTGCCAAGAGATCGTGAACAACAAAAAATATGCTGCGGTTGACTGCGAAGTCCTGTAGAGGATGTGCATATAACTTTTTAAAAACTTTTTTGAAATAGGATTGAGGAGTCAGTATGATATAAAAGTTTAAATAAGGAAGTTTGCCTGCATTTAGAGATCCAAGAAGCAAAGCAAAATAAAAAATAAATTGGACAGAAACTCATAAGTGACTAAAGTGAAAAGACTAAAGAGAAATCAGTAGAACTGTAGAAGAGAATGTCGGAGAACTGGTGAAGATATAGTCTAACCTCTGAGAATACAAATTGTTGAAGGGAAACTGTTGCAAGGAAATGTAATGAACACCTGATGACGATGTTAATTATAATTATTGTTATTCATGTTTATTTCCAATTGCTGTAAAAGTCAACATGTACACCAGTTCAAAATTGACTTGTGAAATGTCGGTTTTTATTTTGGCTGTAATTAGCTTTTGCATGTGTTGTTTTTATTTGTAATTATTGTGTTTAACTCTGTTGTTGCTGTATTTTTAAAAAATAATAATTGTATTTTAATTTATGTTTTTAATAATTGTATATTAACTTCAGCTTGTTTATTATAATTGTATTTAAATTTCTACTGTTTTAACTTTTGTTGTTTTTTTGTTTGCTTTGTTTATAATAATTGTCTTTTAACTTGTTTTTACGTTAAGTAGAACTTTGCTAAGCGCATGTTTTGACCATGAAAGACTATTGTTGGCCGACTTTAAAGAACCTGGTGTCAACATCAACTCTACCCACTACTTGCAAACACCGGACAAGCTGCAAAATGCCATCAAGAATAAACGACCCGGCATGCTTTCTCGCGGTGTGATTTTGTTGCATGATAATGCTCGTCCGCATATCGCAAAGATTGTGCAGGAAGCATTAGCAAGGAAGAAGTGGGAAATTCTGCAATATCCAGCCTATAGTCCTGATTTGTCACCATGTGATTTTCATTTGTTCGGACCTCTAAAAAAAGCTCTCAATGGGGCAACAATTTCACAAAGATGCAGACGTAATGAACGCGGTAAACACTTGGTTCAGTGAGCAACCACAATCTTTTTTGTGGACGGCATTCGCCGCCTACCTAAGCAATGGGATGCTTGCCTGAATGCCTATGGCGGCTTCTTCTGACCAATCCATGGTGCATAGTTCATTCAAAATGAATGCTTTGTTAAATTCTACCACACCTGTTAATGTTTCTTTCATGCTTTTGTAACAAAACCATTGGAACGGGTTTCAAATGAACGTCCCTAATATCTCATACACACTATTGGGGTGTTCCTTGTTCATCCCAGAATCTTCCTCACGGCTTCATTCTATATGTGCTCTAGTTTCACTAGCTGACTCTTTGAGACAATGAGTATTCCCAGTCCATACTCTACCAATGACAAGATCAAGTGCTGAAAAAGTGTGAATAGCATTTTCTGCCCCATGTCCCTAGCTGCCATACTCTTCCGAGCACTGAACCCCTTCTGACATGTTACAACTTCAACATGATCCCTTAAGGACAGACTTCTATCAAAAATGATTCCCAGGTACTTCAGTCTGTTTTCTCTATTCACATTTCTACCATTTATTGGGAGGCCAGCTTTAACAATCTTAGCGTCCAGAGAGCATCACAAGACAGTTAGTGACAGCATTCATCTCCGTACAGCAGTCATCTCCGTACAGCAGTCATCTCCGTACAGCAGTCCGCCACTTTGTCCAGTGTCGCCTGCAGTTCCTGAGCTGTTTGATTTCTGCCCCTTCCCTGTCCGTATGCGAGAAAATCATCTGCAAATGCTAGTATCCTTCCAGTCCCTAGTGTTTCCAGGCTTGCAGTCTTGCTCATATACGTATACACATTGAAAAGCACAGATGAAATTTCTGACCTCTGTGGTTGTCGGTTGGGGGGGGAGGGGGGGGGGAAGACTATGATACATGGCTCTCTGAATGTACCCAGCTGGAGAACCACTCTATGAGAATACAAGACAGCAGCAATCCAGTTCACCAACCAAGAACAGCCTCTTCTTGATAAGAGCGTACATGAAAATATCATATCTGACTTGTACGCGTCCTGGAGATCAAGTGCTGTCACATCATAGTCAAAAGTGGCTGCATTTGACCAACTATCTTTCCCTGGTCAGTTCCTTAAAAACATGGGGGGGGGGGGGGAACTATGATACATGGCTCTCTGAGAGCCAGAAAACCACTCTACGAGAATACAAGACAGCAGCAATCCAGTTCACCAACCAACACCAGACTCTCTTCTCGATAAGAGCGTACATCAAAATATCATATCTGACTTGTACGCGTCCTGGAGATCAAGTGCTGTCACATCATAGTCAAAAGTGGCTGCATTTGACCAACTATCTTTCCCTGGTCAGTACCTTAAAAACCTGCTGGGGGGGGGGGGGGGGGCGCACTTTTCCCTTTATAAATATTCCTGAAGCTTCACAGTTAAGATAGACAGAAAGAAAGAAAAATAATAATTCTTCAATAGCGTTAGATATTAGAAAGAGAAAGCAAAACAATAATTCTTCAATACCTTTGGATATTAGAAAGAAAGATAGATAATCACTCTTCATTAACTCTTTGGACATTGAAAGAAAGGAAGAAAAGAAAGATAGACTATCAATCTACAATTCAAAAAAGAGAAAGAAACAATCACTTTTCAAACCTTTTGGAAAATAAAAAGAAAGGCGGCAAATCATTCTTCATCACATTTTTGGACGTTAAAATGAAAGATATAATTAAATGAACAAAAATAAAAAGGCCAAAATCCTACAATATGCTTTTATATTAGAGGAAAGAAAGCAAAATAACAACAATCACTCTTCAATATTTCTTAGAACGAAAGAAAAATAATAAATTCTTCACTACATTTAGATATGTTGAGTTGAGCTAAGGACCAACATCACTGCATGCAGGACATTCCCATTTGCGCTCCTCGTTCAACAGCCAGCGAAGAGTCATACTACTAATCGTTCCCACCGCTATATATATGATTTAAAGTTCTCCTGGTCTTCCTTCTCAAGTTTTGAGATTCTCCCAGAACCCCTACCGATCCCCCGCAATCTCATTATTTCCACATATGGGTTCTCAATCTGTTCCTCCGCCTTCTCCACCTGGTCCCACAGACACACCTCCACCTGGTCTCACAGACACACGACCACCTCTCCCTTGTCCATAGGTAATCTACCACCAAGAGGTGCATTCCCTGCTAACCTATCAGCCTGTTCATTCCCTCCGCACGGTCAAGGGGGAAAAATCCTTACAATTCTCACAATCTGTAACATCTGAAGCGAGGTGAGCCATTCTACACGAAACATTCCTTTCTCCACCTTACTAAACATACTCTTTGAGTCTGTAATGAATATAATGTGTGTTGCAGATATTATAAAGAAGAACAATCACTCATTTTGTAACTTAGAAAGAAAGATAAAAATACAATCACTCTTCAACACATTTTTGAATGATAGAAAGAAAGAAAGAAAATTAATACAAAAACAACAAATAAACAAGCCATAATTCTCCTGTATGTTTTATAAATTATAAAGGAAGCAAGAAGGAAAGAAAGATATCAACGTTTTCCAGTATTACTGATGTATTCACCCAACTGGTGTATTTGACCCAACTGAAATAATTAACAGCGAAAATGGAGAACCAATAACTGAAAGAAAAAAAAAACAAATCATAAAAAGATGGAAGCAGTACTTCTAACAACTTCTCAACATCCCATCAGATGTCACAGGAATTTAAAAAACAGACACAGATGCCACCGATGAACTAGAACCAGACATACTGAAAGAAAAATTTATAGAAGCCGTTAGATTAGCCCCATTGAACACATCACCAGGGCAAGATGAAATACCAAATGAACTAATTAAAACAACAAGAGAAGTAGGAACAGCATTGCTACATAGACTATTCAACCATGTTTGGGTAGAACAATAGATACCACGAGACTGGGGAAACACCTTAATTATCCCAATTTGGAAAAACAAAGGCAGCAAAAGAGACTGCACACAATACAGAGGCCTTTCACTGTTGAGTCATACTGGGAAAATATTTTGCAAAATTCTTGAGAAAAGATTACGAACTACTATAGAACCCCAGCTAAGCGAAACACAGCTTGGATTTAGGAATAACAAAGGATGCACAGATGCCATTTTTGCTCTTAGACAACTTATATAAAAATCAATCGAATTTAATGAAACACTCTATTAAGCCTTTGTCGACCAAGAAAATGCATTTGATACAGTAGATAGAAACAAGCTGTGGGAAATCCTTAAATATGGAGAGTACACTTCTAACAAACCTATGTAGAAGCTTATACAACAACAGTGAATGTATAGTGAGAGCAACTGGAGGACACTCAGAAACCTTCACCATAAGATCTGGAGTACGACAAGGTTGTGTCCTGTCCCCTCTCATGTTCATAACATATATAGACAACATATGTAAAGAAACCAGCTAAACAGAGATCCACAAGAACACCGCATGCCGAGAACACAGAAGAAGAACCATTTGTAAATCTAACCATTAGAGAACTCCTGTTTGCGGGCGACCAAGCACTAATAGCAAAATCAGAAGCTGAATTACAAGACCATATGAATAGTCTAAACGAAATGTGTAGGGAACATAACATGAAAATCAGCACAAGTAAAACAGAGGTAATGACGGTAACTAAAGAAGAAAAGGCAACAACGATTCACCTAAAAGAATGTCCCTTGAAACCAGTAAAGAGTTTCAAGTACCTAGGAAGTATAATATCATCAAATGGCAGATCAGAAGACGAGATCGAAAATAAATGCAATAAGGCAAACCAACTCATTGGACACATGGCACCAATACTAAAGAACAAATATATATCAATAACTACTAAGAAAGCACTGTACAACACAATCATCCTACCAACTCTATGCTACCAATGCCAAACCTGGACAATGACAGAAAAAGAGAAAAGAAAAATCACAACAGAAATGAGATTCATGAGATGAATACTCAATGTATCAAGAAGAGATAAGATCAGAAATGAAGAAATCAGGACTAAAGTGGGGGTTATAGCTGCACTAGATTTTATTAGAAGGCAGCAAGTCAAATGGTTTGGCCATGCAAGCAGATTACCAACTAACAGTATACCACAAGCAATGATGTACAGACCAGAGGGAAGCAGAGGAAGAGGCCGACCACGTAAACGATGGACACAGGGAATAACAGAGTCCATGGGAATATCGATACATGAAGCCCATAAGCGGGCACTCTAACGCTGTTTATACTTCACCTCGACACCGCAAGGTACAAGAGGAACATGATGAGATGAGATGATTGGTGTGTTCTGTAGAGTGACATGACAGCGTGTTGACTAATGTAGGCCTATTCTCCAAAAAAAAAAAACTGTGTTGTCCCATTCGCCAGATGAAAGAAAGAACGAGGAGGGAAAGAAAGAAAAAATGAGGAAGGAAAAACAAAATAAAGAAAACTACTCTTCAATACTTTTTTTTTTTTTAATAGAAAAAAAAAGAAACTATGAAAAATATCACTGCTATCAAGTAATATTTATTAATTCTGTAGAGATACAAGTCAGTTTCTTTCTTTCTTATCTCATCCTTTCTTTACAGACAAGTCACTGAAGTTGTTCTGGTGACTACATAAAAGTTTGAATGGGGTAGTCAAGATCAAGAATAAAGAGTGTTCCTGACTTCCAAAGTGCTGACCTTATCAGAGATCTGACGAGAATAAGAGCAAAGCCCTTTTCGAACGCCATTAGAGCAGAGCAACCAGACAGACATGAGAGGCCGAAAATTTGCCAATTCGGTTACCTCAGATAGGTGTATGGTTCAGAACATTGCAGTTAAAGACACAGCGACAGTGAAAAGAGATCACGGCTGTGCTTCGACGAAAAAAACAACAACAGCGCACCAGGGCCAGATGGTATAACTATAAGGTATGACGACATCAGTATGTGTACCGACAACGAGCTAGAGGAACTAGCAGATATGTACAACAGCATAGCGAGTGCTAGCATCAAGGAGGAGTGGTTACACAGCTATCTGATTTTCTTGCCGAAGACTGGAAAAGACCACACACAATTTCAGGAATATCGGGTAATAAGCATGCAAAATATAATAGGTAAGCTGCTGGAGAAATTAGTTGCCAGAAAAATATCAAGCCAGCTAGAGAGGCAAGGTCGTTTCCCACCTAGCCTTGGAAGGTACCATCCAAACAGATAAACCTGGACCACCGCAACAGTTTTCGTCTATGATGTCTATGAAGGTTTCCACTCAGGCATTGAAACATGTGCTGCGGCGATTGATCTTGAGAATGCGTTCAACAGAGTACCGTTGGATTTTTTAATGTTTCAGCTTCTTGAACTCAAGATGAGTCCAATTCTCATTGGATCGCCGCAGCCCTCTTCCAACGGAAAGTAGTTTTTAGATGTGGCAGTTGGACTTCTGAATCAACAACAATATATCCGGGTCTGCCACAGGGATGGATTAACCATTAGGCAAACAAGGCACGTGCCTAGGGCACCAAGCATTTGGGGGGGGGGGGGGGCACCACAAGTCCTCAAGAAAAATGTGTATATTGTCCCGGTAGCGTAATTGCATGGCATAAGCAAATCGCAAATGTAATATTGAATCGCACATTATTTATATATACATACCCTGTGCTGCCCATTCACTAAATCTGGTAGGCAGAAGTGCCGTTGACTCTTGTTTAGAGGCAGTAAACTTCTTCCATACAGTGCAACTGATCTATACTTTTTTCTCAGCTTCAACCAAAAGATGGAAGATTCTGAAAGGATGCCTTGTGAATGAAAAGCTGGTAAAAGTCCCTTTCCGATACTAGATGGGAAGCACATGATGTTGCAACTGAAGCCATTCTAATGTCTCATCGTCAGATTATAGAAGCGTTAGAATGTTTACAAGAAGACCAGTCACAGAAGGGGGACACCAGAAGAGAAGCAGAAAACATTGCAAAGAAGATGCAAGAATTAGAATTTGCTTTCATGCTTGTCTTTTGGGAAGAAGTGTTACAACATTTTCACAGGGTCAGTCAAGCTCTACAAAATGAGCACGTGAACTTGAAAACGTGTGCTAATTTGTATTCTTCACTAGCAGATCACTTGCATGAATCTAGGAATGAATTTGAAAGATTTGAAGAAGCTGCAAAAGAAATAACACCAGGTGTGGATTATAAGTCAACTTTGACCCGTAATCGTAAACGAAAGACAGTGGGCATTGATGGTGATGCCCCTGAGGTATCTCAGAATGCCAGAGACAAATTTCGTATAGCTGCTTTCTACACCATTGTTGACAAACTTGAGACAGAGATGAGTAGACGAGGACAGGTATATAATGATCTAGCAGTTCGATTTTCTTGTTTGGTCGATGTACCACAAACATCTCAGTGTTGTGAAGGACTAATAAATGCTTATCCTGAAGATCTGAACAATAATTTATATACTGAACTACAACAGTTCCACTCATATATTCGCCACAAGTTTCGTGCATCAAAATCTGACAACAACACGTTCAGTCATGCAGAACTCTACAAAGTAATAGTTAGAGACAACATCGAGTGTGCTTTTCCAAATGTAGAAATCGCCTTGCGCATATTTTTAACATTAATGGTTACGAACTGTTCAACTGGGCGCTCTTTTTCTCAGTTGAAACGTACAAAAAATCCAAGTAGATCGACAATGAAACAAGAAAGGCTTGATTCCTTATCTTTGCTGATGATTGAGGCAGACTTGTTGCGCAAAATTAACTTTGATGATGTACTCAAAAACTTTGCCAGACGTAAATCTAGAAAAAAGAACTTTAAAATGTAAATGTGTGCTCTCTCTGACTTTCTTATCTATCAAAAAAGTTACAGTATTTTTGTCTACTATTATTACAAAATTAATTAACTATTAATTTTAATACAGAAATACCTTATTGTAGTAGGTTTTATATGAGTGATAGTAGTACAAACATATGTGTTTACATTTCACAACTGTTTTTCTTTGTTAGTTTTTTTTGCATAATATTGAACATACCAGCAGTCAGTGGAGGATCGGGGGCCCGGGGCAGTAGGGGGCACCCATGTGGGTTTGTGCCTAGGGCACCAAGATGGCTTAATCCGGCCCTGGTCTGCCACAAGGATCACCATATCTCGGGTGCTGTTCAACGCCCACACTATGAGACTTACCGGCGAGCAGATAAACAGGAACGGGGAGGAAAATGTCATATGTCGACGATGTGTTAGTGCATCGTCAGGGTAAGAATAGAGATCAGGTTGTTCCCCCGATGTGTCTCCACATTGCCGTGGTGGGGGAGCTTACTTGTCCCATTGACCCCATGTGCTATGTCGATGGATGGTAAACTACATATCGGACAGGATATGGGATAGGGGCCAGACTAAGCGAGACACAACCTGCTGCTCTGCGGGTAGACTGAGGATAGCAGTCAAAAATTTAAATCAGGCGCACGCAGGCAGAAGTTCTTGGTCCGGACACATACTCTAAAGCTCTCTGTCTAAAGGAAGACTGAAGCGTAGCAACTTTGTAGAAACTGCAAAACGAAAGATTAGGGCAGATCCCATACTTAACATATCAACAGTCAAGCCCATTTACTATGCACACAACTTCCCAGCTTGGAGACAGCAGCAACTGCCTGAGATGATAGAAAACATTCCTGGTATTGAGAAAAAGAACACTCAGCATGAAACAGAAAGAAGAGAAATAACCCTAAACTACATAAAAGAACATTACCCAAGCAGCAATTGGAGCCATGCATATACAGATGGATCAGCCAAAAATTCAATAGAGAATGGAGGAGGAGGAATTCTCCTAAATTTAAAAAATGGAGTGAAAAAAACACATTCAGTGGCAACGGGAAAGTTTTCAAGTAACTTCAAAGCAGAGGTAGAGGCTCTGAAAACTGCAGCAGAAATGCTCTTGATGGAGGAAAATAAAGAGAAGCAAATAGCTATCTTCACAGATGCAAAGTCAGCTGTCTCAATACTGAAGAGCAATAACAGCAACTAGCTGACCTAAGAGCAGCACTCCATGGTCTAAGCCAGAAATCCAAAAAAGTTGTAATACAGTGGATCCCATCACATTGCAGTATACCTGGAAATGAAGAGGCTGACAGACTGGCAAAAGAGGGCGGACGACTACCACAGCCTGACATAGACATAACTTACAATGAGGCAAAGAGGTTGATAAAAAGCACCTATAAAACCAAATGGGAATCAGAGCATCCAGGCCACCAGAAGGATGATGCATATTACAAACTCGACCGAAGAGAACAAGTAGCAATCTTCAGACTCCGCACAGGACATAACAGGCTGAAATACCACTTGTTCAATAAACTAAAAATAGGAGATACCGATGAATGTAATTGTCGAACTGGAAAAATGACAACAAAACATTTGCTGCAGGATTGCCCAATATATGCAGAACAGAGAAAGATATTTTGGCCCACACCTGCTTCATTTGAGGACAAGCTCTATGGAGATATCAACAAGCTCAAGTTGACCGCAGCTTACTTTAACTACATACAGGTTGACATTTAAAGGTGTATGAAGAAGTATTCAGACTGCCACACTTCATACCACAGGTATGTCAGTTACAAAAGCCTCCCAGAGTCATGAAATGGAATATTGCTCGGATAGCAGATCCATTACGTGGAAAGTCCGAATCAAAAGCTCACTGTGTGAGCTTCATAAAAGGTGGAAAAAGTGTCCTAGTGGCACGAAATGGAATATTGCTTGGATAGCAAATCCATTACGTGGAAAGTCCGAATCAAAAGCTCAATGTGTGGGCTTCAAATAAGGTGGAAAAAGTGTCCTAGTGGCACGAAATGGAATATTGCTCGGATAGCAAATCCATTGGTCGGAAAGTCCGAGTCGAAAGCTCATTGTGTGGATGTCATCTGCAGACTGCATACTTCTGGTTTCCGGAAGAACAGCCTATGGTGAACGGAAGGCCCAATATACGGAAGTGAGGCTAAGCAGCCATGTGCAGGACATGACGATTCCTTGGGTGAGCCCAGTACCAGAGCGCTGTGTGTTGGCTCTGCAAGTATGGAAGCCTCCTTGGATGGCGGGGAATGCCCATGGTCTGCCCCTGCCTTCCCTTGAGGGTTGACCAGGATGTCTTTGGCTGTTCTATATGGACCAGCTGGGATGGGAGATAACACCACACCAGTGAGAGTCAAACGTCCTAAGAAACCCCCGGAAAGGTTAACCCGGTCAACAAATGCCTAGAAGTCGGATGTGTCGGCCTAACGGCGCAAGAACGCAGCTCTGCTGTAAACAGGCACAACGCAATCACATCCAAAAAAAAAAAAACAACTCCGAATGAACGAAGAAGAAGAAGAAGCTCTCTGTCTAGGGTTGTGGCTGAACGCCTCTAAGCCATAAACCCTCGGATGTGAGAGCCTGACCGATACCCACCTACCGAAAAATGGAGGTGAGATTCTGAGCCAGCTACATGCCCAGTTCGGATACTTGTTCGAAGGCTCTCGTCTGGAGGATGTGAGGGATCCCCGGATGAGGCCTGGCCGTTTCTCGCTCACTTCTGCACGGAGGTAAGGTGCTGAGCCGGCAGCACATGTAGCCTACCTCGTGAGCGAGTACAAAAAGGTTGAAGTGCCCCAGTCGAAGGAAATGGTTACGAAAACTGTCTGTATCTAACTCATAGAGAGTCTAGACAAAGGTGGAAAAACGTCTCAATAACACGAAATGGAACGCACGGCTATCGAATTCATTGCGTGGCCCGAAGACCAAAGCGAAAGCTTACCTAGAGGATATCGCCCGCAGACAGACCGTTCCTGGTGTGTGCTTGAGCGACCAGTGGCAAGCGAAATGTCCAACACATGGAAGTGAGGAATTAAAGCAGCCATGAGCAGGACGTGGCAACTCCTCGGGTGAGCCCAGTCTGAGCAATATGTGCCGGCTCAGCAATTATGGAAGCCTCCTTGGATAGCGGGGTAATGCCCATGGTCTGCCCATGCCTTCCATTGAGGGTTGACCGTGATGTCGTTGTCCATTCTACTTTGACCAGCTGAGATGTGGGCGACACCACAGCACTAACAGTCTAACGTCTCTCGAAACCCCGGGAAGGCCAACCCGTAAAAGTGCCTGCTGAAGTCGGATGTGCTGGCCTACAGGTGTCGCTTATTTTCCCGGGAGGAAAGTGGAATCAACAAGCACATCTTCAAGCTTATTATCTTTTGGAATTATTGACTGACTTCTGTCTACACTCCTCCCTTCTGTCTTCCCTTCCATATATCTATTCCTTTCTCTCTCTCTCTCTATTATTCCCTCAACACATACTCCGACAACAGTTCCTTTCAACGATTAATAAAATATTTATTAATAAAAACTATGTCTGGTGTATGTATGGGCTGTGTAAGCGTAGTTGATAGTGTATTCTATTGTTGGTGCAAGAATGAACTCGTAATGTCTAGCAGCGGTATCACATCTCGCACAATCATTCTGCCAAACCACCGGACATCACATAAAACAGGAAAGGTCTCACCCTGGATGTTCCGTATGCTTGAGTCTGATGGTAAATCCGTTATTGAACGAAACAAAACTGTTCACCACTGGATCACCGTAACGTAATAATATTCCAGTAAGTCTATGACTTCGCCCGAGTTTGTTTCATGAAATTAATTATCCATACCGAAAAAAACTACATCACCACAGTTCTGCATATTGTCTCTAATGAGTAGCAATGTTTTGACTTGTCTATTGTTTCTTAACTATGCGTACAAGACGTATGTAGTTTATTTTGCTTTGCTTTCTGCAAACTTATCTTTCTTTTTCCATTATTACTTTGGTTATCTGGATTCTTTTCTTCTTTTTCAAAGTTCCTTTAAAGGTATGTTTTATTTCGTATTAGACCTTGTCTAGGTTATTCCTTGGTTTATTGAGGTATTTGCTCTCCTTACAAATGAAATGCCTTGAGTTTATCAACAAAGCTTTTCCTGTACACAAGAAGTATGTGTCTATCTTCTCTGATATATCCGGATGGGAGTTGGAACCTGTGAGAAGTATAACATATCAAGTGATAGGCGTCTGCCACTTAATACTACTTATGCAAGTGTCCTTCTCCAGCCGTAATGACAAGGCTTCCGAAGTAAACACCAACATAACACATATGAATTCACCAAAGTCTAAACTATACACTAATAGAAAGCAATGGTAAACGCTATGCACACACATCTATTTCCCTATGCTAAACTATTACGCTAAGGTTATAATACCTTATATATTCACTTATCCTCCCGGAATCGAAATTAATAATTAAGCACATCGGCACTAATATCCCATTGCCTTAAACAATACGGGACTATAATTTCTTTTCCACCCTTGGGAGTAATAGATATCTCTGTCCAGTTTGGAACACACACTTAATCAAGAAACCCCACTTTCTACTATTTATAACGAATGGCCCATCCTCCGTTAGTGTGTGATGTTCATACCTCAACACTCGTCTCTTGACGTATCGTGCCCATCAAAAGGCGTTAAAATCACGTAGTGACTATTTGCTCGTTTCATCCGTTGTTACGCTGTTTCCCTGAGTTCCCCGTACGCGAATACTTCAAAGCATCCTAACTCGTTGATCGTTTTCTCCGTTCATTTTTCCCCCAACGCGATCTCCTCGGTTCCCGTGTCCGTACGATCCGATCGTCAGGCAATGAACTCTGCGAACACCTGTATCCTATTTTTCATATTCGTAGGTCAATGATCTTTAATTTATCCTCCTCTCAGAATGACGTACACAATTGTTAACCCTCCTCCTTCATTGTAGTTTTATATGTAAGTTATTAAGGAATCACTAAACTATCATCATTCTGTGACAACGGGTGCAAATAAATCAGGCACTACGCAAAAATCGTCCGAGTGAAATGTCTTTCGTGCTAGGAACAGCTCTGACTAACTAGTTATCCGAATAGCTCGTGTCCGGAAAAGCTCTGACTAGCTAGTTTCCGAATGTTCGTTGCGCCCGGAACAGCTCTGACGGGCACATCAACAAGCACATGTCCGTATCGAAAACTCGCTGAGTGGATACCGTCTGCAGACCGGTCTGGTCATTGCAGGAAAGGCTCGTGGTGAACGATATGCCCAATATATCGAAGTGAGGAATTAAAGCAGCCATGAGCAGCACGTGAGCCCAGCACCAGGGCGCTATGTGTCAGCTCTGCAACTATGGAAGCCACCCTGGATGGCGGCAAATGCCATGGACTGTCCCTACCTTCCCTTGAGGGCTGATCGCGAAGCATTCGACCGTTCCAACTTGGCAAGCTGGGATGTGGACGGCACCACAAACGTGAGAGTCCCACATGAATGCTACCCTGTCAAAAATGCACGCTAAAAGTCGGATGTGTTGGCCTAAGGGTCTCGACCCAAGGGTGCATAACGAGACACACCGCAATCACATCTGGAAAAAAAAAACACTCCGAATGAACGTAAAGAAGAAGAAGAAGAAGAAGAAGAAGAAGAAGAAGAAGAAGAAGAAGAAGAAGAAGAAGAAGAAGAAGAAGAAGAAGAAGAAGAAGAAGAAGAAGAAGAAGAAGAAGAAGAAAAGATCAGGTTGCTATGGAACTACAAACCGAACTCAATCGCATAAGCACTTGGTGTTTGGATCTGGGGCAATAGTCAACCCGACGAAGGCAGCAGTGACATGGTTCTCTTTGAATAACCATATTGTCAACACTCCAACACCAACTGTAAATCTGCGTTCAGAGACGGTGGAAAGAACGCAAGCATTGAACTATCTGGGGAAACGTTTTGATCGACGTCTTGCTTATCTTGAGCACATAGACTGGGTTTTAACAAAAGCCAAGCGAGTTTTGGCTGCGATGCGGGTGATGGCGGCGGCAAACTGTGAGCAGCGCCATTTATGTTTCCTGTACGAGAGTCTGGTCCTTTCTGTTTTGGAGTATGCCATTTTGATCCTGATTATCAGCCGTAAGCAAATAGAAAGGATGGAAAGGATACTGGGCGATGCGCTATATTCTTGATTTTCCAACCATTGGGGACAGAATACAAATTTGCAGAGCACGTGCCTACCTCAGAGTCAACGCAAACACACAACATCCATTGCACAGTGAAATTAAGAAGGTAAAGGGCAGCAGGTTAGAAAGAGGAAAGTCGTGGATTGGTGAAGCCGACGACATTCTTCAACAGGTGTGTACACTTTAGGACTTAGAACCTGGCGAGGAATGGGTACACATGCCAACATTTCCTGTACGTCCTTTTCAGTTTGCATCCAACTAGACAGAAATTCAGGTCGTATTTCATGGAAACAAAAACAATCAAATGCAAAGGTCCTAGAAAAACTGGGAATGAAGAGAGAGTTGATGAAAGAAATAAAGAGGAGACAAGTGAAATATTTTGGCCACGTTAAAAGACATGATACTCTTATAAAAACCATACTGGATGGAAAGGTTGAGGGCAAGCGAGCAAGAGGTAGACAACGATACAAGTGGGAGGATAACATCAAGAGATGGACGAACATCAGCCTGACAGAATGTACAGTCAAGACGAGAGACAGACAGTGTTAGAGATCAATTGCAGCCAACCTTCATTGCGGAGACGGCAGCTTATTGATTGATTGATTGATTGATCAGTTATCAGTTAGGGTATCTTCATTGCACTCCGGACAGGTCCATAGGTGCTCAGATCCTTCCCCCCCCCCCCAGCATATGCATCAGCGTCCGGTGGCTAATAGTGCCAGTTCTGTGTTGGTTGACGAGACACCTCGTTTTTCCGATGTACCTCTCGTGTCTGGCCGTGCCAATTCTTACTCCCAAGTCTTTCATCCTGAACAGCGATGTGGATTCACTGACGTCAAAGTCCTCTGTTCTCGACATATCTTTAATGACGTTAATAACATCGGCACGATCCATGGGCTGGCCCTCTGCAGGGGGTGCAGAGCCAGCCAGTTTGTCAGCTCGTTCATTTCCCTCCACTCCCGCACTTCCCGGGACGAAGATGAAGGTGACTTTATGGACAACAGATTTCCGCAGGGACTCAGTCCACTGTCTATTAAAAGAGGTGTGGCCAAACAAGAACACTAAGCAGGAAGCCAAAAAAGATTAATAAACCAACACAGAACTGGTGTCGTTAGCCGCTACACGCTGCGGGATTTACCGAGGAAGGCATCCGAGCACTTACACTTATGGACTGAATATTTCGATGTGCAATGAGGATGATGTGTCGACTAACTAACTAACTTAACTATCCTTTCTTTACAATATGTATTGCATGCTGGTTTTGTTTTCTTTAAATTGTTTCCTCCCTTTTTTCATTCTTTCTGTCTGTCTTTTTTTCTGTCTATTCAAGAAAGTCTTTTCTATGAAACCCACAGGCAAATAAAATAGAGTGAGACCTAAAAGAAAACGCTCGAAGAAGAGAAATAGAGATATTATTAGATATTAATGCGTAACCGTATAATGAGAAGAGAGGCATTGATAGTGACGACTGAAAAAAAAAACAAAAAAAAACAATAATCAGTGGGAAAAGAGGCAGACCGAAAGAAAGGATGCTGAAAAGACAGACGGTGGCAATTATAGTCTGTTCACTTTTTTTTTTTGCCCCAATATAAAATTCCATATTTTAGTAACCAATTGAGGGAAAGTGATGAGATTTAGCATATAACCTTATCATTATGTCCACCCAACAAAAAAAATTTTGTTCTGTAGATTGTACAGCAGATTTCAATGTTTGTTTATATGCGGTATATAATTTACGGCTCTGAGATTAAGTCCATCATTTTAAAAGTATTACAGCTTCACCAAGACACATCCGCGTTTTTTTAAAAATCGTCTCGTGGTTTTCGTTTTGGCACAGACTGCGCGCAGTTAAATGGGATTGTTCAGAGGTGTCTCCAAAGTGGGTTCTTTCATGAAACGTGATTATATAAATAAATATATAAATAAATCTTACCATTAATATAATATTAATAGCTAATATTTGAATGTGTGAATATTGTTCAATGGGATTGAAAGTGAAATTGTGTATACTTTAAACAATGGCGTGCAGAGGTTCTTTGATGCCCGGGGCTAACCCCTTGATTGGAATCCCCTTAATTGTTCTTTCCCTAATTCATTCTTCCTCCCCTCCCACTGCACTGTGCTGCCCCCTCTCCCTAATTGGATGCCCCCCCTACCGGCTGGATGCCCCGGACCGTCGCACCCCCGCACCCCCCCCCCCTCCTCTGCACGCCACTGACTTCAAAGCATCGCTATGAAGTTGTACACATATTTTTGTCAAGAAGCTGATCGCAGGAAACTGTTTCATACTGTTACAAATCCCGAAAAAAGAACATTGCGTGCATTGGGTTTGAGTAAACGGTCATTTCGTCGATGGGTGCAAGAATCTGGAATGAAACTAACACGCGATAAGCAAACGGTAGGTAGAAAGGCAATTGTAGACAGCTTTGACAAGAATGTCACCAGGCGAGTTATTATAAAAATGATGGATGCCAAAGAAACAGTGATTGTAAGAAAACTGAGGGTTTTGTTGAGAAAGAACAATAACATAGAGCTATCCAAAACAACTTTGTGGAAAATTATAAGGACATTAGGCTTCACTTTTAGAAAGTACAAGGGAGGTAGAAATATCCTTTGCGAGCAACCGCATTTAGGAGCCATGAGAAGCAGATATCTACGTGAAATAAGGGAAATGCGCAAAGAAAATTATGACATAGTGTATTTGGATGAGACTTGGATCAATGCACACCACACAAGTGAAAAGGAATGGCAATCAATGGATGGAAAGATAAATCGTTATGTGCCCAGTAGTAAAGGACAGCGTTTGGGCATAGCTATGCTGGTAGTACTCATAATGGCTTACTACAGAATGCTGGGCTCGTGTTCGTATCAAAGCATACAGACAATAGGGATTATCATAATGAGATGAATGGTAATGTATTTAGAGATTGGCTCGAGAATACAGTACTTCCATCCCTTGATAGACCGTCTTTTCTAATCATGGACAATGCATCATATCACAATGTTGTTGCCCAAGGAGACAAAATACCTACGGCATCGAGCACAAAGGAGGCAATAAAGATATGGATCCGAAGGGAAAATATACCATTTCCAGAAACATATTTCAAGCTACAGTTGTTGTCTCTTGTAAAACAGGCGCAAAAATGCAAGAAATATCAAATCGACAAGTTGATAGAAGAGCATAGCCATAGGTGCTTGAGACTTCCGCCTTATCATTCTCATTTAAGCCCTATAGAACTTGTGTGAGCTAAAATTAAGGGACAGGTGGCAGCTGCCAATACTACATTCAAATTGTCTGACGTCAAGATACTAACCCAGTCCGCGCTATTAAATATTGATAAAAGTTACTGGAAAAATGTGAGGACCACGTGTTGAAAGAGGAAGAGTACTATTGGAGAAAGGATGGATTGAATTTTATGCAACCGAGAGCAATCATCAACCTACTGGAATCGTCCGACACAGATTAAGGTCTGAGCAGATCGCATACCTTAATCTACGTGCACACTTACTGGGATATTTTGCTCCAACTATTCAGACGAACTGCAGGCCCTAAACATTACAACATCAGCATAATGTCAATGGCAACAGTTGGTATTCCACAGTGATGAAGTTTCAATTCCACAAGCCCTCAGCGGTGACAAACAACTGTATTGAAACACACACACACACACACACTAACACACACACGCGCGCACACACACTAAACGCATTGAATACCAACAGAAGAGTAATATTGCGGTGGAAACTGACATATTGTGGCATAACAAGAAACGTGAGAGCAAACACGTTGTCAAATTAGGGGACAACACACGTGCATACGAATCAATCTATAAACTTCAATGAAAAGAAGGGCTTCCCTTGGTCGTTAAGAAGAAAGCCCACTACAGAGACACTGACAACTATTTTCATAGTGCAAAACAGGTAATCATGTTCCGTCTCTGAACGGTAAACAGCAGAGTAAACAATCTTTCACGAAGACTCAAAGCGGGTCTGTCACCCAGGTGTACGTGTGAACAAACTACACAGACAGCTGAACAGATCCTTAAAAATGGAAACATGATGACTAAATTGCGGTATCATTTCTGGTCACTCCATACACACAGCTATTTGGAAGCTTTCACGAACTCAATATAAAAAGCTAACACGAATACTTGTGTACACATTATTAACCAGCAGCTGAAGAAACAAGAAGGAAATTAAAAATAAGGTAAGAAATATATTCCTTCTACTTTCCTGTCAATTTACAAATTATTTACCCCATACCTCTGTAAATTCTCTGTCTTTACTAGTATTACACATTGCACCCCTCTCGGGATTCTCCGTGGTGAAGTAGTCAAGCCGTCTGACTCGGGCTCCGAAGGTTGTATGTTCGATTCCTGGCCGCGTCCTTCATTTCATGAGTGCATTTTTTTCGGAGACTCCCGAGGGTCGTCGCTGGAGCTAAGGAGTTCGTGCTTTGTGCGACGCTTTCTGCGCTGCGGAAAGAGACTGAGCCATATGGGATAAAAACCCGGTGCAATGCAGCCGACTCTGTCGACTATTAAGCTACTTCTTTTATTGCACCCACTACCATACGAATCGAGATACGCCTTGTGTCGTCATCTGAATTGGCGGGGCATTACTGTAAAACACGTTTGTTAGCGAGAAATCACTAGTTTTTCAGCAAAACATCAAAGAAATGTCGACGCTTTCGATGACTTAAGTTGCTTTCGGACCTATCAAAGACATATTCCTTGGGTGGGGGTAAATATAAGACGGCAGGAAAAATTTCATAACGATGCAACAGACAGTTTTCAAAATAATTGATCGTGAATGACGGCATTCATTTCTGGACATTCTATAGAAATATCATCAGCAGAATTGACAAAGAACACCATGGACCGGTCGATAAATATCATCTGTGGCGAGCCATGCACGCATACGTCAATTGTCAGGGCACATGATGATGATGATTATGACAATTTTGATTTCAACATTTATCGTTTTCCAACACAGAAGAACTCTGTAGACATTGCAGTTGTAAGTGCATATGCCAGACGTCAGACAGGGGCATTGCATCGTGTCTGATGACCTTAAGTTTCGTGTTTACTGTTTACAAGTGTTAGCAAACAACATTCTTGCGCCCAATATTTGTAGACTTATAAGGTAAAGCAGACGTAATTTGATTTAGTTTGTTTCTTCTGGTTGCTAGTAAAAATTAAAGTCAAGTGCATTATATAATTTATTATATTGTTGTTATCTGACTCAAATAAAAATTAACTAAAGTTTTTTTTTTTTTCATTTGCCTGTCTTATTTTATTATTATTTATATTTACAGGACTTCGTTGTAAACACCAGCACTTTACTGCTGTTGTTGATGTCTTGGCAAGTTTACGTTCAGTAGTTTGCCATTGCTTTCTCACTCTGAACGACCGGCTTCCCTTACCAACACGTTAAAAACTTAAAACTGAGCCCCGGTGATGCCAGGATTTTTTCTCGTGAACTTCTAGTAATAAATTTCCCCTGGTCTCTGGGTAGTAAGATCGGATGCCCGTGTGTATTGTTGCGCACGTAAAAAATCCCATGGCAGTTGGAAATCGAAAAAGAGTAGCCTAACGGCGCTTCCCGGGCAAAATTTCGAGTTAAAAATCTACCCAAAGTATTTCAGGATCCTCGGCGGTGCTACGGAGTTCGTGCACTGAGCTGAGTTTCTCCAGACTCAGGTTTGAGTTAGGAGAACGGAGCACTTATGGGTTGCACCCCGTGTGCCATGATGTTGATCCATCTACTAAACTACTAAAACTGAGCATCACACTGTCTGCTGCCAAATCTTTTGCAGTTGTGCTTCAAACGCAGGTAAGCGGAATTGCGAACCGCGTCTGTAATGCCATTGCCACGGAGACCGGCGTACACAAATTAGATAAAGTAAATTAAACAAAACACATCTCTCACATTTACAAATATTTGAAATATCAAATAATTTCAGCAGATTATTGGTTTAGATTGTATACTGGTTGGTTCATGAACATGAATCCTCCTAGAAGAGTTTTAAATCCCAAGTTGATGCATTCACGTTCAGATCGTCTAAGCCCTGAAAAGGGCTTTCATCTAATCATCTAGTATTTCTAGTCTCTAGGAGTAGGACCTTTCCCCCAACCCGTTATCAAAATGGTGCAAACTACCATCACCATGTGGAATGTTGCAGAGTTCTCATACCTCGCTACAAGTTTGGAAACTAGCAGAGTGTACAAGACTCTTACTCTTACTGGAACTTTATATTCACGGTGAGGCATTACTACTTACTACTACTGATAATGTGTAACCAGGCCATGATACATCCATCCATCATGTGCCATGCCGGTAAGCGTGGGCGGTCATGTTCTGCCATCGCATTCGATCACCAGAATCGGGTGAGATGGCAGAACATGACCGCCCACGCTTACCGGCATGGCACATGATGGATGGATGTATCATGACCTGTTTACACAATAACAGTAGTCAGTAGTAGTAAGTAGCAATGCCTCTCCGTAAATATAAAGTTCCAGTAAGAGTTTTGTACAAAATTAATGGACTGGATGAGGATGGGATTATTGTGGATAACATCTAAGTTGATGTTTACTCCACAGGTTTTAGGTATCGGAGTGTTTATACACAAAATTTTGTGAATAGTTCGCGCCGCTATACACAAAAATTTGTGGTTGGTCACGTGATTATTTAGCTGGTCATGTGATGTCTACTTCCTTGTGACTACATTATTAATGTTTGCGGAACTACCATTGTGTTCTCGGTAGTGTAGTGGTTGGTATCTCTGCCTGTTAAGTGGGAGACTGGGATTCGACTCCCCGCATAATTTTTAAAAAATTTTATTTCTTTTTTAAAATTTTTAATCAATCAATAAGGTGCCGTCTCCACAATGAAGGTTGGCTGCAATGGATCTCAAACACTGTCTGTCTCTTGCCTTGACTGTACATTCTGTCAGGCTGATGTTCGTCTATCTCTTGATGTTATCTTCCCACTTGTATCGTTGTCTACCTCTTGCTCGCTTGCTCTCCAGTAAGGTTTTTATAAGAGTATCATGTCTTTTAACATGGTGAAATATTTCACTTGTCTCCTCTTTATTTCTTTCATCAACTCTCTGTTCATTCCCAGTTTTTCTAGAACCTCTGCATTTGATTGCTTTTCTTTCCATGAAATACGACTTATTCGTCTGTATATCCACATCTCCAGGGTTTCTATAAAATATATATCACTGTACGTAGAGTGTGTCTTTGTCGACAAATATCGTCTTTGTGAGGTTTGAAGAAAAAGAATTTGCAAAAAAAGACAGACAAGAAGAGAGAATAATAGTCTTCTTCAAATTTGTGTGTATAGCGGCTCGTACTATTCACAAAATTTTGTGTATAGCTTCTCCCTTTAGGTATTTCATTGTCAACCCAATGTCCTGTACTCTGGTGCCCATTTTATGCTAGGATGACTGAGGAGCTCAGGTCAGTTAGAAGAGGGAAAAATATCCCCTGGTCGATGGGGATTTGATTATATGACCACTCTGCTGGCAGGCAAGCATGCTAGCCACTGCGCTAATGTAGTTCCTTGAAGAAGGCAGTACTCGACAGCAGAGACGGGGTGAGGATTGGGGAGCCTAAACCCACAGTCAAGTAGCCATGATGGGGTATGAAGAAGGCAACATGGTAGCAACGATGTGTACAGGTGCATAGCAAACAGCCGACATGGAGACAATGACAGAGGTGAACAGTTGAGAAAGAAGCCGGCTTCTCACGGCTAAAGGTGCTAGAATATGTGTAAGGGGAACAAAGCACCAGGTGCATGATGTTCTCCCTGGGGGAGGGGCTGCTTGGGAGCAGGCACAAGTGGAGAAAACGAATTAATGTCTCGATACATGGTTCAAACTCCTGGCAGGAGAAAGACAACCCCAGTGAACTAATCCCCAGAGTGTCAAAAAGGTAAATAATCCCCAGAGTGTCAAAAAGGTAACGGGCCAAAACATTCCGGGAAGGGGGAACCCCTTCTGACGATCAGAAACCTCTTATCATGCTTGCACTGCGATGGTTTTTACCACTTTAAATATGAAAAGTTATTACAGTTTGAAATAGCAGTCACTACCAATATATGGACACTATGTCATATTTCTACATATAAATATTTATAGTTTGAAACTACAAACATTTCAGCGGAAAACTTAACATTTCTGTATTTTAAGGAATTTTTGCAGTCTTTTAGATTTAGTCCTGATTTTGTACTAAATACTACTATAACTTTATCTTGCCAGGTTTCAAGTTGTAGAACAGCTCTAACTGCCAGAGTAGTTTTTCCAAGCAAGATGTCAGTGACATTGAAATTAATAAGCCGTGGTTTGGCTACCCCATTGTTTAGCAGACGGATTAGTGGTCTAGCTGGCACATACAGTAATGTTGATATTACTGGCCTGTTTGGTACACCCAGAAAAACATCACAGAGGACTTTGTCATGTCTGCCTCAGTCTGCATATGGAGGAAACATCTTGCAGTTATTGAATGCAACAGACAGATCTAACAACCACTCTATCAGCAGGTTGTATTCATCATCATCATCATCATCATCAGAGAAAAACCCATTAGGACAGCTTGTGTACAAAGGGCGTGTTGCTAAAGGGCTTAGAGCATTGAAGATCTTCTCTCTGAGCACAAGTGCCATTGGTCTGCTTGCCCAGCCATATTTGCTGATAACCTATCAGAACATGCCATTGGTTGCAGCACTGCCAATTTTTGCAACTATTAATTGCTTTGTGTTTTTGAATCCTATTTTAATTCATTTCATTGCCAAAAAGTATGTGACGGAGTTGTATTTTAACCCAGACACGAAGGTTTTCACCGCAAATATTCTGACTTTCTTTGCCAGAAAGGAAGCAATTACATTCACAGCTGCAGATGTCACTGTACCTGATATACCTAACATGTTTGCGATGCTAACAGTTCGGGGTCGGCCATTGTTTGTGCATGAAGAGGACTTCACTAGTATTGAAGTATACAAGCACTTAATGGGTTTTGATCGGCCATTACAGCTTTGACATGAAGATGCAGTGAATTCTGGTTACCAAGAAGAAGACAAGACAAACCCATAATGTTACAGCAATTGTACAAGTTGTAAAAATGTTTGGTTGCAATATTTTCAGCAGTTTTGTGTTTTTCAATCCCTTAACTTCATCTATAGAGGTAGGGATGTGGAAGTATACAAGTACTTAATGGGTTCGATAGACCATTAAAGTTTCTACATGAAAGTGCAGTGAATTTCAGTTATCAATGTGAAGACAAGACAAACTTTTTACAGCAGTTGTGGTGAGCTAAAAAAAAGATAGTGACGTTTATACTAGTAACAACATTGCAGAAATATACAATAAATTTCAAGTGAACACAGGAAAAAGAAGAAAACAGCAATTGTGCAAATATTAGATATGTTTGGTTGAGACATTTTGAGCAGTTTTATATTCTTCAATCCTGTAACTTCATCTGTAGAGGTTGTAGGGAAGTAGAAGTATGCAAGTACTTAATGGGTTTTGGCAGTCGATTAAAGTTTCTATGTGAAGATGCAGTGGGTCCCAGTTATCTACAGGCATACAAGACAAAACCATAATGTTCCAGCAATTCTTCTTCTTCTTCTTCTGCGTTCATGCAGAGTTTTTGTGTGTGGACGTGATTGCGTTGTGCCTGTTTACAGCAAAGCTGCGTTCTTGTGCCGTTAGGCTGACACATCTGACTTCTGCGGGCATTTGTTGACCGGGTTAATCTTCCCGGGTTCCAGCAATTATATAATTTGTAGAAGTGTTTGGCTTAGAGACTTTCAGCAGTTTTCGGCCCTGTAGCTTCATCTGTTGGTTGTAGATATAGGTAAGCTACAGTAAATTTTGCTTGGATAAGGTCATTCATTGTTCCTTCTCTATGAAAAAATGTACACGTTCTGTAGCCTTCCATTCTTTAATGTTATCAGTCCAGGTTTTATTTGTCTGGTGCTATGGTATTTGCGTTAACTGTTCCCTGAGGGATGGTTTCTTGCAAGAAATCAAGAAGAGCTACAAGGCCAAACCATGAAAGTTTAATTTTATGTAAAATAAATATATATTCAATGTTTTTGAAGACTGTGTCATGGACATTCCTTTCTTTTTTTGTGTCTGTCTGATATTTGTGTGTGTGTTTTGGACTCAATTGTTTTGTGGCTGTTTATAGCAGTTAAAAAAGTTAGTTGTGTATCCTTTACAGGACGTTTGCAGTCAACACCAGCAATTTTTGCTGTTTTACATTCATTAGTATGCTGTTGCTTTCTAAATGACTGGCACCCATACCATTTTGTAAAAAACGAGCGCAACACGGTCTGCTGCCAATTCGCGCATAGCTGTGTTTCAAACATGGGTATGCAGGATCACGAACAGCGTCTGTAACCCCTTCACTATGGTGACCAGCGTTTATAGCAGAGCTAGGATATTTGTGACTGTTGTCTGAAAATTTAAACTATCCTGGCATTTGTTGACCAAGGTAGCCATTCAGCATATGGACAATTTATAAAGATATCAGAAAATGCAGCTGAAGACAAAGAAATGTGGTTTTACAGAAGAATGTCAATAATATGGAAGCCAACCTTAGTGATGATGATTAAAAAGGAACCCAAGATACAGGAAACTGTTGTACTATTCTGTGAACTGAATTGCCCACAATGACCTGTGTTATAGGGGAGTGTGTAGCATATGAGTTCCTAGACCACTCAATTGTCACAAACTTGCATGGCAGATGAGATTTGTCAGGAGAATTTTGACTATCATGTTCAAGAAGGAGATGCTTTTCTCCATCAAAAATTAGACTGGAGACGAAGTCCTGCATCATTATGAACCAAAGAGTAAGAGACAGTCGATGAGTGGAAATACTGGTTGTCTCTGGGATAAGAAAAAAAATTCAAAATGCAGGAATCCACTGGGAAAGTTATGATGACCATCCTTTGGGACATCAAGGGCCCTATATTGGTGCATTTCCAGGTCTAGTGCTTGATACAGTGACATGCTAGTGAACAAATTGAAGCCTGCGATACGATTGAAGTGCCGGAGACTTCTTTCAAAATATTGTTGCTGCATGACAATGCTCACCCTCACGCGCCTGTCGATTCACTACATGCTCTGAAATTTTAGGTCTTGAAACATCCAGCATAGAGTCAAGACTTGGCAGATAGGACTTCCACATGTTTGGACCCTTAAAAGAACATGTGTGGTGTCCGAGGTTTGCAGATGACGAGGTAATGGCAGTAGTGCAAAATTGGTTTAAAGCCACACCCAAAACGTTCTTTCTAAGAGGCATCATCATGCTAGTGGATAGGTAGACCAAGTGTGTTGCCAGGCAGAGGGACTATGTTGAGAAATGACACACAATATCTCTGGTTCACACTATTGTAAAAAAGGTAATAAAATTCCTGTTACTTAAAGACTTCCCCACACAGTATTTCATTTAGTCATTCCCCATGTTTCTGATGCATACAGCAGTACTGATTTGACTTAAATATTCTAAAAGTTGATGTAGCTCTATATTATTGTTTGTTGTCCAGCTGTTTAAACTGTCCACATTCATTTTCCCCCCATATCTCTTGCCCAATATTTTGCTACGTAAGGCAAATTTCTCTACTCCATCTCTTCTGTTCATATCCCCCATAAATTTCATTTGCCTTTTTCCTTATGGCTTGTGTGTCTGAATAATCTAGTAATGCTACAATACTGTAGCATTTGTTGTCTTCTTCCAAATATTCTTTTTTTTAAAATACATCACACCTCCATTGTCCCACTGCCTCATTGTCCAGCATTTGCACCTATACAGAAGGCCAAGCAAGGTTAGAAACTTCTTTTGTTCGCTTGAAATATGTCTATAACTGCAATGTTGTCTCTTGTATGAATTTAACTGTCTTTTAGTTCACTCAGTGGTCCATAGAGTTATCTTCCACTGTCATTTCTCTAGGCCAGAAGGTTTGCCTAGATTTGTATTTTGGGTAGTCTTGCAGTATGTGCTCTGCTGTCTGCGACACCAATCCACATGTGCACATGGCTGACTCAGCAATCTTGAATTTTGTATACATGTGGTTGCGTAATCTATTGTGTCCTGTTCTGAGGCGCAGAATAATGACTTGTTGATTAGAAACTCTTAAAAGCATTGAAGAACACTTATGTGGTGAGGGATCCGACTCTCATCAGCCCACTCTCAAATCATGGGTGAAAAGATAGTCCTGCTTAAGACAGTTTATGCCAAGATCTACCCTAAAGATAGGTTATTGCTGAATATTCATTATCTGTGTGTCATACTAATGACAGAAAACAGCATCCTGTCTCAGAAATTGAAATCCTTTGGCTATACTAAATGAAATGTCTCATTGGCTTAGAAAGAACAGTAATGAAAGACATGGTCCCAGAGAGAAGCAGGGCTTGCCCAACAAGACAGTGGATTCAGGACATTAGAGACACTTGGGCATGACACTGCATGAGGTAGGGCAACTGGCCAAGGTTTGATAATCTTCACTGAGTTATGGTGAGAATGATGTTCAGCAAAGGACTTGTAACGAGATGACCAATGACATTTCTTTGTTACGAGGGGCTGGCCCAAATTTATAGCAATCAATGTATCTGGGCATTTATGCAACTGGGAACTATGGCTAATCATCCACTCATCAAAAAACCGCCTCTCACAAATTTATACAGTGAGAATTCTACCCCAAATACTGTTCTGTTGTGGCTCACACTATCACCCAGAACAAGTCCACATACTAAGGCACTCATTTCTTCCAGGAAAACCTGCTCTTTATAATTTCAAAGGTAGAAGTTTTCATGACCTCCCCAAAGATAAAAGTCACTAACACACTGATTCTGGAAACAAACGACACACAACTAAATTTCCAAGGAACGTATATCAAATGCATTTATTGCACACAAAAATAACTGTTAAAGTGAAACAGTAAATGTATCTCTTCAACAAGGTAATGAAATAATTTCAACGTTAACATTGCTCAAATTTCAAATTGTTTTCATGTTCTTATAAAAGAATAGAAATTCACTTTCTGCAAGTATATTCCACCATTAAGAAGTGGACAATAAACATATATACATTAATTTGCACCAGAGGTACAGACATCTTCAAATAACAGGGGCACTAACCTGTGAACACAAAGGAATACAATATTCATGATGCATAGAGATATTTGGAAGTTTGTGACAAAGCACTTTGCAGAGGTTCTCAAATAATGCTGTATTTTTCTTTACTTTAAATATCCACCACACATTTTCATTTTAAAAGTGCATCATCTTTATGAAGCTGGGTGATCCATTCCATTCTTCATTACATTTACTCAGAACCAAATGAGCTAAGCATTTGTACAAGTTGACTAGGTAGTACCACAGATGTCAGTGAACTGAATTCCAATCACAACCACACAAACCAGCTCCAAAAACTACTGACGATGACTACAAAGACATTCACAAGTAAAATTCATAAGCTGGTGCTCTGTTCATCCAGCAGTTGTTTTTTATGTTTACTCAAGACCCTTTATGTTATTACAAATTAAAGAGGACACCCAAGGTACTTTGTCTGTACCAGCATAGCTAGTAAAGGCACGGTAGAATCACTGAGAATAATTCAATCACTGGAAATGTAAATGCTGGTCTTTACATTCAGTTAACATTTCCCTACTGATGGATTTCAGCAAACATGTTTTAGGATGTTATGTACTGCCCACACTATTGTATGCCTTGAGTGCACTGAACAATAAGATTAGAAAGAAATTGAGGCCACTGGTTTTTCTTAGAATGCAAAGAAAACTAATGTCCATATGTTGCATGAGGAACATTAACAAGATAGGTAACTACCCACATTAGGTCAAGACAACTGTCATTATCTGACCATGTTAGGAGAGGGTCTGCAGAAAGTTGTGACAAGTGGGAAGTTTGAGGGTTTTGGAGACAGAGAAAATGCTGGATTGATTGGCATAGTGGCCTGGAAGATGATCCACGACTGAGCTTATCAAGAACACAGAAGACATATGTTTGGGGAGGAACATGATCAGCTGCAACAGCCAGCATGCCACATTATGTACACTAAGCTAGAAAATTAAGAAAACCAAGAATAACCTACTCAATATGATGGCAGTGTGAGCCATGTAATATTTCACAAAAGAACCGGAGAACACTTTTAAACAATCAATGATGCAACATGATTCCTAAAATAGGCACCATGACATTTTTTGGGAAGGTAAAGCAGCTGGCATAATACTGACCACATCAACCACCAAGTGCTGATTGGTGTATACAATTATGTCCTTTATGCCTAGTTGCATGTAACAGAGTACTTTACTTTTATGCTACATGATCATCTAAAGATATGGCTCTGTGGCAAAGGGATTATGGATAGTTCGTAATCCCGCATACCCGTGTTTGAAACACAGCTGTGGGCGATTTGGAAGCAGACCGCCCTACTTGGTTTCTTTTATGAAATGGTGTAGGTGTCGGTTCAGAAAACAATGGAAACTACTGAACGTAAACTTGCCTACGAACAGCCAAACAATTCTGGGGTTGACTGCTACATCCTGTAAAGTTTATGCAACTAACTTTTATACCATATAAAAAATATGACGACAGCACATTTGACAGATAATACCGGTGGGGTGTGAAGTGATAGGTCTTCACATAATATAGTTAATTTAGCTGCATATCTTTTATAGGACGTTGCAGTCAACACCAGCATTTTTTACTGTTGTGATGTCTTGGCAAGTTTACGTTCAGTAGTTTGCCATTGCTTTCTGAATGACTGGCATCAATACCTAGGTGAAACAAAAACAAACGCAGTGAGGTCTGCTGCCAAATCGTGTGCAGTTGTGTTCCGAACGTGGGTATGCGGATCATGAACTGCATCCATAATCCATTTGCAGCGGAGCCGGCACATAATCTAGTAGCAACTCATAAGTTCTGAAGAAACTTCAGAGCAGGGGGGCTGCAGGGTCTCGAGGTATGGTGTCCGCCTCAAGTTCTGGAGGTTCCGGGTTCAAGCCCAGGTGGTGACCGGACTTTTTCCTCATGGACTTCCAGTAATAAAATTTCCCATGGTCTCTGGGTAGTGAGATTGGACGCCCGTATGTATTGTTGCGCACGTAAAAAAATCCTTTGGCAGTTGGAAATCGAAGAAGAGTAGCCTAAGGGCACTGCCCGGGCAAAATTTCAAGGAGGAGAACGGAGCACTTATGGGTTGCACCCGTGTGCCATGATGTTGATCCATCGACTAAACTAACTAAACTTCAGAGCAGAGATAGAGGCTTTTAAAAACTGCAGCAGAAATGTTGGCAGAGAAAAGTAAAAGAGCAGCAAATAGTTCTCTTTACGGATGCGAAGTCAGTTGTTTCAATACTGAAGATCAGAACTAGCAGACTTGTCAGAAATCCAAAGAGATTGTCATACAATGGATTTCTTCACATTGCAACCTGGAAATGAAGAAGCCGATTAGTTGGGCAGGGAAGACTTACCTCAGTCTGATACAGAGGTCAAGAGATTTAAAAGAAGCATTTATAGAACCAAGTGGAAATCAGAGCATCCAGGTCACCAGAATGATGATGCATATTAACAACTCGGTAGAAACAAAACAAGTAAGAATCTTAAGACTCAAGACAGGACACAATCGGCTGAAATACCATGTTTAATGAACTAAAGATAGGCGATACTGATGAATGTAACTGTAGGACTGGTAAAATGACAGCTAAACTTTTGTTGCAGGAGTGTTAAAAATATGCGGACCAGAGAAAAGTATTTTAGCCTGCACCTGCTCCAGTTGAGGACAAACTCTATGGAGATGTCAACAAGTTAAAGTTGCCTTCTGCTTTCTTTGCATGTATTCATACTGAGGTCTAAAGGTGAACGAAGCAGAAGCTTGCAAACTGGTATCTCTCAGCCATAGGACCAGAACACAAATGTGCTGTCTCCACATTTTGCTGATATGATATATCTTTAAAAACTAACGGTACTTAACCCATTGCACAGATCACAACCACTAATTGAATAAAGACAGTGAATGTCAGCTCTTTGTGAACATAATGCCACCATGTGCTACAGTAAGGTGAAGGTGGTCCCAAGGCAGATAATGCCTGTGGGGTGGAAGTGATAGGTCCTCAGTAATCTGGATTGGTGCTACAGAGTTTGTGTACTGTGCTGATTCTCCTTGTGTGATCTATGGGAGGAGACTGGAGCGCTCGAGATATTCATGTAGATAAAAATGATCCAGTATTCTAGGTTATGGTACTCTAAGGTTGGGTGAGCTGTTTCCTTCCTTTTCAATTTGCCTTCTCTGTCAATCCCCAGAAAATACTCAATTTTCCAGTACTCATTTATTTTTCTGAGCGGGATGTGTTGTTCACAAGAAACCATGGAAGGCAGGTGGTGGATGAACTGTGAGGGCAGCCGACATAGTTGTTGGTTATGGTCTCAAGTTTTGTGACGGTAGGCAAAAGATCTTTCACAAGACAATGGCTAGCATCACCGGCCAATATGGTCACTGCCAGGAAGGAAAGCAATGGCAAACTACCTTCTTTAAAGTTGCCTAGTTTATCATGATTCACCTAATTATAGATCATCACAAGAAAAGGACAGGGACACTGAATCTGCAACATTTAGTAGATGCGGTTGTTGTACACAGTGAACAACCAGGGTTAGAATTGAATTGTAAGAAGACAGATTATGGTTGTCACTGAGATGAAGGAAATACCACAATGTAATATACAATGGGCATATCTCGGAACAGTTATAACATCTGATGGGAGATGCCTTGAATAGATTGCAAAATGAAAAACATACTGACCAATAAAAAGATGTCAACTGCAATGAGAAAAAGAGTGTTGAGGTGCTACATAGAACCTGTGCTTTTATATGGATGTGAAGTGTGGGCAATGAACCGACAGGCTGAAAAACATCTGATGGCTGTGGAGATGTGGTTTCTGAGGAAAATGCAAAGAATACCATGGACAGACAAAAATGAACAAGTCTTTCAAGAAACAAACAAACATCATAAACTGATTAGAGACATTAGATGTAGACAGTCAAAATTTTTTGGGCATGTTATGAGGAGAAATAAATGGGAGAACTTGGTGATAACTGGCAAGGTCAAGGGGAAAAGACCAAAGGGAAGACCGAGAAGTAAAAACCTGGATGGCATGGCCGAGCCAGGAACACAGAGCTGATCCACGACTCTAGTGATCAAGTGAGACGGCAAAACATGACCACTCATGCTTATCGGCACGGCACATGATGGATGGATGGACTGGTAAGAAAAGTGAATGCTGGGATCACATGGCCATAATACCTCTGAAGTCGGAGTGGGTTTGCCTGATGGCGAGGGACACTTAGTAGGGAAAGCTAACCCACATGCAAAATTAAGTCCAGCATTACTAGAAGTAGTGTGTATGGACTGCGCTTGAGTTCTAAGTGAGCAAGCACCCAAAAAAAATGGCCATAGTAACTAAATGCACTAATTACTGTGTTGTTGGGATAAGTTGATCTAGGCTATCATAGAGTGCACTCACTACTGTTGGATCATGGGGATAGAAGTGTGTGCTCAACTGCCTTAAAATATGGTGGAACTGCGATAAAGCTGTGAAAATGTAAACATAAAATGAGACAAAGTAGCCTTAGAATGGTATGGGCAGTATTTACACTCATCACAGTTTGGTGGCATGTTCTGTTGTATAATTTTTCATAACATGATGAAACATTAACACAATAGTTAATAATAGTGCAATAACCATGGAATTTGGTTAAAGTGAGTAAATGCTTGGGTGGTTCTGAATCTTCTATCCTACTCCCACACCAGCATGACATGCCATATTGTTTGAGACAGCATAAAAAATAAAACAATCAACGAAAATTCCAAGGAAATTAATATAATTAGAAAACAGTAATCTTCACAAAACAAAATGAAGTATCACAGCTGGCTTTTGATCCTATCACAACTACTTAGTTTGCCATAAACTCTGCCATTTCATACATACTCTACCCTATGTAAATTTTTCATGATCATGAAGTATGTTCAGAAAAGCCAGCATCAGTGAAGCACAAATGCAAGTCAGGCTGAAGAAACTTCATATAAAACATATGTCAAAACCAAGGTAAATAAATGGAGTATAGGAAAAAAAAGGGAAGAGGAGAAAGTTAGAAACAAGTTTCAGGTTTAAGATCCCACATGCAAAATTAGCCCCATGTGGATTAAGCTTGAGTTGAAGGCGAGTGAACGAAAAAGAAAAGGTTTCGAGATCACTGATGAAAAGAAAGAAGATTGACAACAAATCAAATTAATATAAGAAAGACAAGAATACAGAGCAATGAACTAGGTATTTTAAAATTTAAATCTGAGTGCTGAAGACAAAGAAACAAACAGGATAGTTTGCTTGGAGAAATTAGTTCTGCATGCAAAAATAAACAAAAACTATTAAATATGAGCTTGAAAATTTTTAGCAATGAGTTTGACCCTAGGTACTACACACATACAAATAAATATCAGTGGAATGTTAATGAAATGATGACAACTGTTATATACAGAACAATGGGCCATTCAGAGAGCCATACACCAAAGCTCCAAACATACTTTCATTCTATGGGCTTGTTTACTGGAAAATCACTGTCAATAAAGTAGTGGAAGCACAAATAATTTAGAACACACATACGAATGAGAATTGCAGTCATTATTCATTCACAAAACTGCCATACAAATTGTTGAGTGTGGAAAACTGCCGCTGCTCAATCAAACATTTATTCATGTTTTCTCCTCTCTGTAGAAACTGATTGTCTATTCTGCAATATTGTCTCTTGTATATGTTTCACTGTCTTTTATAGTTCTTCGGTGGCCCATAAAGTGTACCTCTTGTTTCTCTAGGCAAAAAAGGTTTGCCTAGATATGTCATATATGGGGCAGTCTTAAAGTAAGTGTTTTATTGTCTGCATTGTTAATCTACACATGCACGCCAATCTTGAATTTTGTATACATGTGGTTGTGTAATCCATTGTGTCCCATTCTGAGGCGTAGAATAATGATTTGCTCTGGTCTGCCCGTAAAATGTTAATCATCTTGTGGTGTTGGTGGCTTTCTGATTTGATGATTCTTTTCTTTTAATGAAATGTGACAAATACCTCAAGTTGCTCTTCTGTTGCTCCTGCCATCCTGCTCTCTCGTTTCCAGGCACTCACAATGAGATATTCCCATTTATGTATGCTCTCTACCTGACTTTGTGTACAACTTCCCAAATAAACAGCAGTCAATAATTTGTCTTGTCAGAGTAAAAGATCATCTGACCATTGAACTGTGTCTCTGAATGAACACGAAGGCACCTTCATGTAGTGGGTTGACACTGAAATACCTGAAACATGTGGAGGAAACATGACCAACCTTGGCCTACTCCCAGCCTGTCTATGTGCTGTGCTGAATTATGATCTGGTTGTATTCTAACATGCCTTTCCACAGATGTAAAGTTTCAGTACCAGCCTTGCACACCTTACGGGTTTCTGAGCGTGGAGAAGTGAAGAAGAGCTGTCCAACACAGTTCCTGTGGGGATGGCACTTTAGTACTATGTCAAGAAGAATGTCTCCACACCAACTTCACTTATCATACAGATGTGGGATTAAACCCTTTTCATTATATACAACCGACTACTAGGCGGCCGATACATTTGACTTAACTTAAGAGGTGAAAGTCTTCCTGAGGTTTCACAAGCAACAACAACACAGTGGATTTAAAAAACACCAGCTTCTAGTCATAATCTGTGCAGTTTATCACATTCTCTTGTGTTATATTATAACACGTTACACCAAGTACCAGACAGAAACTGTTTAAGTATATAACAAGCCTTCTAAAAGATCTGAACACTGAAGAACACAGGCTCATAGACAGTACCATGTCTCAGAAACTAACATATTTGGCCATATTAGTCACAGTGGCGTGGATATAACATGTCGAAGGCATGGTTCCTGGGAGCAGAGGTCGCCTAGCATGAGGATATTGTAGACATCTTGGGCATGGGGGTAGATGTGGTGGCAGAAATGGCGCCTTGATGACAATGACATTATGCTGAAGACCTGCCACATACTTGGTGATACCACCAGACACTTGCAACAATAGCAAGATGTTTCCCACCAAAACAGCACCATTTACTTCAGCACAGTTGGTACATGCAAATGCTCCATTTATTTTACAAGGAATAAACACTGAACAGTGTTACCTTTGCAGTCCAATATTTAAAAACATTTAATACACACACTTTCTTCATCAAGTGTCTTGTTGACTGGCATAGGTGATTATGCTTCTCCACATCCTGTGCCCTCCAACAGCAAGTATCAGTTTGTGCGCTGACACCCTTCCATGCCATGACACAACTATCAAGATTCTTCTCTCATTGTCCTCCTCCATCTCCTTCCACATATCTTTCAAACTGTCACAACATGATTCAGTTGTTCTCTTCTTATAATGTGGCTAATACATGACAGTGGACACTTGTGATAAGTTGTCCAATCTATATTTAAATTACTAATTTTTACTTTTTACTTGGAATCAGCGACTGGCAAGAGAAGGTCAACCAAACAGACGAATGGAGACGGCTTGTATCTGCAGCAAAGAACCTCAATGGCTCGGAATGCTGAAGAAGAAGAAGAATTTTTCAGCATTCTTCTGTAAAACCACATCTCTGAGCCCTCAAGAGATTTTTCTTTGCTTCTTTACTACTTGTCCAGGATTAACAGCCATAAGTTAAAACTATTTCTATGTAATGGACTTGACCAATGGTAACCATCACCCTAAATAGTATCCCACAATGGACACATGTCAGCTGTTTTTGTGTGCACCTACAATGAGTTACAATCTGTTTTGGAGCTGAGGTGACAAAATGGTGAGTATGATTGCATGCTAACAGTGGTTTGAGGAATGAATCCTCAGATGTGGCACAAATAGATTTTCCTCCAGTCAGTACTTACTCAAAAGTCAATCCACCATTCAGTGGATGGTCCTGTGCAATATTTCACCCTCCTAACAGTCTTTTGAAACTTTGATTTATCTGAAGCCTGATGTTCTGCCTCTGTTGCTGGCATATGTCAATTATCTTTTACATGTGGAATCCATCTATGTTGCGTGGGACCGGCCACCATAATAATCTTTCTTAGACTTTCATGTCTTTGTTTTGTCTGCCCAAATTATTCAATTCTCCTCATGTTTGCCCGCCTTAATAAACAATCTTTTTCAATACTGAGTTCTTATTAGATATATTTGTTTGCTGTCCTCTCCTTTCTGTGCAAAAAATTCTTAATAATCAAAGTTCAACCCTCCATGATCAAACTGCACAACAGGTATGTTCCTGGAAGGAACAGTGCTAAGGGAGCTGACTATCACACCTCATTATTGCATGACACGATGTATGTGAAGGCCACTTCCCCATGAAAGTATATCACACAATTATCTTTACCATATACTACGAGTTTAAAACAGGTAAGGCAGGAACAGTTTTTAAACAAATAATAAAGGCTGCATCTCGTCAGGTACATACTGCAGAAAATCTTCTGCAGTATGTACCTGACGAGATGCAGTGAAATATGCCAGGCAATAAATCGTGCAATCTATTGTTTGTGTCTTCGTTATTCAAATTCATCACGGGAAAACATTGTTTTGAAATAATAAAGGACCACATTCCACGCCTTGTGGCATATTATATAGCCCTCTATTTTGGTAGACCAATCGCACTCAATGGGTATTGTATCCTTCCATCCACCTTTCCTTCCCACATTCCCTGGTACCCATTATATAGGCTGGTTCAACCTAGTAGCCCTGGTCAATAAAATAAAAGATCTTCACTTTGAGGGAGATTCAAACACACCACGCCGCTGACTTGCAGCCCAATGTGCTAGTCACCGAACTGGCCACTTTCATTCATGTGTTTTTCTTGTATGGTGGCATATTTTCAAATCTGTAGCCAACTGCATGGAGTTTGATGCTGTCAGCTGTAGATGGAAGTTCATAAGTACAGTATTTTGATGTACTGATATTATGTGCATGAAACATACCTGTCTCCTGTGGCACACTAACTTACATAAACAATGGCTAATAGTTAAGTTTGCAAGGTTATATTTTATCTGCATCACAATGCCATCCAAAAACTACCAATCCTGCGGGAAACACCCACATGCAATGTAAAACCATCAGAAAATGCCAACAATAACAAAAAATGCCATGCTTATGATATCTGGATGTCTAATACGAATACCTCAATGACATCACCTTTCTGTCAAGGTTTAAAGGTATAAGACCACACGAGTCTTCACTGTTGTAGAATTTTCAAGGACCACTATGATCTCCAGTCATATTTTATTTTAAATTATCACAGAATAAAAACAACATACACTTGGTTAGCACCCAATGCCCTAATCCAATAATTTAAAAGACAACAGATATTCTAGATTTTCTAATGCAACATCATACACTCTCTGATTCACCGCTGCAAGCTATGTCTAACGAAACACTTGGTGTTGTGGCATTCACAATGGAAGAATCTAGGAAGTCTACAGTGATAAAATTTACCATCCCGTCCTGTGTGTTTAGAAAAGATACCTTTTCCTTACATTCTAACATTTCTCTCAAAACGCTGGATTCCAGCAATTTCTCACTTCTGTTCATGCAGTCCATTTTTGTTGGAGAATCAAGAGTTATGGACTTGTCCTTGCTAACAATATCAATGGGATTTTCAGATTTAATAGAGGCATCAGTATAAAAGCTGGCTTCTGAGTTCTTCTCGTCGACGCCTCCAATTCCTGAGTCTTGTAACACAACCGGCCCCAATCCACTCTCGCCAGAATCCATTTTTTGAGTGCCATCATTATCATCTCTGGAGTCTATCTTTGCCACATTTCTGGCTTGAATGCTCATCAGTTCATCATCCCCCTTTGCGAAGCCTGCCAACGGAACCTTGTCACCTTCATCTTCACTGTTCAGCCCAGCTACTTTCGGTATGTGGTAGGTGACCGAATGCACAGTCACTCCATCCTGCATGGAGCTGAGAACAGCTGTATGAATTCCACCAATGAGTTCTGCCGTCAGCAATGCGGACTTTCCCTCCCCTACCCTCACAGCCTCTCCTTGCTCAGAGATTGTAGAAAGGGTGGAGTAGATCAGCTGAAGTGGCGACACCCCGGTTGCTAAGAGACATGGACTTTCAGATAATCTGTTCATGTCGTCGGCACTGATTTGAGTGTCACCATCAGGTAGCATCGTCACCTATAAGAAAAATGTGTAATCTGAGTGAGACAGTATATTTCTGCTTGCATATCAGTATTTTCATATGGTCGAGAATGGAGATAAAATATTAAATGTAGGTCAGCATGGCCAAATGGATAAGAACGCATGTTCTTAAACATCCGGTGTGGTGATGCCAAGGTAAGGGATTCAATACCTACACCGGACAGTTGGACTAAATTGTTGACCTACAGTCCTTTGACTTGAGGACGTTAATTACAAGTACCCCTGAAATCAGAGTGGGTTCATCTGATGGCGAGGGACACTGTTAATATGTAAAGATAATCCACATGAAAAAAAAGTCAGTCAAACACTACTACAAGTAGTGTGTATGAACTACGCTTGAGTTCAAAGCGAACGAGCGGGGGAAAAAAGAATTAAATATGTTAATATTGGCAATGCTAACATAATGGACAGTGCATCACTTTACTAAAACTGAGTGGCTTCAATCTCCAGATGTGATTTGTTCTTGTCTCATTAGTTGTTAGGCCCAAGTCTGACACTTGATAGAATAATGTTGGTAGAAAGACTGCATTGAACATTGCTATATTTGTGTCAGTTGTTATATTTGTTCTGCAATATTAGTGATATATGTCCAGTAATTTGATTTAATTTGTTGCACCTATGATGAGCAAGAGAATAAAATTAGAAAATTGTCACTCACCCAAAAAAAAGAGGTTAAGACCATCACAAGAGAAGACTAATAAAAGTATTCCATCATACATAACTATTAAAGAAAATGTGACTGAATAAGCATTTGCACAGTTATTTATGCAGCCTCTGAAGTAGGGGCTTCACTTATTCTCATGGAACAGTGTATGTGATAGATAACACGTGCTTACATGTCTAGAATTGTAAAGAAATATATACAATAACACAGCACCAAAACATTGTTGCTACACGAGGTCTAAACAGACCTTTTGTGGAAAGAAATGAAAAGATATGCAGTAAAGGAGATTGTACACATTTTAAATAAAGCCAAGTTGTGTGCTCTCATCAATAACTGCTTTTGTGGATATCAAAGGGTTATTAAAACAACAGTTCAACCTTCTATCATAATCCTCTTGATATTCATTTACTACATTTTTAGTCTCCCTGAGGTGTACAGTTACTACTTCAGTTAATCCCCTTGCAACATAAAAGTGTAGGACGGAGGACAGCTTTACAAAACACAGTTACATAAAACATAGGACACTGAGACAACAGCCTTCAACAGCAAAGAAGAAGAAAACACAAGACATAAAACACTGAGATAACACTACAGTGACTGCATTAAGACATCATATGCAGAATGAAAAAATAAATGTGGTTTTTTTTGTCTCTGAGGTTTTGAATATGAAACAGTGAATTCTGACAGAAGTCAGCTTATATAGGAGGCAGTAAGAGGATGTGCGGCTCTGTAGGGTAGGAGTTGAAAGAGGAGAGTAGTAGTGCACAAAGGTGCTGGGAAAGGCAGGACAAGTGGAGAAAATTATAAAACAGTGATGTACTGAGTATTAACCTAAGGAGGAGTTGAAAGATCGAGGCAAGAAATCCCCGTTCTGCTGCTGATCTTGTAACAAAATTTGCCAGATTAAACTTGTACTGAGAAACTAACAAACTAAAGAAGAAAATCACTTTGATTAAGCTAACATTACCTGCATGTTAAACACCTCAGCCTCGATGCCACCTGAAAGAGCATCTCCGGTGATACTTGACAAGGTATTTGGTTCCTCACCGGGTAGCACTGCATGGAACTGAGGGTGCTTCATGAGTAAGGTCTCTACCTTTAAAAGAAAAACGTTTACAAGCATAGAAGACACGGCTACTTTTACTTTTGTTTAGATGAACAGACAAAATGGCCATAAGAGGTTTTAAACAAATCTTTGCTAACCCAACAACAGGGGATTGCCTGGGGGAAGCATGGTCTCGAGGTATGGTGTCCGCCTCGAGTGCTGGAGGTCCCGGGTTCAAGCCCCGGTGAGGACCAGGATTTTTTTCACGTGGACTTCTAGTAATAACATTTCCCCCGGTCTCTGGATAGTGAGATCGGACGCCCGTGTGTATTGTTGCGCACGTAAAAAATCCTTTGGCAATTGGAAATTGAAAAAGAGTAGCCTAACGGCGCTGTCCGGGCAAAATTTCGAGTTAAAAATCTACCCAAAGTATTTCAGGATCCTCGCCGGTGCTACGGATTTCGTGCACTGAGCTGAGTTTCTCCAGACTCAGGTTTGAGTTAGGAGGAGAACGGAGCACTAATGGGTTATACCCGTGTGCTGTGATGTTGATTCATCGACTAAACTAAACTCAAACATTGCTCATTATGAGACTGCAAGAGAGTTACAGTTATTTCCCATGGTGATGATAGACAAACAGTGCACTCACTGCTCGGACAGCTCATGAGTATGTTTGGAATGAGAACCGCTTAAACATAAAATATAGCTGGGAAGTTTGACAAAGGAAAGAGACACACAGATACAAGCAAATGTTTTAATCAAAGTCTTTATGAACAAACAAAACAAAAGAATACTAAGCTAGAATATTGAAATGTTAGTTAGTTAGTCGAGGTTCCAACTTCACGGCAACGGGTCGTCCCCATTAGGCTCCGTTCCTGTGTCAGTGAATATCACACAAAATGCTCCCCACTGTCCAATGTGAAAAGTGGAATAGGCAGGAGTCTTGGCAATCCAACAGCCCGCACTGGTACACTGTGCATAATGCCGCTGCCAGAATGGCAACACAAAATTAATCCACGAAAACCCAGTTCATCGTCGATGGACTCGCCAGTCACCAGAAAGACCTCATTGACCCGGGTTTTCTCACATGGCTCGGTCTTTTACTGCAGGGTGACCCGACGGAAGTGTCGCATAAAGCACGAACTCCGCAGCTTCGGCGCCGACTCCCGGGAGTCTCCTGAAAAATGCACTCATGAACCGAAAAGGGAAATGAGTTTATTCAGCAACAGCCAGTAGCCATTGTTCCGAACATGCAGGTCACTGTACAGGACAGATGTAAAAGCATTCCCCGCGAATCTCACAGTGTCGCCCATGCACTTACTCAGTAGCAGGGCGACGGAACCATGTACTACCAGTCCAACATGAGGAAAATGCGATTGCAAACCGTAGCTGCAAGCATAAACACGCCACAGGCCTAAACGGTTCAACGCCTAACCGCCATGCTGGTGACCGGAAGTCCTAGAATATTGAAATATCACAATGTATGACAAGCAATGCATTTTATTTATAATATAAATGCAGCATCTACTGCATAGATTATGCTTCATTTTTAAAATCTAAACAGAGTATGTATAGCATGCAGTACACTTAGTTTAAGATTTAAATGAAGCATATATACCACATAGGTTTTTTCATATTTCAGTTGGTCTAATTTGACATTTCATTTCAGCCATATAAAACAGTAACACACCAACAGTAACAGACGACCTACCACTGTTTGTCCAGCTGCCTGTCGTTTAGCTGAGCCAGTCTGCAATCGCCGAGGTATCTTTTTGGCTTTAGGTAATTCTAATCTCTGCGGAACAATCTTATCTGGAATGAGGCCTTTCTTGTGGTCCTATGGATCATGTTGGAATAAATTATTAAGTACTTGTACATAATAAGTTTTAAAAACAGGATTACATGAATATCAATATTTTGTAATTATCCATCTATTAGAACTTTCTGTTGTCATGGATGTTTGTGAAATACAGGTCATAATGATCACGTGAGCTGCCAATTGGCGAAGGCATGCATGAATTTCCTCAGATCTTGGTCCCTGGTATTCTAGATAAATTATTTGAATGATATTCCTCCAGTCACCGTCGCATTTAATCCAGAATCATCTCTCTTGGTCTGTCCCTGCTTCTTCTTCCACTGATCTTTCCAATCATTACAATGTTTTCAAATGCCTCTGGTCTCATTACATGAAATATAGGTATATATCTGTATTTTATATAATATAGATGATGATAGGGTACAATGTGGAAAGCTGAAGCAGCTGGACAACAAATAATAATATAACCAACAACAACATCAAAATATCAGACGACAGAGAGGACTGGAGCGACATGATCATCAATGGCTGCACCAGACCTGGCACCTCAAGAAGAAAACATAGAATAGAAGAACAGCAACAATGACAGAAAGACTTAAAAAATGCTCAACGTATCAAATAAACATCTCTGCAACAGCAGTTGGTAACAAATGAGTAACTATAATGACAATGAATTGAAACAGACTCAAGATAAAATAAATAATGAAAGGTAAAGCTGAAACAATGACAGTGTCCTTTACAGGATGCTGCAATCAACTCCAGCATTTATTGGATGTTTGTGATTATATGGATGATATTCCTCCATGTCAACCTCTAGGCAATTTTATTTTCAATAGTTTTCCTATAAAACTGCCCAGGAAAGCTAACCAAGGCAAAAAAATGACAGGAGCAAGCCGTTTGTGTTGACCAAAAGATGTAAACATCACAGCTCTGCTGTAAACAGGGATAATGCAATTACATCCAAACAAGATCAGATGAATGAAGAAGAATGGAAGAATACTTTTGTAATTCACCAACAAGATGTCATCATCATCTTTTTTTTTTTTAAATATAAGAACCAATTAGCTCTACTGTTACAAGAAGAAAAAAAAACCTAGCTTCTACTAACACAACAGTTATCAAAGATATCTTAAAAAGATGATGAAAGATTTGAACTCATACCTGTACGTGATTGCTGTAGATTTCCTGGTTGATGGTGCGGAACGGACACCTGGAGCACTGGAATATGCCGGCTGTGGTGCCTGGATGCTTGTGTCGCATGTGTTGTTTCAGAGAAATGCTTTGTATGCATGTGTAAGCACACTGTGTGCACCTATATTGCTTCTGGCCAGTGTGGCGCATCTGTACAATAAGACAGAAAAGTCCAAACTTTAGACAAGTAATAAGAAATATTTTAAACCTACAAACACACAAAGCTAAAACTAACTGGTTAAAAATAATTACAGTTCAGAGATAAGAAGAATATAATAATTCTCTCTCTCTCTCTCTCTCAGAGTGCCCGAAAGTTCCTTCAGCTTTGTTCATTCGCAACTCACTTTGAACAGAAGTCATTTCTTTCACAGCTCCCTCATTCTGTAGTATAAAACCAACAGGTGCCAAGACTGTAATAATTACATTGACAACCAACATTTTCTAATGTATCTGTGACCGTGGCTTAAAGGTATGTCTCAGCATCATAACGGAATCTTATGAAGTTATGAAGGACAACATTCTCATGGAATTCTCTCTCTCACACATACAAACACCCCCCCCCCCCCCCCTCTCCTCTGTGACCAGTGAACTGTATGACTAGCTTACTGAACAAGCATGTTCAACATGGGTCAAATGAGGTCCCCATGGGTCAAATGAAGTCCCTTGTTCATACTGCCTACATATTAAAAAAAATCTCTTGACAATTGAAGTTTATTGGAAGATGTAAGCAGTAGTCTGAACAGATCAAAGACAGACAACATTTCAACATTAAAATATTTATCATGAACAAGATATTCAAAGTGTGTTGAAGAGGGAAAGAAATCAAGGGGTCTAAATAGAATGCCTGGGAAGGTAAATCCAGTCAACAAACACCTGCAGAAGTCGGATGTGTCGGCCTAAGGGTGCAAATAAACTTGGCATAAGGCAATTACATCTGAAAAAACACACCGGATGAACACAGAGAAGAAGAAGATTCCTCCAGAAAAAAGGCATACATTTTGCAGTTCTTCTTCTTCTTTGTGTTCATCCGGAGTTTTTTTTTCCAGACGTGATTGCAGTGTGTCTCATTATGCACCCTTGGGTGGAGACCCTTCGGCCAACACATCCGGCTTTTAACGTGCATTTTGACAGGTTAGCATTCCTGTGGGACTCTCACTTTTGTGGTGCCGTCCACATCCCAGCTTGTCAAGTTGGAACGGTCGAATGCTTCAGATCAGCCCTCAAGGGAAGGCAGGGACAGTCCATGGCATTTTCCGCCATCCAGGGTAGCTTCCATAGTTGCAGGGCCGACACATTGCGCCCTGGTGCTAGGCTCACAGAGGGAATCATCACGTCCTGCTCATGGCTGCTTTAATTCCTCACTTCGATATATTGGGCATATCATTCACCACGAGCCTTTCCCGCACTGACCAGACCGGTCTGCAGACGGTATCCACTCAGCGAGTTTTTGATATGGACATGTGCTTGTTGATGTGCCCGTCAGATCTGTTCCGGGCGCAATGAACATTCGTAAACTAGCTAGTCAGAGCTTTTCTGGACACGAGCTATTCGGAAAACTAGTTAGTCAGAGCTGTTCCTAGCACGAAAGACATTTCACTCTGACGTTTTTTGCGTTGTGCCTGATTTATTTGCACCCGTAGGCCAGCACATCCGACTTCAGCAGGCATTTTTACGGGTTGGCCTTCCCAGGGTTTTGAGAGACGTTAGACTTTTAGTGCTGTGGTGTCGCCCACATCTCAGCTGGTTAAAGTAGAACGGTCAGCGACATCACGGTCAACCCTCAAGGGAAGGCAGGGGCAGATCATGGGCGTTCCCTGCTATCCAAGGAGGCTTCCATTATTGCAGAGCCAGCACATACTGCTCTGAGACTGGGCTCACTCGAGGAATTGCCACGTCCTGCTCATGGCTGCTTTGATTCCTCACTTCCATTATTGGGCATTTTGCTTGCCATTGGTCGCTCAAGCACAAACCAGGAACGGACAGTATGCGGACGACATCCACTAGGTAAGCTTTCGCTTTGGACTTCGGACAACGCAATGGATTCGCTAACCAAGCGTTCCAGTTCATGTTATTGAGACGTTTTTCCACCTTTGACTATACACTCTATGTGAGCATAGATACAGAAATTTTTCGTAACCATTTAATGCGTTCTCTACATTTAGTACTCGCTCACGGGGTAGGCTACATGTGCTGCTGACTCAGCACCTTACCTCCGTGCATCAGTGAGCTAAAAACGGCCAGGCCATCTCATCCGGGGATTCCTCATACCCCCCAGCTGAGAACCTTCGAAACAAGTATCTGAACTAAGCATGTAGCGTGCTCAGCCTCTTACCTCAATTTTTCGGTAGGTTTGTATCGGTCCGGCTCTCAGGTCCAAGGATTAATGGCTTAGAGGCGTTCAGCCTTATCCCTCAGCGAGAGCCTTAGTGCTTGTGTCAGGACCAAGAACTTCTGCCTTCGTGCGCCTGATTTAAACTTTTGACTGCTATCCTCAATCTACCTGCAGGGCAGCAGGTTGTGTCTCTCTTAGTCTGGTCCCTATCCCAAGAGCTGTCCAATATGTAGTTAATATCCATCGGCATAGTGCTTGTGGGCAGTGGGACACTCAAGCCCCCCCCACCACGGCAAGGTGGAGACACATCGGGGGAGTTGCAGTTCTATAAAGATAAACATTTGTTGCAGGAGTGCCTAACATATGCAGAACATAGAAAACTGTTGGCCTAAACCAGCTCAATTTGAAGATAAACTCTAAAGAGATGCCAACAATCTCAAATTGACTACTGCTTTCTTTAAATATATTCAGGTTGAAGTCAAAGGTGTACAAAGAAAAAGAAGAAAAATAATAAGAAACTTTTAATTGTGTATGCAACCTCAGTCAAGCTCCCATTTATGTTAACTTATTTTTGGTCTTAGTTTGAGAGTAGTCACATCATCTACTGGCACAACAGTATGTTAAATTATATGTGCCAGTTACTTATATGGTGGAAAATAACAGTAACAATGTTAAAGTTAATGTTTATTGAGCCATTACCTTGTGACGCCTCATAGAATTGTGATCCCCTGTACTATAGCTGCATATATCACATCTAAGAAATAAAACAAGACAAGATTATAACTTCCCTGAAACAATATAGCCATACATCAATTTCCCTTACACATATTTTGATATAGGATGGCAATGAAACAGAAGGAAGAAGAAGAAAGAGGCAGAAGGAGGAGGAGAAGAAATTATTTTATGAAGATCATATAACACTCACTTTGAACTCAAGCTTAGTCCGTATACACTACTTCTAGTAGTGCTGGACTGAATTTTGCCTGTGGGTTAGCTTTCCCTATTAACAGTGTCCCTCGCCATCTGGCGAGCCCACTCTGACTTCAGAGGTACTTGCAATTTATGTCCCCAAGTCAAGGACAATAAGTCAGCATTTTAGTCCAACTGTCCGGTGTAGGGGTTGAACCTCTTACCTCGGCATCAGCACACTGGATGTTTAAGAATACTCGTTATTATCCATTCAGCCATGCTGACCTACATATAACAATTTATTTCATATGTAATTATTAAAATTTTCCGAAGACTTGTGAAATTGGCTAGAAAATAGAAGCCATGCTTTCAAATGCAAGAAAATGAAACCCTAGCTGTTCATCCACTACCTCTCATTGAACGCCTCATGAATAACAAATTAATACATTTTTAACGAATACTTAGAAAATCAATAGTAAATCTTTGTTGGCCACAAATAGGAAAGTGGTTGAATTTTTGAACTCCACAGAAAGAATCCTTGTTATCTAACCCCCAGATGGTGCCTAAGCTGGTATTCTACAGTCAGTTGTGAAGCCTAAGTTGTGTTGTGTCCAGGTTTCTTCTTCTTCTGCGTTCATCCGGAGACTTTTTTCGGACGTGATTGCGATGTGCCTGTTTACAGCAGAGCTGCATTCTTGCGCCGTTAGGCAGACACATCAGACTTCTGCGGGCATTTGTTGACTGGGTTAACCTTCCCGGGTATCCAGGTTTGATTAAGGCAGCCTTAATGTAGTCTGTCCATTATTTTCTTGGTTTTCCTCTGACGATATATCCAGATTTTGTTGTATGCTTGCATTGGTAGTTGCTCAGGTTTCATTCATATAAGACGAAAATCACTTTATTTATCTCTTGATGAATCTGATGCATTATGCTATGCCTCTCATATTTATAATGTCATCACGTGATTCACTATCCAGCATACAATGCTCGAAATCAGATGCAGGTGATTTGGCAGTAGACTGCCTGTGTTAATTTTTAACAATGGTATGAGTCTCGTCCATTCAGAAAGCATTGGTAAAACACTGAACATAAACTTGCCTAGTGAATCACAAACAACCAAATAATGCTGGGGTTGATTGTGATGCCCTGCAAAGGACATGCAACTAACTTTCTTCTGGAAACCCCAGCAGCTTTTAAGCAAGCATTTCACCTCAGAAATTATCAGTGTTCTCTGGTGGAATATGATAGGGAATCCATTTGACACCGATTAACAAACTGTTCTAAGAAAAATGTTTATCATTTGTTACTTGATTTTCATCACATCTTTGCTTGTGCCAGTAAAGAACAGCTGATAAGTCACCAATTTCACTTTTTGGGATCTTTTTTTTATTACTCTGTCAAATTTTCAAAATGTGACAATACTGCCTCGTTATTTGAATTCAGACTTGTACTTTAGTGCTATTTATTTGTATATTTAGTGGACTAGGTGACTTGCTGATTTTCAATGTTTCAGTACAGAAAGAAACACTCACTTGAAAGGCTTTTCTCCAGTATGTGTACGTATGTGCAGCTCCATCATAGCCTTCCTGGCTGTTGTATGGCTGCAGTACATACACTCATAAGGCTTATACGTGCTGTGAACTGCTGCTTTATGGTTTTTTAAACATTTGCTGATGAAAACATAAATGAAACAGGAATGTTGCAGTATCACAAGATAGTAAAGAAAATAATTAAGCAAAGCAAACACTGTAATTTTTCCTCTTCTTTTCTCTTCTGCCATTTATCTCATTTAATTTAAAAAGCACAACATGATAATGTTAACATAATTCTATACATTATAAATGTATATATACACAACAGTATATCAGTAGCAAACAAAGGTTTGTTATAAAGATCTGACACGAGTCTAGCAACTCAATCAGTGTAAAAACAGTCATAAGTGACCCATTTATAAAACGCTAGAGGATCAACTTCATTTCATCACAATGAATTCCCCAATCTGGCCCAGCCTCTCTCCACAGAATGGCAAATCGTCTGCCAGGAAATCACACAAAGTACGAACTCTAAAGCTCCAGAAGGTGATCCCTAGAGGTCTCCAGAAAATACTGTATTAGTGGTCTGAACTATGCAGCCAGAACATGAACCCATGATCTTCAGAGCTCAAGCAGATGCTTTGTTAATGCTCTGTCTCCCTCTTCTAGCACTGATCTTTCCTGTCAACACGTTCTTAATTGCCAACATTCTTATTCTTTACTACAAAGAACACGGTTTGTTCTCATCTCATCTTATCATGTTCCTCTTGTACCTTGCAGTGTCGAGGTGAAGTATAAACATCGTGAGAGTGCCCGATTATGGGCTTCATATATTGATATTCCCACAGACTATTCCCTCCGTCCAACGTTTACGTGGTTGGCCTCTTCCTCTGTTTCCATCTGGTCTGTACATCACTGCTTGTTGTATAAACGGTTTGTTCTCAGTCTGGCTATATTCCCAGGATCGCCATGCCCCTATGCAGATGTGAAGTTTCAGTACGTCTTGCACACTCTGCTGGTTTCTGAGCCTGGAGAGGGGAAAAAGAGCTATGCAATAGTCTCAATGAAGATACTGCTTTGGTACTGGGTCAGAAAAAAACGTCTTTACACCAACCGAAGGGGTTACGAATGCAATTCATAATCACACCACGTTCAAAACACAGCTGTGGGAGATTTGGCCCAGGAATCACAAACAGCCAGAATATGCTAGAGTTGACTGCTTTGTCTTGTAAACCAACCTCACTCTAATAGATGCAAGCCCTTTAGATGACCGGAATGCCAATGCATGCAACTTAAGTCTTCCAGAGTTAACACAATCAACTGACCTAGAACTTTTAACACTGTCCAGGGAGTATGATCCTAGCTTACCTGTTTGCAAACGCTCTATCACAGATATCGCAAGTCTTGGAAGAAAACCAACCCTTTCTGCCTTCTTTCCCTTCCTGAACAACATGAGTGACTTGATGATTCTTCATTTGTGATGCCTGACGGAATCCCTTGCCACATACATCACACGTGTAAGGTTTACTGTCTGTATGAATTTCCTACAAAAATACACATCTAATCGTCAGCACCAAAAATATTTAATGTGATGCATTAAAACAGGACAAACCACAGGAAAAATCAGTGCAATTAAAATACCAGATAAACTAACAAAAACGTACATTATAATTCACCATCAAAACCAAACAATTTGTATATGAGAGATAAAACTAAACTAAGAAAAACAATGAACAGCATTAAATTCCAATTGAAAACTTACATTCAACAACCAACCTGTCTGCCATATTTATACACACAACAACCATTTATCACATTACCTTGATCTTCTATTTACCTGTTTTTTTCCCATGAACTTAGGAAGACAACTAGACAGACAGAGGAAGCTGCAGGAGATAGCAAAAGACAGAATGACTTGGCATCACTTGGTTGAGGGCCTATGCTCCGATGGAGGTTAAAAGGCAGAAGAAGAGGGTGTAATAAGGGCAAAAGTATGTGGAGCAGAATGACAATATGGCCTTCCCTGTTTCTACACAGGGATACAGTATAGAGCTGAGAGATGCCTGAGAAACTTTATTTGAGAGTTAAATATAGCTATTGGACAGCAAATTAAGAAACAATAAAAGACAACAACTACATACCTTGTGGATATTCATTTTATGATGTGTGTCGGTCTTGTAATCACATTTATCACAACTGAACAAATCACAGTCTATCTGGAATTTAAAAAAAAACAAAAAAAAAAAACAAAGTAATTTCAAATCACATATAAAATAAGACATTAAATAAGTAAAAGAAAACTTCACATAGTGACAAAGACATGCTATTGCTTTAAACATCAAGAGTGGGTGACAATTTGAATAACCATTGTCGTTGTACACAGATATCTCCATAAGTGCTCCAGTCTCCTCCCATAGGTCACACAAGGAGAATCTCAGCATGTTGCAGTTAACTCTGCAGCACTAGTGAGAACCGACACGTATGTATGGCAGATTCACACGTGCTATACATTTTTTGTGAGTAGCTTTTCTAATTTATAAATTCTGCTTGGGCAGTGTCCTAGTCTTTTTGATTTCCAACTGCCAGGGAAGTGTCTTATGTGTGCAATGTGCACACATACCTCTGAGGTTGTTTTTCACCATTGTCTGAGAAGATTAGATAGATGTCTGACCAACTACCTCAGGATCGGCGTGCTCTGCTTGAGCCAAAGATGGATGCCATAACCTTTGATATACCACGTCCCCTACTATACAGGGTTGTTGTTAGGACTCCAGTGATTCACAGTTACCCTTGAATGATTTTAAGAAGTTTGATAGACATGTAACACACTCAAGCTGAGCATGCTCATGAGCTCTCCAAGTGGTGAGTGCAAAATGTGTGTGTTGATTGTCTACCATCACTGTGAGAAATTACCATGACTTTCTTGCAATCTCTTAGAGTGCACAGTTTGCAGTCCTCAGCAGGCTTCAGTGCAGTGGAGACCATGGTCAACCCTCACTTGTATTAACTGGACACTTTCTGTCCTGAGTGCCCCCCATGGAAGTGATGAGAGATCTTGGTCAGTGTGAACCCTGACCCTGGAACATCCTTGAGACTGCTCAAGACATTGAAGAGAAGTATGTTTCTGCTAAAAGAATTGAAAGAAAATCTGTATCTGTTCAAGACATCGAAGAGAAGCATTCTTTCCCTCTTTCTTTGTTACATATGCCACAGTGGTACAAGCAGAGTGATAACTAAGTAAACCCTACACCACTGTTAGATTGTAAGATGTGTTGTATAAACATTGTGGTTTGAGTTCCTCACTCTTAATATGACATGAAGAATTTGGAAAGAGTAGTGATAACTTTGTTTCCATCCTGGTAGTAAATAGCACTCAAGTTGATCATGCATGTGAGATCTCCAAGTGTGAGTGCAAAGTTTGGGTGCTGAATGTCTAACATCAACCCGTGGAGTTGCTATGACTCTTTAGTTTCAAACCATGCATGGCATGTGGACCTCAGCAGGCTTCATCACAGCAAAGATACGGAACCTCGGGGAGGTGAGACAAAACCATCTTATTCCGACGCCATTTGCTGTCTAGTTAGTTGCTTATCCTTTACTGGACGTCACAGTCAACACCATCATGTTTTGGCTGTTTGTGATTTCTTGGCAAGTATACGTTCAGTAGTTTGCCATTTTTTTCTGAACAACCAGCACTCATACCATTTTATGAAAACTAGCTCAAGGCAGTCATCTACCAAATCGCCCGCAGCTGAGTTTCGAATACAGTATGCAGGGAATGTAACCCCTTCACCACAGCGGTGGCGTCTAGTAAGACATTTAAAAGACGCTCTGCTCCAATAACTTTTATTGGTCAGCAAGACCCGTTCTAAAGAACATCACACACAGCACCTCAAGACAGCAATGGCCTGCATGAATATGCTTATTCATAATCCACAGCTCTACCTGACACAATAATATACAGCTAACACAGCACGTGATGCCCCTCAGTTTTAAATGATAATGTAATTCATTCAGAAAATAAGACCGAAGCTGTGATGGTATTACAACATTCACTAACCCTATGTTCTCTCCACAGGTGCATACGCAGCTGCTTCCAAAATTCATGCGGGGCCTGGCACTCCTTGCAAGTAAAAGCGGTGTCATCCAGATTGTGGCATGACATGTGAGCATGTAAACCTGAATAGAAAAGACACAGCACCTCTTTAGATAATACACACATTTTACTCTAAACAAACAATGATGAGAATAATGGCTGCACATGACAGATGAAGACAGTAAAAGAAAAGGCAATCGTAAAACTAAGTGTAGCCGGGAAGGCTAACCTGGTCAACAAATCCCCGCAGAAGTCGGATGTGTCGGCCTAACGGCGCAAAAACGCAGCTCTGCTGTAAACAAGCACAATGCAATCACGTCCAGAAAAAAAAACTCCGGATGAATGAAGAAGAAGAAGAAGAAGAAACTAAGTGTAGATCATATAGCACCAAACTTTATTCAAATGGTGACACATTATGTGAGTGTGCAGATTCAGATCAAACACAAATTTAGTCAATGTATCTTAGCCTAAACAAAACAATGAGGATAATAAACAGTAAAACTAAAGGACTCTTTTATATGCCTTGAGACATATTGGGTACATGGTGCTAGTTCCAGTATTTGTTTTATAGACCAACTGGCAACTGATGGGTGATGTGGTCAATATCATACCAGCCTTGACTTCCCAGGACATGTCTGGTACCTATTTTAAGCCGGGTTGATCTAGAAGCCTTGATGGGGATTCAATCACATGACCATCAGGCAAGAATGTGAGCCGCTGTGCTAACACAGGCTCCCAATGAGGATAATACAAGGGGGCTTCAAATTAAAACCTTAAAAGGGTGATAGAAATTACAATAACCATGCCATTGTCTTGTAAACTGTTCTCACAGTGCAGATGAACACGGTGATGTCACGTGTTTAACACTCTTGACATCTTTAACAATATTGACAGTTTACACGACAATGGCATGTTTATTGTGCAGACGAACATGGCGATGTCATACAGAAAGATGTCCGCCTCATTTTTGACCATGCATTAAAGAGAAGCAGTATTCTTTATCCATGATTGTTTATCAGTGAAGGGGTGAAACCTATAGAAATCCATTGGCGAATCAAGGTCCATTATGGTGATCTATCAGTCCAGCAAGTATATGAGTGGAGTAGGAAGTTTCAAAAATGGCAAGACTTCTGTGAAAGACTGTTCACTGTTCAGCACACCACATCATCCATAAAGTGTCTGCAAGGTGGGTGCCATGGCAGCTTACTCCAGAATTGAAACGACGACGCATGGATGTTTGTCAAGATCTAGCCCCAAGTGATTTCCACCTGTTTGCACAACTCAAAGTGTCATTGAGAGGAAAGACTTTTCGGTCTGATAATGAGTTACAGCAGGCAGTGCATGAGTACGTGACCAAAAGAATTCTTTTCTACAGGAATCCAAGCACTTTAACACTGCTGGAGGACTTAAGGGGCGATTATGATCTGGATATTGCATTTGTAATTTGCTGTTCTAACTTTCACTTTTAACCCTTTACAGGGCAGACGCTTGTCCGTTTTGTAGCCCTCAACGGGCAAGATTTTTTCAGGTTCTGTAAAATTTCGGGTCGCGTTAGTAAAAACATCACAAATAAGGTGTTAGTCAACCGATTTTAGTTAAATAAACAACACAATGAAGGGAAAAGCATGCAGAATATGTTACTCACGTGATTGTTGCCGGTAATCCATATATGAACACAAATATTTACGAAATACGGCATGTTTGTAATTTTCCGTCATCTATACGGCAATTTACAAACACATTTTCAGAATCATAATCACTTTCTTTAAAGTCCGACTCAGACTGCTAATGCAAAGTAACGCTTTGCACTGATATCTAGCTCCGATTAATAGTCAACTTCGTGCCCTTTAATGTCATTTAAAATGAACCTAGCGAAATCTCGGCTATCACTTGAAGAATCGCCGACATCCATTTTGAAAAACAGCGTAAAAATCCCGAAAACTATCAAAAATTGTCCTTAAAAGACCGTTCAAGTTCATACTATCGCGTTTACAAATGGCGGCCACGTTGTCAATCTGTCGGCGAAAGCGAAAGTAGACGTCGGAAGTGTCGGAAAGCCGAGAGATCGCGATTTTACAATGCATAATACTATCGGCCGGAATCGGACGCTACGATCGTTTTATGACATCGGCCGGAATCGGACGCTGTGACCTGTAAAGGGTTAAACATTGCTGTTTAAAATGTGTATACATCAAATTACTTTTACAATCAGAGATTCTTAAAATACTATTTACAATTTTTCCAATGAAGTCAGGCCGACATCTCGCCTGAATTTTTAAAAACAGATGCAAGTGTTTATTGATGTTTTTGGTAAAGGGTTTTTCCTCCAGTACATGTTTTTGCTTATATTTCTGTATACAAGAGCACGTCAAACTGTGATTATCAGTGAGATTTTTTTTTTTTTTTTAAATTCAATCTTTTCTCTTTTGCTCAAGGGTGTAGAGGTACCTTATTTTATCAGTGTTTTAATTTTTAGCATGACACACCTGCACACACACACACACTGTCTGTTTTGACATGCCAAACCAAGTCTGGAGATATGCCTTGCTGGGAATTAAACCCTGAATCTCTACAGCAGTGGTCAGTGTTTTGTCTACATTAGAATGAAATAAACAAACAAATAATAAAAATGTATTACCCATTTCAGTTTTAAACTTTGCTTTGCAACTCATCATTGGACAGGCTATCTTGTAACCCAGATTAAGACAAGATTCTCGAATTCGTCGCTTTAAACGTTTTCCAAGGACAAAGTCCTCTTTCAGAGCACGTGGAGGTTTAACTTTGCGACGCATTCGTCCATCTGGATGAGGGGTTCTATTGTTGTCTGTCACACTGGGCAACCATTCTATATCTTCTGTATCCAATACTATTTCCTTAAACTTTACTTGATCAGCCTTGCGCTTGCGGCCTCGTTTTGCACCACCTGCCTAAAATAAATGCAAGAACTATATTAAATCACTCAACTGTGCATTTCATTATCTCAGTGGAGGAAGAAAACGTAACATGAAAATGATGAGGAGGAGAAAACAACTAAAAAGTCAACTTTTACATGACACTTATTCAATGTGTGACAAATCGCCAAGTTATCCGGCACATCTTGAAAATGTTATTAAGAAGCAACAGAACAAAAGATCTGCATACCGGCGTGCCGTCAAATGTTTTTTTGGTTCCAGCTACGGCCATTATTCAAATAAGTGCCTAGGCCGCCAACGTATGAAAGCCAACAATGCTATTTTACTTGATACATCTTCTGATAGTGGTAGTGAGACTGAGTGTGATGTTGAAAATGAATTACCTGTTAACCAAACGGAAGAGGTGTGTTGTGTAAACGATATGTTAAGTTTTGACAGTTGTGAGCGATGTCACCAATTTCATGCTGACGGAAAATTAGAATGTGGACATACAGTTCCATTCTCATCTGAGAGTGTGAATGCAGCCTTAGCCTCCAGAGGCAATTTAGAGTTCCACAATGCAATGGTCAATGATAGACCATGCCAATGTTTGCTGGACAGCGGTAGTACCCTTATTGGTCTCAGAAAGGAACTGGTGAGTCAAGAGGATTATACAGGTGACTCTGTCAAATGCCGAACCTTTTCGGGTAATATTGAAATTTACCCTTTGGCCAAAGCCCGTATTAACACTCCTTTCCTTTCGGGTACATTTACTTGTGCTGTACTTGACAACCCTTGTACTGATTTAATTCTGGGTTGCTTACCCCAACTAAAACAATGTACTAGCGATGAAATAACTGCATGGAACCAACTGAATGCAGTTAATACAACAACCAGAGCAGACAGTATAAAACATCAAGACACGCTACAAGATGAGAGACTACTGGTGCTTTCTCCATCTAGCACTGATGATACCAACAGACAAAAATTCATAGAACAGCAGAAAGCTGATCCTAGTTTGTCTCCTTATTTAAAAGTATTGAAAGAACGAGCAAAAGTGACAAAGAACGCATCATGGTTCTTCAGATTAAATAATGGCATTCTTACTAGATATTATACTACTGGTAACCATGAGATTCAGCAAACGGTGTTACCTGTACAACATCGCATAACTGTGCTAAAGATTGCACATGAGTCACCGTTTGCTGGCCATCTTGCATATGACAAAACCAGGGCCAGAATTCAGGCTCATTTTTATTGGCCAGGTTTTTGCAATGATATTAAATTATTTTGTCGTTCGTGTAATGTCTGTCAACAGTTAGTACGAAAGGGTAAACATGCTACAGCTGAAGTACAACCTTCCACACTGGCTTCTAGGCCATTTGAGAGTGATTGGGATAATCAATATGCCAACATAGGGGTGAGAACAATTGAACTTGAACCAGATCAAGACATACTTCTCTTGCTTCCTGACAAACGAAATTTATTATTGACTTCATGGCAAGGGCCATTCAAGGTGGTACGTAAAATTTCAGATGTTGACTATGAAATATCAATAAACGGACACTTAAAGATATTCCATGTCAACATGTTGAAACCTTACTATTCACGACAAGAGACAGAAGTAGAGACAGACGAACACAGTGCACCCACACCTAGTGATCAGACGACAGACATACACAACGCAACTACACTAGTTAGCGAGACTGGCATATCCGACGAGCATACACTTAGCAAGAATACAGAATACACACTTAGCACCACCACCGTACTGAATCAGGTAGACGACGACAGAATGGAACTACCAGTTCCTATTGTAGACAAGACTGCTACATTAGATAACATACATATAGAACAGGGACTAACAGACAGTCAACGACGACAATTAGTAGAATTAGTGACGGAATACAAAGACATATTCTCTGACATTCCAGGTAGGACGGACAGAATCGAACACTCCATTCTTCTTTCGGACTCTAAGCCTATTAAATGCAGGCCGTACTCAATCCCACTAAGCTATAGGGAAAATCTAAATAAGGAAATTCTGAATTTAGAGGCTAGTGGGATCATCCAGAAATCCACCTCTGAGTACTCTTTTCCAATTGTTCTAGTTAAGAAGAAAGATTCTACAATTCGTCTGTGCGTGGACTATCGAAAGCTCAACAACGTCACCAAAATCGACGCAGAGCCAATTCCTTCCTGCGAAGATTTTATTCTTGACATGTCCACCTCCAAAATCTTTTCTAAATTAGTTAGTTAGTTAGTTAGTCGACAGATCATCCTCATTGCACATCGAACCATTCAGTCCATAAGTGCTCGGATCCCCTCCTCAGCAAATCCCGCAGCGTGTAGCGGCTAACGACGCCAGTTCTGTGTTGGTTTATCAATCTTCTTTGGCTTCCTGCGTAGTGTTCTTGTTTGGCCACACCTCTTTTAATTTGCTGCTCTCGCAGTCTGGCCATTGTTGTAGATTCACAGTCATCACTTGGTTCTCGCAAAAGTCTTACTTCTCGTATAGCATTCAGAATGTCGGCCTGGTCCATGGCGCGTCCGCCCTCCATAGTAGCCTCACCTGCGAGCTTGTCAGCCTGCTCATTTCCTTGTACTCCCGCATGCCCTGGCACGAAGATGAAACTAATCTTTGCCAGTCGAGACCGCTCCAGAGGCAGCAACCATTCTCTTCGGATCGACCCCTCCTCTATCCTCTTGATCATGTTCATTGAGTCGCTAAGGAAACAAGCCCTAGTGAATGTCTGTGTCTCGAGCCATGTTATTAATTTACTTACTGCCATGACTTCCATGGTCAGGCTACTTGTGGTTTCAGTAAAAGCACCAGAGTCCTCCTTCACAATTCTCCCTCCGGCCCGAGCTGTAAAGGCCCATGAGCTTCTCACATGTCGGACGACCGACCCATCTGTGTAGATGACCGCGTCACCGTCTAGCGAATTCTCGAAAATCAACGCTTGTACTTCAGCCTCAACAGCAGCCGGATTTTCTTGTCTGCATTTTCTGTCAAGTTGGATGCAAACTGAAAAGAATGTGCAGAAGTCTGTTGGCACTTGTACCCACTCCTCGCCAGGTTCTAAGTCCTAACACCTGTTGAAGAATGTCTTCGGCTTGACCCATCCACGACCATCCTCTTTTTAACCTGCTGCCCTTCACCTTCCTAATTTCACTATGCAGTGGATGTTGTGTGTTTGCGTTAATTCTGAGGTAGCCGCGTGCCCTGCAATCTTGTATTCTCTCTTCAATGGTTGGAAACCCAAGAAGGTAGCGCATCGCCCTGCATGCTGTATCTCTTGTACATCCAAGAATAATGCGCATAGCTTCATTCTGTATCCTTTCCATCCGTTCTATCTGCTTATGGCTGAGAGTCAGGATTGCCATTGCATACTCCAAAACAGACATGACCAACCCCTCGTACAGAAGACATAGATGGCGCTGCTCACAGTTTGCTGCCGCCATCACCCGCATCGCTGCCAAACCCCGCTTGGCCTTTGTTATCACCTGGTCTATGTGCACATTATAAGCAAGGCTTCGATCAAACCGTATCCCCAGGTAATTCATTGCCTGCGTTCTTTCCACCATCTCTGAACACAGCATTACAGTTGGTGTTGGAGTGTTGACAATATGATTATTCAACGAGAACCAAGTCACTGTTGCCTTTGTTGGGTTGACCATTGCCCCAGCTTCATCACACCAAGTACTTATGCGATTGAGTTCGGTTTGTAGTTCCACAGCAACCTCCTCTCTATCCTTCCCCTGACGATACACTAAAACATCATCGGCATATGACAATGTCCTGCCAGGTCCAGTGATCTGCTCACTGGTGATTCTCATTGTGTAGGCGTTGAACAGTACCGGAGATAATGGTGATCCCTGTGGTAGGCCAGGATATATTGTTGTTGGTTCCGAAGTCCAACTGCCACATCTAAAAACTACTTTCCGTTGGAAGAGGGCTGCAGCGATCCAACTAAGGAGGAATGGACTTATGTTTAGTTCGAGAAGCTGAAACATTAAAAAATCCAGTGGTACTCTGTTGTATGCGTCCTCAAGATCAATCGCTGCAGCAACGGTTTCAGTGCCTGAGTGGAAACCTTCATAGACATCCTGGGCAAAGACTGCTGCATTGGTCCAGGTTTCCCTTTTTTTTTTTCTAAATTAGATCTCACTAAGGGATATTGGCAGGTCCCTATGCAGTCTCAATCCATCCATCTTACTGCTTTTTCAACACCTTTAGGACTTTACGAGTGGCGTTTTCTTCCTTTCGGACTTCGAAACGCTCCTGCCACTTTCGTACGCTTAACTAGAGATCTACTTCATGGAGTGACGAATACAGTGACCTATATAGATGATATATGTGTCCATACTGATGACTGGACAACACACCTACTGAAACTGAGACATGTCTTTAATAGGTTGCGACTCTTCGGGCTCACTGTCAAACCGAGCAAAGTCGAATTGGGCCTAAAAGAAATTGATTTTTTGGGTCATGTCATTTCTCAAGGTCAACTAAAGACTGACCAGAAAATTATTACCAAAATTATGAATCTGACCATGCCTACCACCAAGAAACAGGTCAGAAGCCTTTTGGGGTTAGTGAATTACTATAGTAGATTTATTCCAAATTTAGCGGAGATTACAAGTGTATTTTCCAATGTTTTAAAAGCTTCTGTAAAATTGGATGTCAAAGATGCATTATTAATTTCTGCATTGTCAAAATTGAAAATCTTGTTTAGTAATGTTCCAATCCTCCGCTTGCCTAATCCGAGGCTCGTTTATTATCTTAGGACAGATGCCAGCAGGATCTCCATCGCTGCAGTAATAGGCCAATTTTATGAGGGCATCTTCCATCCGATTTGCTACGTGAGCCGTAAGATCACACCCACCGAGTCCAGATATTCCATATCCGAGTTAGAAGCCTTAAGCGTCATCTATGCGGTGAGAAAGCTGCATCGATTTCTGGCGGGTGTGCACTTCATTGTCCAGACTGACAACTCCCCAATAACGGTCATACAGAGTGGTGTACATTGAAATGACCGAATATACAGGTGGTCGCTAATACTACAAAATTACACCTTTAGTATAGAGCATATTAAGGGGAAAGATAACATTCTTGGCTGATACCCTTAGTCGACCATCTGATGTAGCAATGCCAGAAATTTCCACATAAGAGTGTAGAGTAATAGATGTTAATTTAGTACAGTCAAATATTCTATGTGAAATATGTTAGAAATACATGAATATTATGTGCTCAACTAAGTACCAAAAACATTGACCTGCTATGTGTCCGTAGACATCAAAAGGAAGAACTTTACTCTGGGAACAAATATATCACCTTGTGAACTAGGACAGCTTATTACTTGCTAAGCTCCATATATGTTCCCAGTGCATTAGTTGTGTTAAACAGAGAAAAACAGTGTCAGATGATTATATACATACAGACACGAAAACAGTAGTCTACTTTACAAACGAACTCTACAGGTGCAATACCCATAGAACAAATATGACTGTGTAATGGATTTCAAATACCCAGAACAATTTTATAGATATTATGCCAATGAAAGCATGTTTCTGAACAATAATGGCAACGACTAACCTGAGGTATTTAAAAACCATGTATATAAAACTTAATGTGATATGTATCATAATGTTTTAATATAGTGATAAAATATAGATAGATTATGTCATTTTAATTTATATTTACAGTTAGACAATATAATATTTTTCAGTTTTTTGGTAGATAGAATATTAATTTACATATTTATTTAGCTTTAAAAGTAGATTAGGATAGTAATTTAAACATGACAACTAATTGTAGGAAATTTAGATATGAATAGTATCATTCAGTTTATTATATTTCACTTTGTTTCATTTCATTTGATTTCATTCCATCTTAACCAATCCATTTAACAAACGTTATCATTTAGTAGCATGATTAGGTTACACCATAATAGAATAGAAATATTATACACTTAAAGATACATCATTTACACCATATAGAATAAGAATATCAATCATATAGTTTGTTTCATTTAAAAACATTACTGAGAATATGTTATATTTCAAATCACCCATTTTAGAAAGGGACGTAACTTATTACATTTCACATTACCCATTTCACAAAGGGACATAACTCATCTCACATCAATTTCATTTCACATAGGTAAATTACATCCCTTAAATTAGATAAATATTAGGAGTAATGTAAGCTTATTTTAGGATTAATATGACAGATAGATTAAAATAGGCAACACATTAAATGTATATTTATAGAACTAGTATTAGTATGTCAGTATTTAGAGTAATATTTCTGTAGAATACAGTGGTTAAGAATACCAGGGTACAAACCATTAACCCTTTTTTCTTACATGTAAATATGTTGTAAATACTTGACATGTGCAACGGTTATTGCACAGTCATTAGGCTCAACTCTGTCAAACTGAGCCAAACTTGTACAGTGTCACTCCAAGGTTTTTAAATAACTGTGAGGGTAAAAGATGCGTGACAAAAATGAGAGTGAAAGTTATATGACAGAAATGAAGGTAAAAGATGTGTGACAAAGGTGAGGGTGAAAGATGTGTGACAAAAATGAGGATGAAAGATGTGTGACATAAATGAGGGTAACAGATGTGTGCCAATAGTGAGGGTAAAAGAAGTGTGACAGAAATGAGGATGAAAGATGTGTGACAAAATTTGAGGGTAAAAGATGTGTGCCAATAGTGAGGGTAAAAGAAGTGTGACATAAGGGAAGGTTAAAGATGTGTGACAGAAGTGTGAAAGTGAGAGCGAATGTAAAATATACAGGAGAGAGTGAGAACAGTCAGCGGATTTTTTCTGCCGCTCAACAGGACTTTTTATTTTTGTTGCCGTCAAATGTTGGTTTCAATGTTGGAAATGTGTTGTAATGAATGTATTTTGTGTAGTTTAGTTTAGGATCTTAGTGAAAGTATTTTGAGTCTCATAAGACAGAAACGTAGTCACAGATTTGTATTATACACATGTTTGTGACCACAGTTAAATGAATTATGGCACTTGAAAAACTAACTTACATACACATGATAGTTAGATACACATGTTAGAGGGTAGATTATACGTTTAATTACATCCAAACACACAAACAACCAGAAAAACAAACATATAAATTGCATACACTTTTATTAGATCAAAGGGAGATAACTCCGGGTCAGGGGACATAATAGACAACGAAACACTAACTTAACAGTGAAATATGACTTTACACGCGGAAGCGAGATAGGTAAAGCCTGTTGCTCACAGCTTGTGTAATGGTTGTTTAATATTATATGGGGGACATGAAGCAATTCATGTGTTGACCTTCAGAAAGTCAACTTTGTATGGGTAGTGAGTTAATTTACTATTTGAGGGCAGCTCTTATAAGACAACGGTCCGGTTCAGACATACCTCTAATTAATATAATATTGCGATTGAGAAGAGGGCTCACGCCAACCAGACAAGTTTGTGGCGATTGCCAGTAGCCAAGTAAAGTGATGCTACATTGTGACATTAGTCAGTAGGTCTATTGAGTAGCCCAAAGCCAGGTTATCTACAGTCTTTGACAAAAATTAGACACACTAATTTTTTAGAAACCTCTTGCGTCACAACCAATGAGTCAAAGTTGATGACGCAACACAGGAGGGGAGGGTGTGTGTCAAAGACTGAAACAGGAGGCAGGAAACCTGCCTCATGATAGAACACCACCGGGACGTGGGGTCAACCTCAGATGGAGTAGAGGGAACACAGTGCCCGGGATCAGGGCAGGATAGATGATAGAAAAGGGGGACTATTAACTAGTCCTCACACGGAGGCGTTGACCAGATAGTTAGCACTACTGGTCACGACGGAATCACGCCTGCGTGATAGCCACGATTAGCACTCAACCAAAGACAGCTAATAGAAGCGTGCTAACTGACCTAGCACGCAAAGAGCCGAAGGACGCATGAAGGTCCTTCCGCGTGGCGTGTAGCGACGCGAGTGAAGGAAGTCAGACTGGGGACTGACTCTGTAGTGTTCACATCGTGTAGAATAGAGATAGTTTTCGTATAGCCTAGTAGATAGAGATTAGCCATAGGGTTTAGGAAAACTAGTGATAGAGAATATTGTGACTTTATGTGTGATCAGATAGTGACTGTTTTGTAATTGTAAAGAGCCAACGGCAATAAAATGTACCATTTCATTCCTCGCACACGACTTGCAAGTTTCTTGTATGGTGTGGGAGAAGTAATCCGATGATGCCTGAAACATGAGTTGTTGACACTAGGTATTTAAATTTATAGATATGGCTAAGCATTGTCCCCGTCTATTGTTATCTCACATTTTGGTGTCATGCCAGACTCACACATGCTACAATTTTTTGTGAGTAGCTTTACTGACCACATCACCCACTGATTGGTCTATAAAAATATGGGTCTACACCATATGCCTAAATCCCCTATGGCTTGTAAAAGAATCTTTTACTTACTTTTTTAAAAAAAGAGCCAGAGGCAGACTAAGAGAAATGACACAGTAACCTCTTATCTTCTTCACCTCCAACTCCTATAAAACTATGCACAATTTCTCTACAATAGTTGGAAGTCATATACCATATTTAGAAGCCCCATCACAGCTTGAAAAATGTCCATCATTATTGTAAGCACATCTGACATAGAAGTGATACAGTCATTCTTTAAAACATATGCTCATAAGTGCTTCTTGTATGTGGGTGTTGGTGGGTTGGGGGCGTGGGTAGGGAATGTGTATTTGGGTGGGTGAATGGGTGTGTAGGAGATTGTGTGGGTTGGGGGATGGGTGTATAATGGGGGTGGGGGATGAGTGTGGGGGGCGGAAGATGTCTGTGAATGGGATATGTCTGTGTGGATGGGAGTGTGTGAGTGTGGATGGGGTAAGTGTGAGTGGGTGGAGGATGTATGTGTGGGCGGTGAGGATGTTTGTAGGTGGGTGGGGAGATGTGTGAGTGGGTGAGAGATGTGTGGGCGGGATGTGGGGGATGTATGTGTGGGGGAATGTGTTTATGGGTGGAGTTTTGTGTGGGAGGGGAGATGTGTGAGAGGTGGGGGAAGTGTGGGATGTGCAGGTGGACAATGGATGTATGTGAGTGATGGGGGATGTGTGTTTGGCTGGGTGGTTGGGGTGTGTGTGGGCGGGAGGGTAGATGAGAGATGCATGTGTTGATGGGCGGGTGGGTGATGTGTGGGTGTGAGAGGTTGATGGATGAGTACATGAGTGGATGGATGTGTGTGAGAGATGAGTGTATGGTTGGAGGATGTGTGTGTTTGTGGGAAGATGTGTGTGAACAGCGGATGTGTGTGTGTGTGTGGGATATATGTGGGTGGTGGGGTGTGTGTGGGTGGGTGGGAGGTGTGTGTTTTTTGGATGTTTATGGGTGGGAGATGTGTTTGTGGGTGGGGATGTGTGTATAGGTGGGGGATGTGTGGTTGAGAGGTGGCGGATATTGGGTGGGTGAGTGGGTGTAGGTTGGCTGATGTGTGTGTGGGTGGGGAAAATTGTGAGGGTGCGGGATGTATGTGTGGATAGATGCCGGATGTGTGGGTTGACGGGGGTATGTGTGTGTGGTTTTGTGATGTGTGTTTTGCTGGGTGGTTGCGGGTGTGTGCGTGCCGGTTATGGGATGGGTGGGGGATGTATGTGTGGGTGGTGAAATGTGTGTTGGTGGGTGGCGGCATGTATGTTTGCCTGAGTCTGTGTGAGTGCGTGGAGGTATGTGTGGGTGGGTGGGGGATGTGTCTCACAACATTGCAATATGCACTGTTTATGTTTACAACTTTCATTTGACAATGTTTTTTTTCCCCCATGTGAATGTACCATGCGTAATATGCATTGTTTATGCTTATAAAATCCATTTGACAATGTTTTTTTTTCCCCTATGTAAATGTAACATGCACATTTGATGAATGAAAGATGAGTGATCGAAAGGGCCAAATGTAAGACGGGCCTGCGTGCCCAATTTGTTACCCTTTTAAAATAAAGTTTGTTCGTTCGTTCAGTTTCTTACATTCTATACCTGACTATGTATGAGTCCAGTTACAAGCTTGGATATTGTAATGGACATGCTGAGATCCCCTTATAGTTTTTCTCTGACTGAAGTTTGTTAATTACGGTTCCAACTTCACAGCAACAGAACATCCACATAACAGCCTACCACTATAACTACAGTTCATCGTCGATAGAAGTAGCAGTCACAATGAACCACTGAGCGAACTAAAAAAAAAGACAGTAAAATTAAAAAAAGAGACAACACTGCAGTTACAGACAAATTTCAAGTAAACGAAAGAAGTAGCAGCAGCAGTAACTAGACAACCAGCAGTTGCACATGCATTACTGCATATGGAAAACTAGCTAGTTCAGCAACCAGCCACATGTCATTTTTCTGAACATGCAGTTCACAACAGAACCATGGACAGATGAAAAAGCATACCAGTTCTGAGCATTCTGTGTATATTACATTGAGCAACATAGGCTTGACTACTATCTTAGAATAAGTCACCATCATTGAATATCAGAAGGAAAGTACAGAAACGTTATTTAGAACCTGTTTGTTGTATGCAATGAATTATGAAATTTGAACCCAAAAAAACCAGGAACAACTTGCAGGCAACAAAGATGTGGTTTCTGAGATGACTGCTGTGAATACCGTGGATGGTCAGAGCAATTAACAAGTGCCCAGAAAAGGCTAAAGAAAGCAAACCATTATATACACAAATTTAGTGACAAACACTATGCTTTGATTATATAATGAGAACACACATATTGGAAAACACTGTGACATCAGCAGAAGTAGAGGCAGGGGTTGACCAAGAGAAATTATGCTGAATGGAATGAGAACAACGAGGGTTAGAATTAAATTGTAAAAAGACACAGATTATGGTCATCACTAAGAAGAACAAAATACCACAATGTAATATACAAGTAAATGGGAATATTCTTCAACAAGTGAATAGGTACAATTATCTCGGAACAGTAATAACATCTGATGGGAGATGCCTTGAAGATATTAGAACAAGAATTGGCATGGCAAAAGTAGCCTTTAGCAAGATGAAAAACATACTGACCAATAAAAAGATGTTAATTGAAACGAGAAAAAGAGTGTTGAGGTGCTACACAGAACCTGTACTTTTATATGGATGTGAAGCTTGGACAATGAGCAGTCAAGCTGAAAAACATCTGATGGCTGTGGAAATGTGGTTTCTGAGGAAAATACAAAGAATACCATGGACAGCCAGAAAGACCAATAAACAAGTCCTTCAAGAAACAAATGAAGATCGTAAACTGATTAGAGACATTAGACGTAGACAGTCAAAATTTTTTGGGCATGTTATGAGAATAAATGAATTGGAGAATTTGGTGACAACTGGCAAGATCGAGGGGAACAGACCAAGGGAAAGACCTAGAAGCAAATACCTGGAAGGCTTGGCCTCATGGCATGGTCGAGACAGAAACACTGAGCTGATCCACGACTCTGGTGATCGAGTGAGATGGCAAAACATGATCGCCCATGCTTACCGACATGGCACATGATGGATGGATGGATGGAATGAGAATGTGACATGGAAGAATATCATGAACAGAATTGAAACATAATCACTATGTTACTCACTGTCTAGTTTCTGTTCCTACTAAACTGCTTCTGAATTTCTATGAATCAATGTCATAAATTTGACTGCTAACATTATTTCCATCACTTTTCCAAGTCCATACTCATCAAGGACGGTGCTCGATGGTATCATCTATTATTATATCATGAGATTCTGCCCATGCTATTCATCTGTCACTTCACTCATCCCTTTCACCGAGGCCATAGCCACCACTCTCATTTTCATTGCCTACTTTTCATTTATTACAGTTATTTCAAAAGTTTTAGAGACTATATCTATATTTTCTTCTGTGCTATTTGCTGTTGGAGCCAATGCCAGAATTATACTGATCTTCAATTGTTTGCCATGGAGTTTCACCAATAGCAAGCAATCTTGACTGTCCAAAATCCTGTACCTGCTTTTGCACTGATGCCCAGAAGCCTTCAGTTGTTTTTGCTCACTGCTGATAACAAAACTATGCCAACTCCTCCATTCCATTATTTCCCCCCTGAGTAAATAATTCTGTGTTGATTTAAATATTGTTCTCCTGCACCTGGCCATTGAATTTCACTAATACCTTATATATTGACATTAATTCTATCCATATAGTTTTTGATGTTTTCCCATTTGTATAAGTGTTCTGACATTCCATGAACCAATGTGTAAGCTATTTTCAACATTTAATTTACAAATAGAGAATGATGATAACCAGGTATCACCTGCAGGCATGATACTCCATACCAGACGAGGTGATTACTATGTCATTAACTTGATTCAATGTTTAAGCATGTGTAATAATAATTACAAATAATTTGTCCTGAAGCAGTTTTATGCTATTGGTCTGATAGAGCCATCACACTGTGAAGGCCTGAATGCTCGGACGAATAGTTGGCCAATCTCTCCCCTCACTTTCGCAGGTGCAGAACCCATGACTGACTATGCGCACGAAAGTCAACACAGTTCACCATCGATATGTGCAACAAAGAATAAATACAACAGTAGCCTTCCCTTGCATAAGAATTCATTTAATAACGAGGGCTTTGAGGTACATTTTGTAAGTGGTTTATATTTTCAACTGCACACCAGATATCTATTATGTTTATCATTTCTAATATTGACTGTCCTCCACGCCATGATGTCAAACTATCCTTCATCTTCTCTCTTGGTCTCCCCCTGCCTCGCTTACCCTCCAACCTACGAATTGTGACAATATATTCCAGCTTTCCTCTTCTCATGACATGTTTAAAGAACGCGGACTGTCTTCTTTTAAAAATGAGTAACCAGTTTTTTTTTTGCGAGTTGACTTCTTTCAAGATATCTTCATTGTTAGGGTGGCAGAGTAGGGATATATCTTATCAAAGGAGAAGTAAGGTGCCCTTTGCTAGCCTATAGGACATCCTTGGCCAAGGTGGAATACCCGCTTAGCCCCATGTTCAGGGTCATGAGAAGCCATAAGAGCAAGTGATGGATGAAGCTGGGGAGCAGACAACAGATAGTAGTTGATTATGGTCTAGAACACACACAATAAGGAAGAGTATCCATGACTGCAACACATTATGCTTCTTGAAATGAAACCAGCTACACTGATAACACCATGTCCAACAAGGAAACTTAAGGTGACAATGAGAATTATGGCACCCTGTTTGCACTTGCAAATGTGGAACACCAAAGCAAACCAGAGCATAAAGACTTCACCAGACAGTGAGGAAACCTGGTCCACAGGAACGACATTTCGAGATATACTTTGGAGGACCAATGAAGATCGCAAACAAACCATCCAGTTCATGACCCACGCCAGAAGCACAGCAAATGTTAATCTCTGAAAAGAATAAGCTAACATATCTTGATGGTGGTGGACTATTTAAGTTTTAAAATAACTGATGAAATTGCTCACCTGCACGCCAATGCTAACCCCAGTGCCTTGCATCAACTCCTTATGTTCTGACTGCATGTGGGTCTGACATTCCTCCATGGTGGTGAAAGCCAGTTTACACAATCCACATAGCAGAAATTCCTGATGATCATAAGAAGTCATAGTATCAATAACAGGCAGTGAAACACTGGCACCTGGTCATCTTGACAGATGATAGTTTGTTACATTGTGCCTAAAAAAAGGCATAACAGCTAAAACCCATGGCGGTAGTAAATGTGACTGATCAGACCAATTCGTGTTGTAAATGTTCGTCCACAATGGTTGCATGTGAAATCATGGTCATTTCCACCATCTTACGTTTCACAAGCTCAGTGTGTGACCCGTCTGCAATCATTTTCTCCTTTGTCTTTATTTCATTTCTGATCTTTGCCCTCCATGCAACACGATCAGCAACGACTTACCGCCAAGGTGCAATATCAACGCCTGTATCAATCATGTCCCGCTTACACACATCTTTGTATTGTAGTAGAGGTCGACCCCAAGATCTCTTACCCATCTGTAATTCACCAAAAAAGATGTCCTTTGATATTGTACCATCTTCCATCCTCCTAATGTGTTCTATCCATCTAAGTCTACGAAGACTGAGCATGGAACAAACTGTCACACAACACTATCTTTCCAATACTTCAGTATTTGTGATTTTGTCTTGCCATTTAATACCAATAAATAACAGGCAGTGCATTAGCTTAAAGATGTCCATAAGATTAAAGATGTCCAACACAGAAGATTATTATCATTTTAGCTTAGAAAAAAAGAGGATGGGGAGAGGAGAGGATACAGAATAAAATAACAATGAGATAGTAAAATAAAATATCAAATCTAGAATTTGATAGGGTAAGAAGAGTAAAGGATCCCTTTTCAGGCAGTGAAGTATATTGGATGTATGGTGCTGGTCCTATATTTTTACTGAAAATTTTCTGCAGCTCGTTTTTAGGCAAGGCTGACCTGCAAGTCAGGTCATTGAAAAATATCTCCACCTCAAAATGGGATCTGAACACAAGACTACCAGGCTGGCCAGCAGGCAAATGTGGTAGCCACTGTGGTACCAGGGCCCACAAGTACTGATTTACAGGAGTAATATATTTCTAGAATCTTGTTTGGAAGCAGAAAAGACTAACTGGGAGAGATAAAAATCACTCCCATTTTGGAATGTAAAACCATGTGGCTGTGTGTAACCAGCATAAATACATACAGACCTGGAAAGCTTGAATACTTTCCTGAGGTACTCAAAAGGCACATGTAGGACAGTGGGTGAGTGTTACACTGCTCAACCTCGCAGGCAGGCACACACAGAAAGAGAGAGAAAGAGAAAGACAGACAGAGAGAGAAAGCCGCAGGAAATTGTAAAAAGCTTGCTGTGAGTTGGTTGAGGGCCTGTGTTCCATTAGGATATAAAAGACACAAGAAGAAGAACTAAACATAAGAAACACAATCTTTCGTGACATGCTGAATGGTACACATGGTGCATTGCTTGGCACAGAATCCAACCAACTGTCCATCATACAGTTGATGCAGCCCAATTTGTTATACACACTACAGCCCACCAACAAGTTCCCCATGTTTATCATTTCTAAAACTCATTAAACTGCACTGGGGCATAAGTTGGCATGATAAATTCCCTTTCTTGCTTGCTTGCCCTTTTGTACATCAGTAATTGGCTGTCCACTTGACATCCTGTACAACATGATAGGCTAGCACTCTTATGTATTCTGCTACTACATACAACTAAAGTACAGTTAATTTAACAAGTAAACTGTCACAAGTGCAGGTAAGACACCAGATTACCTTTGTCTCTGTATGTTCAGGTATGTTCATAGGTTCTGACACTGGCGTGCTCACAACATAATGTGGAAGTGTATTTGATCCAGTTACGGCTGAAAGACAACGTGTTAAAAGTCTACAGAAACAAACAAACAAAAACCACAAGCTCTTCTAAAGCATATAAAGAAATACATAACGGCTATAAATCAAGGTTAACACTGTACAGGCAATTTCCATATAAGATACTGTCACAAATACATAGTGTAAGGACTGCCTGTATAAAAATTGAAGTTATGAAGTAAGGTAATCATTTCCATTTATCATGAGTCTTCCTTCTAATCTCACATCAAAAACAGATACTATTGTAAAACTCCTATGCACACAAGTGATCCCACCTGAACTGAACCAGAAATAAGCAACAGTTCAGACTATTGCCAAGGTTTCAAAAACCAGCTGAATATATTTTCAGCAGAAATACACTATAATGCATTAAAATTTAGAAAATTCTATAACATTGTCAATCGCTTGTGAAACGATGCAACTTGAAAATAAAGTACATTTACATCAGCATATATCTACACATTGTTGACGTCACAGCCACATGCCAATGGAAGCATGTCTGATAGGTTATGGCGTCCACATCAGGCTAAGAAATTACAAGGCTCAAATCTCCACATAGGGCTGGGCATTTGTACTAGAACCATTGGTTTATAACAATATTACATGCCCTGGTCTCTTGGGTAGTGAGATCAGATACCTCTTCTTCTTTGATAAGGGTGAGGAAAAAAAAAAAAAAACAAGAGGGGCCAGGTGCAAGTTATGCATGTTTAAAATAACATAATAACAGTTGAAAATCTCAAAGAAAGGTCAATGCTGAGGCTACATTTTAAGGAAAGACAACATCTCCCCAGGTAGACAGTGCCCTTACCTTGAAATCTGTCTAGATAAAAGTAAATCTACACAAATACATTCTGAAATAGGACATACTGATCTCAGAGGTGCATGACTAGGTGTAACACACTCACCTTGAAAGAGCAATGGGGAAGAACATATGGCCAAGATAATAGCAACTGCTGAATGAAGAGAATCCAATTGAATAAGTAGAAATGATATTTGATGAGGAGAGTTGGAAGTTAAAAGAGAACTTGGTGAAAAAAATATTGAAAAGCAGATCAAAGAATACAGATCAATAGTTAATAAATGTTCAGCCCTCAGTTAAGAACAGAACTAATTGGATGAACTGTATATGTGAACAAGCAATGGCACATAGACTGTTTTTTGCTAGCAAAGCTGGGATGCCAAACTGCTTTATCAGCCAAATGTTGCTCCCATCACAACCAACCAAAATAATTCTTGAATCTATTTTAACCCCCTGTCTCATGCTCTGAGCTGATCCACGACTCTGGTGATCCAGTGAGATGGCAGAACATAACCACCCACGCTTATTGACATGGTACATGATGGATGGGTGGATGTCTCATGCTTTGTCATGCCCAAAGTGTCTATAACATCCTGAATCCATCTTTGTTCTGGTCAACTAGTGAACATTTATATCCTATCTTCTTCCAGGAACCATGTCACCCATTGCTGTTCTTGCCAAACCACTGTGGCTTTTAATACAGCTCAAGTATTTCAGCATCTGTAACATTCTGATATTTATGAGCCAGTTTTTTTTTTTTTTTTCAATGTTCAAATCTTGTAGAATGTTAGTATTGTTCTTCTTCTTGGCCTATGATATTCTAAAAATGTTTCTGGAACATTAAGATCAAAGGCACTGGGCTTCTTCTTTAATGATTGTTTTTTTTTTTTGGTACGACGCTTGCTGTGAACTCAAAGAGTAGTCCATACATGCGCTACTATTTCTAGTGCATAGGACTGATTTTTGCATGTGGATGAGTTTTCCTTACAATCAGTGTCCCTCGCCATCAGGTGAACCCACTCCTACTTCTAAGGTACTTGTAATTTAGACCCTCACGTCAAGGATGAGAAGTCAACATTTTAGTCCAAACTGACTGGTGTTGGGGCTGAACCCGCTACCTCCTGCATCAGCACTCTGGAAGTTTAAGAGCAAGCACTCTGACCCATTCGGCCATGCTGGCCTCCCTTTTATGATCCTGAAATGGTCCACGACTCAAATCCATATGTTTGAAACAGGAAAGATTATGTTCTCAAAGATCTTAATTTAATTAGTTTATAGGTGTTGTGCAATAGGCTCTTAAAACTGTTTAATACATGCCTTGCTATAGCCAGTCTCTGCCTGACTTCTTGTGAATAGTTCCTATTGTTGTTGATTTCGTAGCAAAGATGTTCAACACTATAAGATTTTCTTCATTGTTGACAGTGACTTTTTGCTTTGTTTAAATTCAGAAAAAAGATTTTGATATTCACTGGATCTTTTGACAGACAGGATGAATTCTTCTAATCCCTGAGCACTATTTGAGAGGAGAAAAATGTCATCTGTATATCTGAATTCCAGAATTGGATTTCCACTGGACTCACCACTTCTATAATTTATTATGTCATGATGGTCTGAATGCACATGTTAATATTCTAATTTTCAGCACATGTCTTTCCCATTGCCCTTTGTTCCACTGTAATTTATCTATTTCTTCCCTAAGCTCCACATTGGTGATTCTGTTATATCATTTTAGTCCTATTCTGTGCAGGCATCAGCCAATGAATTTTAGTAGTTCCTATAGAAAATGGGTACAATTAAGAGAGGATTACTGTACTATCTTCTTACCTAGATTAGGCAAGTGTATTGCCATAACTGTGTAAGGCTGTGAGACACCCAATCCATCAAGATCTCCTGAAACAACTGTAGCACTTGTGAATGGCTGTGTCACGGTAGACAAGGGTGTACCTCCCGGCTGCAGCTGAACAACAGAAGCCATGCCCAGCTGGCCCTCGCCTGAGGACATATGGTTGACATTGACCGGCAGATTACTACTGTTGGTAGTGACAAAATGGCAGGAGTCCGAGCCTGACAGATGGCCGCTGGCACTGGTAAACAAGCTGTTACTAGTGTTCCCATTAATGCTGACGCAGTTGTTCTCAGATGGCTTGACTAAATTGATGAGTTCTGTCAGGTCAGGAGTTGATGTGTTACTTAGTGTGATGGGTCCACTCTGAGTGGATGGAATGTTCACTGGAGTAAAAGATACTGAAATGGACAGGATTTGATAATTTGTAACAATAAGTGATGAGAAATTGTCTATAAATATTCAAAACTCCAACAGATTTTAATAAATGCAAACACATTTTAAAGTGTTATCAATGTTAAGACAAAACTGAGGTGTCCTTCAACAAATTACAGCTTGTTACAAATAATTATCTCTGAAAGGACACATGTTACTCAGCTTTGGTCAAGGACTTTTCTTTTTGATATTTAATTTTCTGTTAATAATTTCACAATGTCCTTGCCAACACTGTCTTGATGATTATGAAGGAAATTGTAAACAACAAAACAGAACAATAACACATTGGTAAGTCACTGGCTTCACCTTGTGAAGGCTTAGAAATACACTCCCCAAATGTGAGTCCTTATAAGACTTGAAGGAGTTCACATGCTACTACAATCTGATTGTTTAAGACACCAAGAGAGATTATATGTTGCTACAATCTGTTTCAAACACCAAGAGAGATCACATGCTGCAATCTGTTTTGAACACCAAGAGAGATCACATGTTGCTACAATCTGGTTGTTTCAGATGCTAAGAGAGACCACATACTGCTCAATATGACTGCTTCAGACACAAAGAGTCACGTTGCTACAATCTGATGGTTTCAGACACCAAGAGTCACGTGTTGCTACAACTTGATGGTTTCAGACACCAAGAGTCACGTGTTGCTACAACTTGATGGTTTCAGACACCAAGAGTCACGTGTTGCTTCAATCTGATGGTTTCAGACACCAAGAGTCACATGTTATAACCTGATGGTTTCAGACACCAAGAGTCACGTGTTGCTACAACTTGATGGTTTCAGACACCAAGAGTCACATGTTGCTACAACTTGATGGTTTCAGACACCAAGAGTCACATGTTGTTACAACCTGATGGTTTCAGACACAAAGAGTCACGTGTTGCTACAACTTGATGGTTTCAGACACCAAGAGTCACGTGTTGCTACAATCTGATGGTTTCAGACACCAAGAGAGTCACATGTTGCTACAACTTGATGGTTTCAGACACCAAGAGTCACATGTTGCTACAACTTGATGGTTTCAGACACCAAGAGTCACATGTTACAACCTGATGGTTTCAGACACCAAGAGTCACGTGTTGCTACAACTTGATGGTTTCAGACACCAAGAGTCACGTGTTGCTACAACCTGATGGTTTCAGACACAAAGAGTCACTTGTTGCTACAACTTGATGGTTTCAGACACCAAGAGTCACGTGTTGCTACAATCTGATGGTTTCAGACACCAAGAGAGTCACATGTTGCTACAACTTGATGGTTTCAGACACAAGAGAGTCACATGTTACAACCTGATGGTTTCAGACACCAAGAATCACGTGTTGCAACAACTTGATGATTTCAGACACCAAGAGTCACATGTTGCTACAACCTGATGGTTTCAGACACCAAGAGTCACATGTTGCTACAACTTGATGGTTTCAGACACCAAGAGTCACATGTTGCTACAATCTGATGGTTTCAGACACCAAGAGTCACATGTTGCTACAACTTGATGGTTTCAGACACCAAGAGTCACGTGTTGCTACAACTTGATGGTTTCAGACACCAAGAGTCACATGTTGCTACAATCTGATGGTTTCAGACACCAAGAGTCACGTGTTGCTACAACCTGATGGTTTCAGACACCAAGAGTCACATGTTACAACCTGATGGTTTCAGACACCAAGAGTCACGTGTTGCTACAACTTGATGGTTTCAGACACCAAGAGTCATGTGTTGCTACAACCTGATGGTTTCAGACACAAAGAGTCACGTGTTGCTACAACTTGATGGTTTCAGACACCAAGAGTCACGTGTTGCTACAATCTGATGGTTTCAGACACCAAGAGAGTCACATGTTGCTACAACTTGATGGTTTCAGACACAAGAGTCACATGTTGCTACAACTTGATGGTTTCAGACACAAGAGAGTCACGTTACAACCTGATGGTTTCAGACACAAGAGAGTCATATGTTGCTACAACTTGATGGTTTCAGACACAAAGAGTCACGTGTTGCTACAACTTGATGGTTTCAGACACAAGAGAGTCACATGTTACAACCTGATGGTTTCAGACACCAAGAATCACGTGTTGCAACAACTTGATGATTTCAGACACCAAGAGTCACATGTTGCTACAACCTGATGGTTTCAGACACCAAGAGTCACATGTTGCTACAACTTGATGGTTTCAGACACCAAGAGTCACATGCTACAATCTGATGGTTTCAGACACCAAGAGTCACGTGTTGCTACAACTTGATGGTTTCAGACACCAAGAGTCACGTGTTGCTACAACTTGATGGTTTCAGACACCAAGAGTCACGTGTTGCTACAACCTGATGGTTTCAGACACAAAGAGTCACGTGTTGCTACAACTTGATGGTTTCAGACACCAAGAGTCACGTGTTGCTACAATCGGATGGTTTCAGACACCAAGAGTCACGTGTTGCTACAACCTGATGGTTTCAGACACGAAGAGTCATGTGTTGCTACAACCTGATGGTTTCAGACACAAGAGTCACATGTTGCTACAACTTGATGGTTTCAGACACAAGAGAGTCACGTTACAACCTGATGGTTTCAGACACAAGAGAGTCACATGTTGCTACAACTTGATGGTTTCAGACACAAAGAGTCACATGTTGCTACAACTTGATGGTTTCAGACACCAAGAGTCACATGTTGCTACAACCTGATGGTTTCAGACACCAAGAGTCACATGTTGCTACAACTTGATGGTTTCAGACACCAAGAGTCACGTGTTGCTACAATCTGATGGTTTCAGACACCAAGAGAGTCACATGTTGCTACAACATGATGGTTTCAGACCAAGAGAGTCATATGTTGCTACAACCTGATGGTTTCAGACAAAAGAGAGTCACATGTTACAACCTGATGGTTTCAGACACCAAGAATCATGTGTTGCAACAACTTGATGATTTCAGACACCAAGAGTCACATGTTGCTACAACCTGATGGTTTCAGACACCAAGAGTCACGTGTTGCTACAACCTGATGGTTTCAGACACAAGAGAGTCACATGTTGCTACAATCTGATGGTTTCAGACACAAGAGTCAAATGTTGCAACAACCTGATGGTTTCAGACACCAAGAGTCACATGTTGTTACAACCTGATGGTTTCAGACACCAAGTCACGTGTTGCAACAACCTGATGGTTTCAGACACCAAGAGTCACGTGTTGCTACAACCTGATGGTTTCAGACCCAAGAGAATGAATAAAAAAGTATTTTAAAAGAATTTGTATCAGGAACCTAGGACAGTTACATTGTGCTCTTTGATTTAACAACGATATTAAACATACGAATAATCAAAGCACTATTACACTATACATTAATACATATATATATAATACATATTATAATGATCATATATGCAAAATTGCCGTAATTTCATCCATAAAGTTCACATGAATGTAAATTTGCTTTTATATTTTAAACATATTGCAAAATTTAAGAGATAGGAATTAATATTATGTTGAAATAAAATAGAAGTGAAACAAGAAGTGAGAAACCACCTAAGCATGTCTATATTATTCTTACCTAAGCAGGAAAACACATATAAATGGTGACGGTTTCAAAGCTTAGATTCTGAGTAAGCTAAATTATTGGAAACAAATAAAAGAATCTCTATACATAATTACATACATGAGATAAGTAAGAGGTGAAAAAGCAAAATAGCACTAAAATGGTATGAAAGAATTACTAATGTGGAGCTGAGGGAGAGAACTGGATAGGTAATAGAATCAAGAGTTAGGACAAATTGCTGGCGCTGAATAGGACATGCACTGAGAAAACATGATAACTGTGTAAATACTAAATAGAAAGTCGTTCTCTGGAGACTACAGGGCAAAACCAAACAAGAAAATGGAGACCTAAAAACACAGATAGGAGAATTAGAGACATAGATGAATAAATAATATGTGGAGGACATAGAGAGAGCTGCTGGAGATAGTAGATATACAGTGGTACCTTGGGTTACGAACGCCTCAGGTCACGAACAATTCAGGTTACAAACAACGCCTTCGAAAATTTTATGTCTCGGGTAACGAACAGTGCTTCGGGTTACGAACAAAGGTAGAGGTAGGTAGGTGTAGGTGTAGAGGGGGGGTGTGGGGGTGTGTGTGTGTGTGTGTGTGTGTGTGTGTGTGAGAGAGAGAGAGAGAGAGAGAGAGAGAGAGAGAGAGAGAGAGAGAGAGAGAGAGAGAGAGAGAGAGAGAGAGAGAGAGAGAGAGAGAGATATGTAACGTTGGAGACAAACGATCGCATAAAGTACAAACAGTACTATGATGAGCTTGTGGATCTTCAGAATGAACAGCTAAAGACATTAAAGGAGGAGCAGTCGTCCGATGATGTGATCATTTCAACTGCCAGGATTAAAGAAATTTGCAGCAAGTGGGCAGACGTCAAAGACTTCATTGTGAACCATCATCCAAACAAACTTGTTGCTATCAGGGCTGTAAACCTGATGAATGATAACACGATGGCCCACTTCAGAAAGATTCTCCAGCAAAGGAAGCGACAAATTTCCCTTGATAGTTTCTTGGTGCAGAAAGATTCCCAGTCGGCTGCCAAGAAACAATGACAAGAAACTCCTGAAACTAATGATTCAGAATAGCAAAGAAAGTGACACATTTCCCATGATCGTTTTCTTGGTAAGAAAGATAGACTAAATCTTTTTTTATTTTACATTTAATTTATTTGGCTGTTTTCTTTCTCTTTATTTAATACGTGAAGTACGCGTATTCTTTGCGTTTTGTCGGGTAAACGATCGGATGTTAATAGAAAAAAAAAAAAAATTCTTTCATCTCGAAACGGATTGTCTTTATTTAATTGATTTCAATGTTTCGGGTTACGAACTTAATTCGTTCCAGTACACGGTTCGTAACCCGAGGTACACTGTATAGTTGTAACATAAGTTGACTAAGAGCCTATGCTTGAATCAGGGATAAAGGACTGAAAGAGAAGGAAGGTGTGAAGAATGCCATGTCCCCACAGGACATCGTATAATGACATTTCTACAGAATATAATCTATAGGCAATCATCAGCAGTATACCTTTATCCAGGAATCCCTGAGTGTCAGAAGTGAAGCCCAACACTTCTTCAGACTCTTCAATATTAAAGTTAGTACTGCTAGTGCAGCTGCCAGGTTCAGGGGCAGTCAAGCTGATGTTGGCTGAGGAAGTGACTGTTGTGCCAGTGGAAGCAGAGGCAGCAATTTTCCCAACAGCTTCAGATACTGCAACATCTAAGGCAAGTGCCAAACTGGAATCAGATGCTGGAGTAACAAAATGAATGTTTTAGTTTTTTAAGGCGAAGAAATATTTGACTTCTTACATAACATGCAGAAATATAATATGTTGGGGAAACCTTGAGGTCTTTGAAATAATATGAGAATGAAATCCACAGGTACTGATTCACACTCATAGAAGTAAAGAAGCAAACATAAGGGAACACTATACAAATTGAAAGCTACAGTGACTGCATCAGTGTTCCAACCTGTTGCCTCCAAATGACAGTGTCTCACTGTAGAAACAGTGTACTTCAAGGCACAGCCAAATCATCATCATCAGGTGCTATGCTGATAAGCATGGGCTGTCATGTTTCGCTATCTCACTCGATCACCAGAGTCATGGATCAGTTCAGTGTTCTTGTCTCGACCATACCACATGGCCAAGCCATCCAGATATTTACTTATCTGCCCACCCCTTATTCTTTTCCCCTCAATGTTGTCAGTTGTCACAAAGTTCTCCAATTTATTTCTTCTCATAATATGACCAAAAAATGGTGACTGTCTACGTCTAATTTCTCTAATCAGTTTACGATTTTCATTTGTTTCTTGTAGGACTTGGTCATTGGTTTTTCTCTCTGTCCATAGTATTCTTAGCATTTTCCTCAGAAAACTCATCTCCACAGCTATCAGGTGTTTTCCAGCATGTCAGCTCATTGTCCACGCTTCACATCCATACAAAAGCACAGGTTCTATGTAGCACCTCAACATTCATTTTCTCATTGCAAATGGCATCTTTTTAACGGTCAGTAGGTTTTCCATCTTGCAAAAGGCTACCTTCGCCATGGCGATTCTTGTTCTAGTCTCTTCAAGGCAACCCCCATCAGATGTTATGACTGTTACAGCCAAATAGACGCCCTTTATATCATCATTTAAGTGCTGGTATCGGTCTCTGTGGCCAAGGGCTTGCGAACGCGGTTTGTGAGCCTGTATACCCAGGTTCAAAACACAGCGGTGCTGGTTTTTTCGATAAAGGTATAGGAGCCGGTCGTTCAGAAAGCAATGGCAAACTACTGAACGTAAAATTTGCCCAGGAATCACGAACAGTGAAAATGCTGGGGTTGACTGCTACGTCCTGCAAAGGACTTGCAACTTAATTTTTTTATAGCAGTTAATTTATTTCTCATGTTATTTGAAGTATTAGTTACATCCACAGGTTGCCATACAAGTTCCAGGTTTATTTGACAAGCTACAAACTTATGAGGCAAACTAGCTAATATGTTAAATCAGTGGTTCTCAACCGGTGGGGAATTCCCCACCAGGGGGAATTTTAGGGTTTCCAGGGGGGGAATTAAGATTAGTTCAAGATCACGTTAATACAAGAACCAATTACTTGATATTGTTTTTCCCTTCATACTGTACGGTTCTGTACATCTCAGCCTTCTAAAATTCAATTTATAAAGTAAGTAGACCCACAAATCATGTTTTATGTGGACGTCTAGACTTGTTTTAGTATGCTATTAAATTTAGCTTCCATTATTACGTATACTGTGTAGGGGCAGGGTGGGATTTTTAGGTAGGAAATACGAAATGGGGGAATGACGTTATGAAAATATGATGAAGGGGGGCATGGGCCAAATTTTATAGGTAGGAAATACAAAAAGGGGGAATGACGTTCTGAAAATATGGTGAAGGGGGGCATGGGCCAAAAAAGGTTGAGAACCACTGTGTTAAATAAAGGGACCCTTTTACAAGCCTGGTCCGGCACCATGACGAAGGGGTTAAGGTCGCAGTTCGTAACCCCGCATGAAGCGTTCAAAACACAGCAGTGGGCGATTTGGCAGCAGACCACCTTACGATTGTTTTTTTAATGAAATGGTACGGGTGCCAGTCATTCAGAAAGCATGGCTAACTACTGAACATAAACTTGCCCAGGAGTCACGAACAGCCAAAACAATGCTGGGGTTGACTGCTACAGCCTGTAAAGGATATGCAACTAACTTTTTTTTAAACATGCCTGAAGGCATACTAAGTATACAGTGCTAGTCCTACATGTTTATAGACCAATTGGCACTCGATGGGTGATGTGGTCAATATTAAACCAGCTGCCTTTACTTATGTTGATATTTTCTGGTACCCACTTTTGGATGGGTCAACCTGGGAGCCCAGGCCAGATTTTTTTATTTTTAATCTGCCTCGGTGGGAATCAGAACACATGATCACCATTTTTAATCTGCCTTGGTGGGAATCAGAACACATGATCACCATTTTTAATCTGCCTTGGTGGGAATCAGAACACATGATCACCATTTTTAATCTGCCTCGGTGGGAATCAGAACACATGATCATCAGGACCACAGGCAAGCTTGCTAGACTCTGTGCTACTACAGCTGGCCAGCTAATATGTGGCTACACATTATCACACAACTCTTTCTGTATGAAGCAAATCACCATACATTGATCAGCGGCTCCTTATGTGACCAAAATACTTTCAGCTGTCTTTGTTCTTCCTGTCCTTGCAAGACTGTGTTCTACTATTGCTGTCCAGCTAATGTTTTTATGTGTTGGCCTCTTTCAACACATTTACATTACTCATTTTCTCTGTCCAAGAAATTTTCAGCATTCTTTTGTAAAACCACAGAAGGAATTGATTTTTAATTATTTACTAATTATTACCTGTTATTCCCGTTGAAACAGTAAACAGGGAAGGCTAATCATGATAGAAAATTAAATACCTGATATAATCAAATGTCAGAAAGGAAACACCAGTCCAAACTAATTCACTCATTCCTTAACTCCACCTCTCATGTTCCTTGTTTCTGTTGTCTTAACCATTCAGCAATACAATATGAAAATGTAATCAGGTATTTTATCCCACAGTCTTTAATTATTTGTTATTAACTGTTCTCTTGTTTAAACACAGATGTCACAAACAATATCTTGCATAATTTATTGGCTGCCATATTTCACTGCATCTCGTCGGGTGCATACTGCAGAGTTTTTTTATTTAATCATATGACGTGAATAAATGAATAATACTTGAGCTGAAACCATTAAACTCACATTCTATTTTGTATTTGAGACATTTAACGCACCACATTACACTCCCATATGAACACACAAACTTTCACTTGACATACTAAAAAACATCGCACAGAAAAAGGAAAAGCTGTGTTGAAGAACAGTGAAGAACCCAAGAAATAATTGATACATAAAAAGGAAAAGCTGTTGAAGAACAGTGAAGAACCCAAGAAATAATTGATACATTAAAATGTTATTTTAAAACAATAGAATAGTGATTGATCACCTACATTAGCTCCCAAACCACTGGGCAAATATGGGGGGGGGGGGGGGGGACGGGGACGACAACACACACCCACACACATTTTATATATATATATATATATATATATATATATATATATATATATATATAGAGAGAGAGAGAGAGAGAAGAGAAAGAGAGAGAGAGAGAGAGAAAGTGATAGAGTTGATAGTGAGCGAAAGAGAGAGAGAGAGAGTGATAAGGCAAGCGAGAGAGAGAGAGAGAGAGAGAGAGAGAGAGAGAGAGAGAGAGAGAGAAGAGGGAGAGAGAGAGAGAGAGAGAGAGAGAGAGAGAGAGGGAGAGAGAGAGAGAGAGAGAGGGAGAGAGAGAGAGAGAGAGAGAGAGAGAGAGAGGACTGAATTATCTATACTCATCACCTTTTTATCAATGACAGATTGCTTGTGGAAGGCTTCCTTGTTGGGACAGGGAACCTGAAGACAAATGAATGTCTCTGAGATGGACACCCATATCAGGGGACTGTGTGCAGCTGTAGGGGCAAAATTTACACCTGTAAACCACATCCATGAAATCTTCAATCTTTATGCCTACTTGATCCATCATGATATCTTTTGGTTCTTTCTTCTGGCTGTCAACAGCAGTGATGCAATATAACTACAAGTCTGTGGCTGTTTGATGCACTCAACTGCGGATGATAAATATAGGTCTCAATATTATTTTACCACACACAGATATTAACATCATCAATAAAGGTTAAGGTTAAAGGTGAGAGGATCAACATCATTGCACCGGGTTTTACACCACCTGGCTTGATCTCTTTCTGAACATGTTGTTGATGTTGAGCTAAGAATCAACATCACTGCACTCAAGACATTCCCACATGTGCTCCGCCCCCTTGTTCAACAGTCAGTGAAGAGTCATAATGCTAATTGCTCCAACTGCCATCTGACTGAAAGGTCTGGTCTTCCCTCTAAGTTTTGACATTCACCTAGAACCCCTGCCGATCCCACACCATATCATTCTCTCCTCATATGGCATCTCAGTCTGTTCCCCTGCTTTCTCCACCTGGTCCCAGAGGCACCCGACCGCCTTTCCCTTGACCATAGGTAATCTACCACAGAGGGGTGCATTCCCTACTAGCCTATCAGCCTGTTCAATCCCCTGCACTCCTGCATGACCAGGGCAGAAAATCCATACAATTCTCACAATTTGTGACCTCTGAAGTGAGACAAACCATTCCGTACAAAACATTTCTTTCTCCATCTTACTAAGCATACTCCGTGAGTCTGTAATGATACAACATGTATTGCAGCTGTCTCCTCCAACCATCAGAAGGCTGGTGTTACTGCTTCCACCTCCATACTCATGCTAGGTTGTAGTCTCATACCTCTTTGAAAAATGGCAAGCTGCCTCTTGAAAGTAGTGCACAAAGTGCAAACTCCGTAACTGGACAGATTGCACTTGTCAATGGAAGAAGGCAGCCCAAAAACAAACCCATGACCTTCATAGCACAAGGAGGATGGCTTGATTACTTTGCCATGGAAACCCCACGTCATCATCATGTGTTACCTCTGTATTGAAGGTCAGCTGTAATAATTCTCAAACACCCTCTATTTAGCTTCTGCATGGTTCTAGGCCACTTTTCCCTTCAGCATGGAGGAGCGAGGTCTTTTTATATGGTCAAAGCACATTAAATGTCTTCAATCAATCAATCATGTGCCATGCCGGAAAGCGTGGGCGGTCATGACTCGCCATTTCACTCGATCACCAGAGTCGTGGGTCAGCTCAGTATTCCTGTCTCGTCCATGCCACGTGGCCAAGCCATCCAGGTATTTTCCTCTCGGTCTTCCTCCCTTAATCTTGCCAGTTGTCAATAAGTTCTCCAATCCATTTCTTCTCATAACATGTCCAAAAAATTTTGACTGTCTTCGTCTAATTTCTCTAATCAGTCTACGATTTTCATTTGTCCCCTGTAGTACTTGGTCATTGGTTTTTCTATCTGTCCATGGTACTCTTTGCATTTTCCTCAGAAACCACAGAAGGGATTGATTTTTAATTATTAATTGTCTTAGCTTTATCATATTCAGTAATGATTCCTTAAATCCAAGTTTTGTTCTTCTCCTGCATTGGCATCCCTATTTTTCTATACAACCACTTTTTGAATGCTTCATTTGTACTCTCATTGTTTTTTCATTATCAATGTTTCAATGACAAAGAGTAAATGAATACTTAATCACTCTTAGCTTTAAGACATTAATAACCATAACAAAAATGATGTACAATGTTAAGTATGTGTGATTCTTTAACCAACAATCAACTTTTTCAAAATATGCATCTTTTCTGTGGTAACATATGGTTGTTATCATGGACCATTTCACAATCACTGAAGAAGAAAATTGGGAATTATGAACTTACAAAAAAATTCTTAGAATATTGTGGACCAAGAAGAAAAGTACTGATATCTTACAAGATGTGAACATTACTTTAGACACCAGAATGAAGTACCATCTCCATGGTAAATGTGGTGCAAAGCTCTGCTTCCCCTCTCCAAGTGAATTAACCAGCAGGGTGTACCATACTAGTACTTGTGCTTTACATTTGTGAAGTAGCAGGGCATTCTAGCCACTATGAGTCAGAATTGCTGAATTTAACCAGAATAATTGTTGCTGTGACACTCGGTCACTTGTTTTTATGTCTCTGATCTGAGCACGTTACGCATACTCATGATGTTAAATTCCCGATTATTTCAAGATCACATTAAAAAAAGGGACTGATTATATAGTTTTTCCCTCCACGCTTTATGTTCTATACATCTCGCGTTTCCTACAGAGTGTCTTTTTAAGACATAAGTAGACCCGCAAATCAAGTTTTATGTAGATGTCTGTGTTTGTTCTAGTATGTAACATTAGATTTAGCGTCCATTTTTACATATATTGTGTAATTTTATACTATTAAAGTCAGAGGTAACATCTCAAAATAAAATGATGAAGATTGCATGCTGTACTGTAATATTTCAATGGCAGGAGATAGCCATTTCCTTGTCATACTCCAGCGATGGCTATTTAATATTGTTATGGAATATTCACAGTGATATGAGTGCCAATGAATGCATCTTTGCATTCAACATCCATTGTAATATTTATGTGTAAATTTTAATCATGCTAAACGGTCAGGAAATGTTTATTTTGGATTAACGTTTCAAGGCGACTTCTCAGGTCAAAATGGATCTACGCTAGTAGCCTCACAATGACAGCGTGCAGTCTGACATCATCACAGCATGACGTGGTCAGTGTATATATATATCTCTCTCTCTCTCTGTGGGTGTGCATGCGTGTGTGTGTGTGCACACACACAAATCGGCAGCAGTTACCTTCTCCTTAGTTAGGAAACATTGGCAATGTTTATCTCCTTTGAGCTTATGTGTTAACAACAGTGATGTGTGTAGGTCACATTCTGTCAAAGGGCTCAAATAGCATTTTCCTCTTTCTCATCTCATCATGTTCCTCTTGTACCTTGCGGTGTCGAGGTGAAGTATAAACAGCGGGAGAGTGCCCGCTTATGGGCTTCATGTATTGATATTCCCATGGATTCTGTTATTCCCTACGTCCCTTCCCTCTGGTCTGTACATCATTGCTTGTTGTGGTATACTGTTAGTTGGTAACCTACTTGCATGGCCAAACCATTTGACTTGTTGCCTTCTAATAAAATCTAGTGCAGCTATAACCCCCATTTTAGTCCTGATTTCTTCATTTCTGATCTTATCTCTTCTTGATACATTGAGTATTCTTCTCAGGAATCTCATTTCTGTTGTTGTGATTTTTCTTTTCTCTTTTTCTGTCATTGTCCAGGTTTGGCATTGGTAACATAGAGTTGGTAGGAAGATTGTGTTGTAAAGTGCGTTCTTAGTAGTTATTGATACATATTTGTTCTTTAGTATTGGTGCCATTTGGCCAATGAGTTGGTTTGCCTTATTCAATAAGTTATTGCATCTATTTTCGATCTCGTCTTCTGATTTGCCATTTGATGATATACTTCCTAGATACTTGAAACTCTTTACTTGTTTCAAGCGATGTTCATTTAGGTGAATTGTTGTTGCTTTTTCTTCTTTAGTTACAGTCATTACCCCTGTTTTACTTGTGCTATTTTCCTCTTTGTTCATATAAAATGATAGACAAACAAACATCTCGGCTTATAATTGACCTACAGACTTGAATAAGGTACTGTTGGATTTGTTTTTTTTTTTTCAAGAGGTATCCAACTATGCAGGTTGCATAATTAAAAAGCAATTTAAAAAATAATACTAAAATGGCTAGTTTTAAAAAAGTACTTAGTAGTTAGCGTTAGCCTTCACAACTTCTCAGTCTGTGGACACGTCACATGACGAAGTTCTCAACAAAGATCTTATCCAGTATAGTATAAGGAAGTGTCTATTCGTAGGGCCCTGTGAATAAACAAAGCGTCTATTCGCAGGGTCCTATGTGCTGGTCACATGATTTAACGTAAGTTTGCGGCTATATTATACATTTTCGTTGATTGGAAAACGTGTCGTCAGTGGCATAGTTGATAGTGTCCCCGCCTGATGGGCGGGAGCTCGAGGTTCGTTTCCTTGCCGGACATTTTTTTTTTTTTATTGTTCAGCAATTAATTGGATGAAAGTCAAATGTCAATCGTTCGTTTCCTTGCCGGACAATGTTTTTTTGTATTTTTCAGCAATTCATTGGGTGAAAGTCAATCCTTCATCTCTTTGGGTATTTAGAATTGTGTTGTTTAAAGTGAGTGTAATTTAGTTAGTACCAGTTTCTCCAGTATTGGTCCTCGCTGCTTTGCACTACGGCAATTCCAATACCCAACCCACAGATTTTTGAGTCCCAAACGATCCGTTTTCCTTCTACCCCTTCTGGCTCCAGCCCTCTTCTTCCTTTTCCTTCCCCCCTCTCCCCTACCTCTTCTCCTCCACTTCATTCTCTCCCCGCTGGCTGTTGTCAAAAGTATCGAGCACAAAGCACGTACTCCGTTGCTTCTGTGATAATTCTTTGTAATATTCATAGTTGGTTAGGTAGGTGGGTAGTTAGACACGAAAGTGGTTAAGTAGGCAGGTAGGTGGGTTGTTAAACAGATAGATGGTTAGAGAGGCAGATATGTGGGTAGGTAGACATGTAGGTAGTTAAGTAAGCAGGTATGTGGGTAGCTAGGCAGGTAGGTGGATGAGTAGGTATGCAGGTAGATGGGTAGCTAGATCCAACCCGACACTCGCTCGTCGATCATCTGTGTTCCACCATGCCAATTCATACATCTCTTTCAACCTCTCCCTGCAATGCTCTGAACAGGCAGGTTGACCGGCCGAGTGACCGAGAGAGAGAGAGAGAGAGAGAGAGAGAGAGAGAGAGAGAGAGAGAGAGAGAGAGAGAGAGGCAGGCAGTCAGAGATACAGACAAATAAACAACGGATATATAAACTGGCAGACAGACAGCAGACAGATAGAGAGTCAGACACACGAATACATACACACAGAGTCAACCAGACATACATATGCATATGGAAAGACAGACACACAGTTTGTTAGATAGAGATTCAGATAGACATATTCGTAGGGCCCTGTGAATAAACAAAGCGTCTATTCGTAGGGCCCTGTGAATAATTTCATAAACTCTCCCATAGTACTATAATTATAAGTCCTGGTTTTGAGACCACTGCTACCTGTGGCCCATTATAACTCATTATGATTAACAACAGTTACAATGGTAAATATAACAAATAAAATATAAATTCATTTCTGAGTACGATTGTGTCCAAATACAATCAATCAACATTGTCTGCTGACTCTGCTGCAGACGGAAAAGAAAGAGAAACATAGTCATAGAGAGGAGAGGCATGACTATATAACTAATAACTATAACACACACACACATTGGCACCTTGCCGTCTTGACAGACGATAGTTTGTGCTTTAAAAAGGCATAATAACTTTTAACTATGGCGGTAGCGAGTGTGACTGATAAGGCCAATTTGCGCTGTAAATGTCCGTTCACAGTGGGTGCATCCGAACACGTGGTCATTTCCACCATCATGCACCATCTTACGTCTCAAACGCTTGGTGTGTGACTTTTCTGCAATAATTTTCTCCTTTGACTTTATTCCATTTCTGATATTTGCCCTCCATGCAACACGTTCAGCGGCGACTTGCTCCCAATGTGCATTATCAATGCCTGTATCAATCATGTCCCGCTTACACACATCTTTGTATCGTAGTAGAGGCCGACCCTGAGATCTCTTACCCATCTGTAATTCACCAAAAAAGATATCCTTTGGTATTCTACCATCATCCATCCGCCTAAGATGTCCTATCCATCTAAGTCTACGAAGACTGAGCATGGAATAAACTGTCACACAACCTGATCTTTCCAATACTTCAGTATTTGTGATTTTGTCTTGCCACTTAATACCAAGAATTCTTCGCAGACACCGCATATGAAAGCTGTTTAAATTGTTCTCTTGGCTTGAGTAAGTTGTCCAGGTTTCACTGCCATAGAGAAGAGTACTAAGGACACAGGCTTGATAGACAAGGACTTTTGTTTTGGCAGTAAGCTTCCTGTTCTCCCAGACTCTTTTTCTTAACCTGTTCATTGTTGTTGCTGCCTTACCAATCCGGATGTTGATTTCCTGATCTAGGGATAATTTGCTATTTACCACCGATCCTAGATATGTAAAATGGTCTACTATCTCTAGTTCGGCGTCGTCAATAAAGATTGATGGTACCCCATGTGCACCTTGTGACATAATCTGTGTCTTCTTTTTGCTAATTGTTAAACCAAATTCAGAACAAGCATTGGAGAATGCAGATAGTAGACATTGCAATTCTTCCTCAGAGTGGGTCGTAACTGCAGCATCATCTGCAAAAAGCAACTCTCTGATCAGTACCCTCCTAATTTTGGTCTTAGCCTTCAATCTCTGAGCATTGTAGAGGCCGCCATCTGAGCGTGAGTGAATGTATATACCACCATCCTGATCACAAAATGCATATTTCAGTAGAAGTGAAAAGTATATTCCAAAGAGGGTGGGAGCTAGTACACAACCTTGCTTAACTCCACTCTTGATTTCAAATTCTTCAGAAGTTGCACCATCAAACTTGATTATACCCTTCATGCCTGTGTGGAACGATTCCACAATGGACAGAAGAGTTGGTGGGCAGCCAATCTTCTTTAGTGCCTTGAACAGACCCTCACGACTGACCAAATCAAATGCCTTTGTGAGGTCGATGAAGGCAATAAACAGTGGTTGATTCTGTTCACGGCATTTTTCTTGCATTTGTCGCAATGAGAATATCATATCAGTGGTAGACCGGTTCTGTCGAAAGCCACACTGTGATTCGGGGTAGACTTGATCTCCTAGGACTTGAAGTCTGCGCAGAACAATTCTGGCAAATACTTTTCCAACAATACACAGAAGTGAGATACCCCTATAGCTGTTGCAGTCGCTCCAATCGCCCTTGTTCTTGTACAGTGTTATGATGCTTGAATCTTTGAAATCCTGTGGGACTTGTCCTTCACGCCAGCATAGCTCTATTAGCTGGTGGATCTGTATAGTGAGTGTGTCTTGCCCACTCCTGATAACCTCTATTGGAATCCCATCCTTACCTGGAGCCTTGCCAGATGCAAGTTCATTTATAGCACACTTAACTTCTGTTATGGTGGGAAGTGTGTCCAGGTGGTCAAGAGTTGGTAGAGCCTCTATGGCGTTGAGGGCATTATCCGCTAGTTTGGTCTCACTTGAGTAAAGCTCCAAATAGTGCTCTACCCATCTGTCCATCTGCTGTTTCTTATCAGTGATGACTTCTCCAGTCAAGGTTTTCAATGGTGCACTTCTTTTGATCACTGGACCACAGGCTTTCTTTATTCCTTCATACATGCTTCTTATGTCTCCCTTATCATTTGCGATTTGAATGGACTCACATAACTTGATCCAATAATCATTTGCACACTGCCTGGCAGCCTTTTGCACATCCTTCCTAGCTTGCCTTAGCTCACTCAGAGTGTTACGCGTTGGTCTTTCCTTGTTTCTTAAGAGAGCTTTCTTCTTCTTATCAATCAAGGGCTGCAGAGTCTCGCTGTTGGCCGCAAACCAGTCCTGCCTCTTATGATCCACAGTGCCGTAAACCTTTACGGCAGTTTTACAAAGAGTTTCCTTAAGTTTATTCCATTTATCATTTACTGTACAATTTTCTGGTGTATCAGTGAAAGCGTCTTCAAGTTGCTGTTGAAACTGAAAGCACTTTTCAGGATCATGAGTGTTAATAATATTAATCCTGGGGCTAGATTTGTGTTTAGCTGTGTAGATTCTCTTTGGTCTCAGTCTAACCCTTGCAACAACCAAAGAATGATCCGTATCACAGTCAGCACTGTGGTAACTACGAGTAATAACTATCTTCTTCTTCTTCAGCGTTCCGAGCCATTGAGGTTCTTTGCTGCAAATACAATCCGTCTCCATTCGTCTCTCTGGTGGACCTTCTCTTGCCAGTCGTTGATTCCAAGTGCTTGTAGGTCTGTACATGTATTATCTCTCCACCGCCTTCTTGGTCTACCTCGGGGTCTACGGTCAAGAGTTTTACAAAGAGTAATAACTATAACAAACTATAAATAATTATGTGAACAATATATTAATAACTACACTAACTTCTGGTAGACATCGTGTTCATAGATAAAGGTGCAGATTTAGAAGGCTGTGACTTGTAAAGTTCTATACAACTTATATTTTATAATTGCCGGTCTGCAGACATCGGACCAACGAAAACACGAAACTTCACGTCTGCGCTACATGTAGCCTCGACGCCATCTTGTTGCTTTACACAACACATTTAGCGTGCCACGAAAATCTCACGGCTTTATTATCACATACTGATGGCTAAAAATCTAGGAAAAACCATTTATATTAAACAGGAGATTTTAAAGTGTTTACACGCACTTCTTTTTAATAAAAATCAATAAGTATACACGATAAATACCTTCTTTTCAGATATCGCATTCTGGGTTGACGGGTATAAACCGTTGGTGTGAAGAATATTAGTATTAGCCAGGAGTTATGGCAATTTAATGTTTTGATCAATTTATAAAAGTCAGACTTTTAAACAGGAGAATGTATGCCAGTTTCCCCATAAATAATAAGACTTTCTGAATTAGCGATTCTAACAAATATTCTGCTAAAATACAAAGTATAATCATGCAAAGTACTAACTGGAGCAAACAATATAGAAAATAAAGACTATTTGGCATATTGTTTTTGTATACAATATGATATGTTTACAAGTTTATTTAGAGAAAACAAAGTTCAGCGCGAGGGATAGAAGGTCTGCCTCTGGAGGTATACAAAGTACCACTATAATACTATATATAACCAGTACAGAACTAAATATTATATTCACTCTACATTTGTATCACTAAAGCGCTTCGTGTGGAATAAATAAAAAGTATCCATAACAATGTATTCACTATTTGTAACGCATCCAAAGTTAAGTTTCTTTTCTAAGTTTATGAAAGTTAAAAAAAATTAATTATTATATAGTATAGTGTTATTAGTGTTCATGTCCTGCGATAGTTGTTTACACCTTTTGACCTTTGCCTTTTGTTCTGTAATTTTATCGCTTACTCTGTCTCATAAATAACTGACACTATTACTATTACCACCCACTGAAGTAATATAATTATAATAATTCCTTACTAAAGTACTTCACTTAGTACTTAGTAATTAATGTTCAAAATGTGTAACTCCCCACCATCTCCAATGATTCATTAAAAAAGGGCCTTTCATTACCGTAACATTTTATTTTTTATTTTTTGAGGAATCATTGGAAAGGGTGTGGGAGTTACCGGAAAGGTAATCCCATGCGATATAATGCAGTTGGGGTATGAAGTGCTTGCTTGCTTGTGTTCGCTGGCTGTGAACTCCAGCGTGAAGTCCTGTATGTGGGATGAAGACATCCTGTTGTCCAACATCAGTGTGATGTCATACCGGACATGAGGTTTGCGTGAGTATTCGTTGTCCCATGTCTGGCTTATTGGTGTGCAGACTGGTGGTTCTTCGCCATGCAGGCAGATACTCTCCGACTTCGGAAGAATCAGCGATCCTACTACGTTAGCCCAGGACCCCGAAGGGACCTGCTGCCCAGGACGCATGGTGTGGACATGTTAGTAGGTCTTGGCCAGTATGAAACCTGGCCCTGGTGCCTTGGAAACACCTCTGCGTCCCAGGGCATGAAGTGTTAGCTTTCACATGTTCTAGGTCATGGGATGATGCAAGGTATTCAGTTCCCTTCCTCATCTGCTCTCTTCCCTAAACAATTCCCCAAAAATTTAGAATATTTAATTGGAACGTTAAATAAGTACTACTGTATGGATCAGATACATGGAGAACAACTAAAATTATTACAAATAAGTTACAAACATTAATTCTTGTCTGAAAAATATAGAAGGACTTAAAATGGTGTGACAGAATCACCAGTCTGGAGCTCTTGGAGAGAACTAAACAGTTACCAGTGAATCAAGATGTGAAAAAAAGACTCATAAGGCTGAATAAGACAAACATTGAGAAAAAATGAAAATAATATAACTAGAAAAGCCTTGACAATTCTTAAGACAAAAAAAAAACAAACAAACAGAGGAGGACCCAAAAACACAAAGAGAAGAGAAGTAGAAACATAAGTTAATAATAAAAAGGTTGGGAGGGGGGGGGGTATGGACATAGATGTGTGGGCTAGCTAAGGATAGGATGGCCTGGAGTAAGTTGGTTAAGAATCTTGACTCTAATGGGGGATATAGGGCAAGTAGAAGAATCAATATGGATTCTTCCTTTAACTGGAAGGTGTCTGAGTTAAGATCCAGTTGAGAATTTTCAACTATTCATCATTCTGACCCTCAGAAGATGTCACAATCGATTACGCAGCTGCATGTATACACAATTTAAGATAGGCAAATGAGCCATGTGCACATCTTTTTTCCTAGGGCATGCTTGTGTGTTGGGAAATGAGCAGGTAGATGGATTGGCTGGATCTGCACAACTGGGTGGTGATGGTTCATGATAAGGCAGATATGGTAAGACCATTCGGGATTATGTGAATAATGTGGAAGAACAGATAAATAAACATAATCTGGAGAAAATGGTGCAACAGGAAGTGACCAGGGGCTCTGGCTGATACTCAGTACTCAGAAGAAAAGCCAGATACACACATAATCAGACTGCAACTGGGACCATTAGTATTGAGACTTTTCACTGGTTGTCATGTTCCGAGTGTTGTCATGTTATTTCTTGCTTGCTTGCTTGCTTGTGTTTGTTGGCTTGAGCTCCAACGCGAAGTCCTGTATGTCGGATGAAGACATCTTGTTGTCCAACATCAATGTGATGTAATACAGGACCTGAGGTTTGCGTGAGTATCCGTTGTCCCATGTCTGGCTTATTGGTGTGCAGACTGGTGGTTCCCTGCCGTACAGGCAGACACTCTCCGACTTCGGAGGAATGTTATTTCTTGACTCAAATCAACTCAGTTCAGATATGGCAGATTATTCATAGCATGTTCTGAAGAGAGGATGTAATCTGGTTCTTAACATGTGTTGCTGAAATTTGATATATCAGTTGATAGACAATTTAAAAGTATTGATAGTTAGCATCCTTTTCAATTTGAATGAGTAAAAAGGAAGATAACAATATTTGTCAGCTGATTAGTTTTCATTATACAATATAAGCGGTCGATGTGGCCGAAAGGTTTAAAGAGCTTGTGCTTAATCTTCTAGTGTGCTGATGATGGAGTAGTGGGTTCAAGCCATAGATCAGTCAGTTGGACTTAAATGTTGAATTCTCATTCTTGAGTTGGGGACATAAATTACAAGTACCACAGAAGTCGGAGTGGGCTCGTCTGATAGCGGAGAACACTAGTAATAGGGAAAGCTAACCCACACGCAAAAGTAAGTTCAGTGTACTCCCTATTAGTAACATCTAGTAGTAATAGTAATAGTAGTAGTAGTAGTAGTAACATGTGTGTGGAATACGTTTGAGTTGAGTGAATTAAAAACAATGTATGCCTCATAAGGGAGCTATGGTTGCACAGAGGCTAGCACACTTCCCTGCTGGTGCCTTGATCATGTGTTCGAATCCCCATTGAGGCAAAATTAGTTAATTGACCTGGGCTGCCAGGTTTACCCAACCTTTAAAACACAATCTTTACCAGGAAATGTCCTGGGAAATAAAGGTAGCCAGTATGATATTGACATCACTGATAAAGGATTTTAAAGGTGTTTGTAAGGTGCCTATACATTTTAGAGCCTATAGAAAATATGCCAAGGATTTTAAAGGTGTTTGTAAGGTTCCTATACATTTTGAGGCCTATAGAAAATATGTCAAGGATTTTAAAGGTGTTTGTAAGGTGCCTATACATTTTAGGGCCTATAGAAAATATGTCAAGGATTTTAAAGGTGTTTGTAAGGTGCCTATACATTTTAGGGCCTATAGAAAATATGTCAAGGATTTTAAAGGTGTTTGTAAGGTGCCTATACATTTTAGGGCCTATAGAAAATATGTCAAGGATTTTAAAGGTGTTTGTAAGGTGCCTATACATTTTAGGGCCTATAGAAAATATGTCAAGGATTTTAAAGGTGTTTGTAAGGTTCCTATACATTTTAGGGCCTATAGAAAATATGTCAAGGATTTTAAAGGTGTTTGTAAGGTGCCTATACATTTTAGGCCCTATAGAAAATATGTCAAGGATTTTAAAGGTGTTTGTAAGGTGCCTATACATTTTAGGGCCTATAGAAAATATGTCAAGGATTTTAAAGGTGTTTGTAAGGTGCCTATACATTTTAGGGCCTATAGAAAATATGTCAAGGATTTTAAAGGTGTTTGTAAGGTGCCTATACATTTTAGGGCCTATAGAAAATATGTCAAGGATTTTAAAGGTGTTTGTAAGGTTCCTATACATTTTAGGGCCTATAGAAAATATGTCAAGGATTTTAAAGGTGTTTGTAAGGTGCCTATACATTTTAGGCCCTATAGAAAATATGTCAAGGATTTTAAAGGTGTTTGTAAGGTGCCTATACATTTTAGGGCCTATAGAAAATATGTCAAGGATCTTAAAGGTGTTTGTAAGGTTCCTATACATTTTAGGGCCTATAGAAAATATGTCAAGGATTTTAAAGGTGTTTGTAAGGTGCCTATACATTTTAGGGCCTATAGAAAATATGTCAAGGAGTTTAAAGGTGTTTGTAAGGTGCCTATACCTTTTGAGGCCTGTAGAAAATATGTCAGGGATTTTAAAGGTGTTTGTAAGGTGCCTATATATTTTAGGGCCTATAGAAAATATGTCAAGGATTTTAAAGGTGTTTGTAAGGTGCCTATACATTTTAGGGCCTATAGAAAATATGTCAAGGATTTTAAAGATGTTTGTAAGGTGCCTATACATTTTAGGGCCTATAGAAAATATGTCAAGGATTTTAAAGGTGTTTGTAAGGTGCCTATACATTTTAGGGCCTATAGAAAATATGTCAAGGATTTTAAAGGTGTTTGTAAGGTTCCTATATATTTAAGGGCCTATAGAAAATATGTCAAGGATTTTAAAGGTGTTTGTAAGGTTCCTATACACTTTGAGGCCTATAGAAAATATGTCAGGGATTTTAAAGGTGTTTTTAAGGTTCCTATACATTATGAGGCCTATAGAAAATATGTTAAGGATTTTAAAGGTGTTTGTAGTTTGCAAGGTTCCTATACATTATGAGGCCTATAGAAAATATGTCAGGGATTTTAAAGGTATTTGTAAGGTTCCTATACATTTTTAGGCCTACAGTAAATATGTCAAGGATTTTAAAAGTGTTTGTAAGGTTCCTGTACATTTTTAGGCCTATAGAAAATATGTCAGCGATTTTAAAGGTGTTTGTAAGGTTCCTATACATTTTGAGGCCTATAGAAAATATGTCAGGGATTTTAAAGGTGTTTGTAAGGTTCCTATACATTATGAGGCCTATAGAAAATATGTCAGGGATTTTAAAGGTGTTTGTAAGGTTCCTATACATTATGAGGCCTATAGAAAATATGTCAGGGATTTTAAAGGTATTTGTAAGGTTCCTATACATTATGAGGCCTATAGAAAATATATCAGGGATTTTAAAGGTGTTTGTAAGGTTCCTGGACATTTTGAGGCCTATAGAAAATATGTCAGCGATTTTAAAGGTGTTTGTAAGGTTCCTATACATTTTGAGGCCTATAAAAAATATGTCAGGGATTTTAAAGGTATTTGTAAGGTTCCTATACATTTTGAGGCCTACAGTAAATATGTCAAGGATTTTAAAGGTGTTTGTAAGGTTCCTATACATTTTGAGGCCTATAGAAAATATGTTAAGGATTTTAAAGGTGTTTGTAGTTTGTAAGGTTCCTATACATTATGAGGCCTATAGAAAATATGTCAGGGATTTTAAAGGTATTTGTAAAGTTCCTATACATTTTGAGGCCTACAGTAAATATGTCAAGGATTTTAAAGGTGTTTGTAAGGTTCCTATACATTTTGAGGCCTATAGAAAATATGTCAGGGATTTTAAAGGTGTTTGTAAGGTTCCTGTACATTTTGAGGCCTATAGAAAACATGTTAGGGATTTTAAAGGTGTTTGTAAGGTTCCTATAAATTTTGAGGCCTACAGAAAATATGTCAGGGATTTTCAGTTGTCAAACAACTTTTGATTGGCTCATGTTATATATGATGAATCATGTAGAATAGACTAAATTAGAATATTGTAGATTATATTCTATTTAACAACATATTAATCTTTTATTTGAAATACATGCTATTAAGTGAACTGCAAATAGGGGTAAGCAGTCTCAGTTAAATACACACTCTCTGACAGGAATATCAAGCAGGCAAAACATTTTGTTATCTGAACAATATTACGTATACATGAAGCTCACAGTAGGTTAAGTGTTGAGCCAAAGCAGCTCAGGTTAGAAAGTCATTCAGTTCCTGATGTTGTTTGTGTGATGATCTCTATGTTATGTCTGTCTACATCATATGAATCCAGTCTGTCAGCAACAATGGGGCCATTCAAAAGAAGTCAGAAGTAGACTAGCCATGACTATACAGAGGCTAAACAGTATTAAGAACCAATGGCACAACACCAGCAAACATATTAGTGTAACATTTCTGAGAAGATGCATCTTTCCTGTGGCAACATGTGGTTGTGAGACAATGGTGATAGACAGACAGTCAAAAACCCTGTCAATAAAAAAGATAAAATCTTCGAAATAAAACAAACAAGCAAATTTGAATATCTAGGGCCAATTTTCCCGTCAGATGGGAGAACGGATAGAAAAATCAACATCTGTTGAGCAAGGGCAAATCAAGTACTGGGACAAACGCCACTTCTGACACATAGAAAGGTACCTATAACCGCTGAAGAAAATCTCATAAGAACTATTTTTGGCTGACATTATGCCACCAGTGTCGAACATAAACGCTAACTGCAGCTTGAATGTTGCGTGTTCTTTGCAGGATGTTTTGATCAACTCAAGGTTGATTCTTTGATCGCAAAATCAGAACAACAGAGATGAGATGCCTTAGAAGAACAGCAGGAGTAACTGTGAGAGATGGAATTAGGAAAAAAAGGAAACTAGAAGAAGATTAGAACTGAAACCAGTCATGCACTTCATTAAAGAACAACAGATTAAAGAATGCCCTGGTACCATCTACCACAATGAATAAAATATAATGGATACAGAGCAAGGGGAAGACTAATAAAAGATAGACTGATTGTGTCAAGAACAACCTTATAGAAATGAAGACCAACCAAAGCACATTGGAAAGCTCACAAAAAAGATCCTGACATCTGCCCCCTATCACTTCACTGAAGTAAATGGAGGAAGAGATGAAGGAGAGAGAAGGAAGAAAGGGAATATTTAAAATAGATAACTATTGCAAAACAAAACAAAAAGTTTATTAGATGCCACCTCGCAAAGAATATTTAGAAATATCTGTCCCAAATATTGGCTTTAAATCTAAATTAAAATTGTGATCTTTAAATATTAACATTCATTTTCTTTTCCCTTGTTTGAGATGTCTAGACTTCCAAAACTATAAACACTTACCAGGCTTAAAATTCTGCCTGGCTTAATTCACTTCCTCATAAAGACATTGAATAAATCAATATTTGTTCTTACCTAGCAAAATGAATTACATATGATGACAGATGTAGGGAAAAAAGAAGAAAGAGACTAGAAATAGATAAAGTTACATTCAATAAACTGAAACAGCTTAGTTATGAATTAAAATGAAGAGTGATCAAGTGTTAGTTTATTCTTGATTATTTTATGATACAGAAACATGGACAATGAATAAATAAGGTGAGGGTAACATGGAAGCTTATTAAATGCAGTAATATAGTAAGATAGGAGAAATATGACAGGAAAAGAAAGCGTAAATGTGTTACAGGAAAATTGAGATAGTAGATAGCATTATTGCATTAAACCAAGGTCAGACAAGGTACTTCGGCTATACAGAGATTAGGTCCTAGTTAAAGGATGTATTGGAGGAAGAAGAGCAGGACATGCATGCCAGAGAAAGACAGCATAACATGTGAGCTTGTAACATGAAGACATGGACTGGAAGAAACCTACAGTGAGTGTACCATGAAGATACAGAACAGCGAGTGTTGGCGACTCATTACAGCCAAGACTGTCAATGGAGATGGCACTTGATGTTAATAATAAATTAACAAAGAAACTTTAGAAGTTATATATGTGTTTAAATGCCTGTGTCAGTAATCACAAAGATTAGTCATTTCTAAAGCGTAGCAAAATATTATTGAAACTCTAGACAAAAAAACATCCTGTTTTTCCCAGGCTTTCTATTGTGTCATGTGACCTGGTGTTATCTGCCAAGATGAAAAGTGCAGGGCTATTGGGTGGTGTTGCCAGCACAAGCCAGTCTGCTGTTTCATCTGAGAATGATGAGAACATGGCAGCAAAGAAGCAGTGTTGTAATAAGTTAATTCTGCTGCTTGTGACTGGTTTGCTGCTGGCATTATTTGGTGTGGTCTTGTTTCCAGTTGTCGATCACTTTGTCAGGGAGGAAATAAAGAAGGTAAAATATAAACTTGATTTTAACTCTTAAAGGAGATAAGAGTTTAGTGCAGTATTGTTCTCTCTGATTTTAAATTTACTGTTTAGGATTAAGGGTTTATTATTCATATGGTTTCCACAACTATATTAACATTATTATCATCAAGTGCCTTACTCACTGGCATGGATGATCATGCTTCTCCACATCTTGTGGTCTCCAGCTGCATGTATCAGTTTGTTTGCCAACACCTTTCCTTTCCATGACAAAGGCTGCAATCAATTTTCTGTTTTATTTCTCTATCTTCCTATATCTCTCTTTCCATAAAAATTTCCTGTCATCACAACATATTCCAGTTTATTTCTTCTTATGATGGTGAAGGGATTTTTTGTTGTTGCATATCCCTTACAGGACGTTGCAGTCAACATCAGCATTTTTCAGCTGCTGTTGATGTACTAGGCAAGATTACGCTCAGTAGTTTGCCATTGCTTTCTGAGCAACCGGCTCACATACCCCGTAAGTTACCAACGCGGTGAGAACCACTACCGATTCTCGCGCAGGTTACGTTACTCACGAGAATATACAGGATTACGGAGAAAGACGTTAATCCCTAGGCCAGGGAGACCGGCATAGAGAAATATACTGCACAAAAATGTATAACGGCAAACAGACACAGCACTAGAGGGAAGAATGTACAAACACACAAGACAAATATAAATAAGAACAGACAGCCACGGAAAGTTGGTAAGAAACAGGGAGATTAACAAATAAAACAGGAGAGGGAGAGAAACAATTACAGTAAAGAATCAGGCAGACATGAGAAGGAATTAGGAATGCAATTCATAATCCCACATACTGTTTTCGAAACATAGCTGCGAGCGATTTGGAAGCAGACTGCCTTGCGTTGGTTTCCATATAAAGGTAAGATTGCCAGTTGTTCAGAAAACAATGGCAAACTACTGAACATAAACTTGCCAAGAGATCACAAACAGCCAAAAAATGCTGGGGTTGACTGTGACATTCTGCAAAGAATATGCAACTAACATTTTTTAGACATAGCCAAAAAGTTGCCTTTTTCTGATGTTTGTGGTATGCTTTTATAGGTCTAAGCCACTTTCCAAACATTTAGATTAAATATTTTTATCAATAAATGAATTCGTTTGGCATGCCTTGTTGCCTTATTTTCCTAAGCACCCTCGTACACCTGTGCCTTTAACAAATGTACAGGATATCATAAAGATACCTATGTTATACTTGATTTGGAGCTGCACTAATTTAGTGGTTAGTGTGCTTGCCTGCTAAGGCATGATTCAGGTTCAAACCCCAACAGAGGCAGGATTATTTTTTTCCAGATCAGTATGACTTTGGGTTCAACCCAGTCTCATAAAAATGGGCACCAGATAATTTTCAGAATTTTTGGGGAATTGTCTGGGAAGGAAAAGTGATGAGGTTGAGATCTGACCATTTCACCTCATGTGTTGTAGCCTAGAATATATGAAGACCGAAGACTTCACACACCATTGGCAGTACAGTATCTGCAGTGGGACCACTTTTATCTTTTATCATCATTGTCATCATCATCATCATCATCAGGGTCTGTCTTTTTAGACAAAAGCTAGTGGATTCAGCCATACAAAATCTGGCGGAAGGCAGGGGGAACCATCTCTTATTCTCCCATCATTGTCATCTTTTATACTTGATTTCAAGTACAAAAAGGTAGTCCCATGGCAGATACTGCTTGGGTTTGAACTGTCAGGCCTTAATATATCCTAGGCCATGGCATGATGAGGTGAGGTGACCAGTTAACTTCCTTGCCATATTAACTTCCCAAAAATTAGGAAAATTACCTTTTCCACTGTGCCTTTCAATTTTAATGTTGTCTAATGTGTCCTCTAATCTCTACTTCTTTCCTCTACTTGTATAAATGCCAGTCAATATCTGTGGATTTAATTCTCTTGCTACTTCTGTGGCCACCAGGGTTCTCCAACAATTGATATTTCACAAGACTGTAATAGAAGCCGAGTAAACCATGAAGAAGACACAAACAGAAAACCAACTAAAGAAACCAAAACCGTAAAGACAGTGAAAGACATTCTCAGACAGTTTCAGAAAATGATATGGATAACAGTGTCTGCACCAGTAACTAGCTCAACAACAAAGACAACTACTTCACTTCAAGCACTAGCGAAGTTGATAGTGAACTCCACTGCTCATGTCATGAGCATGATCAGATGCCTTGGCTCATATCTGGCCAAAGTGAGGGCAAGATTGGCCACTTATTCCTCCTTGCTCTCTGACCTACAAAATGGGATGGCGCTTTCACATCACTGACCGATAGCAGAAAACTACCCAGGACATTTTTTTTAAAAATAAGAAGAGGCATTGGAAAAAAAAAAACAGTTGTGACTGGAAAAATCACAGGTAGAAGGGGTATTGGAAAACACAGTTGTGACTGGAAAAATCATAGATAGAAGAGTCTTGGCAAACACAGTTGTGATTGGAAATATCACAGGCAGAAGAGGCATTGGAAAACACAGTTGTGACTGGAAAAATCACAGGTAGAAGAGGCATTGGAAAACACAGTTGTGACTGGAAAAATCACAGATAGGAGAGGCATTGGAAAACACAGTTGTGACTGGAAAAATCACAGGTAGAAGAGGCATTGGAAAACACAGGTATGACTGGAAAAATCACAGGAGAAGAGGCATTGGAAAACACAGTTGTGACTGGAAAAATCATAGATAGAAGAGGCATTGGAAAACACAGGTAGAAGAGGCAGAGAGAAATGATGCTAGATTGAACTGGGACATTGGTATTGAGGACTATCATTAATAGAGATAATCAAGGATTGAGATCTGTGGCAGTGCATGAACATCTTTGCCAGTTGGCAGAGCACATGAAGATGATAAAATAATATAATCTTTAGACATATGTTCTCACGCAGGATATAAGTATGTCGGCACTGTGGCAAAGGGATTGTGAAAGCAATTTGCAATCCCACCTACCGCATTCGAAATACAGATGCGGGCGATTTGGAAGCAGGCTGCCTTGAGCTGGTTTTCACACAATGGTATGAGTGCCAGTTGGTCAGAAAGCAATGGCAAATTACTGAACCTAAACTTGCCAAGGAATCACAAATAGCCAAAAAATGTTGAGGTTGCTTGCAACGTCCTGTAAAGAATATGCAACTAACTTTTTTCTCTCATGAGATAGTTATCCTGTGTATTTTCTTGCTCAGCAGACGTGTAGATTTGTTTATGTTTTATTGTTTGTTTTATTTGAAGTAATATCTCTCTTCTTCTTTGCGTTCATCCGGAGTGTTTTTTCAGATGTGATTACGGTGTGTCTGTTATGCGCCCTTGGGCCGAAACCCGTAGGCAGACACATCCGGCTATAGCGTGCTTTTTCGACCAGGTAGCATTCCTGGGATGAAGTAATATGATAATGAAACACGTTTGTTTCTAACAAAAGAATCATTTTCAGTGTTTTTGTTTTTTTTCTGTGTCCTGTTTGTTTTATTTGACACATGATATGTCTAAATCTGATGTGTAAAGCGTCCTTCATTGTCAAACAGAAAGTCATTATCTCCAACAAAAGCGAGAACTATGAAATATGGCAAGATATTCCTGTACCAGTGTACATGCAGTTCTACTTCTTTCATGTCTACAATGTGGAGGAGGTCAAATCAGGGCAGAAGCCATATGTTGCTCAGCATGGACCTTACACATACAGGTGCTGTGAAATGTGTTACTGTTAGCTGTATGTGCATGCTGATTTGACATTAGCTTAATTTGAATAATGAAGATATAAATAGTAGGTTGCACAATTAATTGTCTGGCATATTTTGCTGCATCTCATCAGTTGCATGTTACCGAAGTCACACAAAGTAAAATGATGAATCCAAGCAGAAATATCCATCCATCCATCATGTGCCATGCCGGTAAGCGTGGGCGGTCATGTTCTGCCATCTCACTCGATCAACAGAGTCGTGGATCAGTTCCGTGTTTCTGTCTCGACCATGCCACAAGGCCAAGCCATCCAGCAGAAATATACATCACACATAATCCCACAATATTTTAAATTGTCTAACACAGTAATTAAAATTTTTTAACTACCATGTCTTTGCACAAAATTGGCTTCGCAATATGAATATTAACTGCTTCAGCAAATCCTAGCAAAGAGCTTAAATATGCAGAGTCAGTGACTACTGGGGAAGCTATATTTCTATAGTATGCTCTGACTAAATGTGAATGAACAACCTAGGAAGAACTTGGAGGCAGCGGAGATGTAGTTTCTGAGATGAATATTGCAAATACCCTGGACCGCCAGAGTGACTAACACTGATTGCCTGGAAGAGGCAAATAAAAGTATAAATTTTGTACACAGCTATAAGAAAGAGATCAGTAGTATTCTTTGGTTACATAATGAGAAGAAAGACCTTGGAGAACATTGTAACGACTAGAAAGTTCTTTGGTAGAAGAGGCAGATGCAGACTGAGAGATATGATACTTGATGGTCTAAGATGAGGGCTTGGATGAAAATCATTAATAGAATTGATGTTATACTTCAGATTATATTACTGTTGTTGTTTGTCCTAAATTGTAGAAGGGGACCATTTGTCAGGTGTTGGTCCTAGAGTGGTTTTGAAGATGGCTGATTAGATCAATAGGAGTTTTAAAAAGATTAAAGGCAGAGGAGTATTTTGTTAAATATACACATACAATAGAACAATCTGGCTCTGTATAGGACAAACATTGAGGCAACCTGATAATAGCATAACTTTCTCTGGAGCCCATAAGGCAAACGAAATAGAGGGAGATAGTAAACACCTGAAGAAAAGAATCTGAGATGAATGAATAATTTGAAGAGGACAGAGGGAGTTGCAGGATTTAGCAAAAGATAGGACTGCTGCGCTTGAGTTGCTTGAGAGCCTGTGCTCCAATGGGGAAGAAAGGTTAGAAGAGACAAATGAAAAGTCGAGTGAGAAGTGTTAGAAAATCAGAAAAAAATTTGGAATAGCACCATGATTAGGATGTATAGAAGGACAAAGATTTTATGTTTGTTAGTAACTGACGAGAATGTTCAATATTCTGCATGTGACATTTAGAGATATATTACTCACTGAGATGGTTTCAAAGGAAGAGGAAGACCAACTAAAGAGAACGAATGAGTGAACTTTATTTTCAACGGATTAAGAATTGGGCACACAGGTCTGTCTTACTTTCTGTCCTTCTGCTCTTATACATTATTTCATTCGAACTTCACTTATGAAGCTAATCTTAGACAACAATAGAAACAATATGCATTAAACCAGTGGTTCTCAACCTTTTTTGGCCCATGCACCCCTTCATCATATGTTCAGAATGTTATTTCCCCCCTCCCACCCCTTTCATATTTCCTCCCTATAAATCCCCCACCCCGCCTCTATATAGTATACATAAAAATTGAAGCTAAATTTAATAACACATACTAGAACAAGTCTAGATATCTACATGAAACGTGATTTGCGGGTCTACTTACGTTATAAAACTAATTTCAGAAGGCAAGAAGTAAAGAACCATATAGTATGGAGGTAAAAACAATATCAAGTAATCGGTTCTTGTATTAACGTGATCTTGAAATAATCTTAATTTTTTCATCATATACTGAAGTGTTTGTTCATCATATACTGAAGTGTTTGTTATTCACATACTGCAGTGTTTGTTCGACATATACTGAAGTATTTATTCAACATATACTGAATGTTTGTTCAACATATACTGAATGTTTGTTCAACATATACTGAATGTTTGTTCAACATATACTGATTGTTTGTTCAACATATACTGAAGTGTTTGTTCAATGTGTATGGAAGTGTTTGTTCAATATATACTGAAGTGTTTGTTCAACATGTACTGAATTGTTGGATATTGTCACCATTATTATAATATATGTGTTTTCTTTATTTCATTTTCAGAGAGAGGCGTGTGAAATTTAATATAGTTTGGAACTCAAATGGCACAGTGACATACAGACAGAATCGTACATTTTATTTCATACCTGAAATGTCCGTAGGGAAGGAGACGGACTTAATCACCACAATTAACCCACTAATGGCTGTAAGTTAGCTTTCCTGCTCTTAAACAAGACCAACCTGCATGTAAATTAACTTGCTTCAACACAGCCCGGGGATTGCTTTGACCTAATAATGTGGGTAATGAGTGCATTGGTGTAATGGTTAGGATGTTATGCTGGCAATGAGCAGAGTCAGATGAGGGATTGATGCCAACTTTCGATGTTCACTATGAGAGGGAAAGATTGGCCACCTATTCCTTTAATCACTCAGGCCTATAAAATGTGATGGGCCTAGGCCAGGGAGACCGGCAATAATGTGGGTACTTCTTCTTCTTCTTCTTCTGCGTTCATCTGGAGTTTTTTTTCCGGACGTGATTGCGTTGTGCCTGTTTACAGCAGAGCTGCGTTCTTGCGCCGTTAGGCTGACACATCCGACTTCTGCGGGCATTTGTTGACCAGGTTAACCTTCCCAATAATGTGGGTACCAGAGTTTAATGTGAGAAAAGTCAAGATGGTTGACATAATAGTTACCACTTTACACCCTTCTTTACTGAGCATGCTGAGAAGGGTGAGAACGGGCAAGCTTCGTGCAAAGTGGCTTGCTTCGCTTCGGAGGTCACGGGTAGCAGGCATCACCTGGATCTTTTCTCCTGGGCATGCCGGTGTGCTGGGGAATGAACAGGCGGACAGATTGGCTGGCTCGGCAAAACATGGTGGAGTATTGATGCATGACAAGGCAGACGTGGTTGCGGCCTTGTGGGAGCACGTGTACACCTCGGAGGAGCAGATGGATCACCATAGTCTGGTAAGAATGAGACAGCGAGGTGTGACGAGGGGATCTGGTCAACGCTTGACGCTCAGAGGAAAGGCGAGACGAACATATAATCAGATTGCTACTGGAACTATTTGTTTTGGAACTCTTCGCTGGCTGCTGAGGATGGGGACGGAGCGCTTATGGGAATGTCCCGAATGCTGTGATGTCGGTTCCTAAATCAATCAATCAATCAATCAAACCCTTCTTTACTCTGTGGCGAAAGGGTTACAAATGCAATTCGTAATCCCGCATACCGCGTTAAAAACACGGATGTGGGCGATTTGGCAGCAGACCGCTTTGTGTTGGTTTTCATTCAATGGTATGAGTGCTGGTTGTTCAGAAAGCAATGGCAAACTACTGACCGGAAACTTGCCAAGAAATTACAGTCAAAATATGCTGGGGTTGACTGCAACATCCTGCAAATGATATGCAACTAACATTTCTTCTTCTTCTTTGTCTGTCTTTGAACTCATGCACAGTCCATACACACTATTTCTAGTAGCACCAGATTGATTTTTGCATAAGGGTTAGCTTACCCTGTTACCCATGCCCCTCGCCGTCATGTGAACCCACTCCGACTTAAAGCGGTACTTGTAATTTACATTCCCAATTCAAGGATGAGAAGTCAACATTTTAGTCCAACTGTCCAGTGTTGGGGTTGAAACCTTTACCTCGGCATCAGCTCACTGGATGTTTAAGAAAGCACATTCTTATCCATCCGGCCATGCTGACCTCTGAGCATGATTCTTAAGACCATATTGTCAAGATCCATAGTGGAATTTAACTGGACTTTACTACTTAATTTCTACTGTATGTAAAGATGTAAGCACCCCTGATTTCATAGTAGACTGCTCTAGGAGTCAAAATGTTAATTATTTTGTATCTACTGGGTCATAGCTTTATGAACTAGTGAGGCCAAGCTTCATTTGTCTGTTTCACTACTTCGGACACATGGATAAAATGAACAAACTGCTGTGTATGTTCAACAGACTGTCCTCTGCGCAGCCAGTGGAGAGTTATATACTGGCTCAAGGATTGAACACTAGCTTCAGCTGTGTGGAAGAAAAGAAGAAATTCAGCCAAAGGTTGAGTTCATCACGAGAACTTGCTGGACAGCATTAACATCAAAGATGAGCATCACATACATTAAGTCCTTGTCATTGGACATTAGAAGAAGCATGTTTGCACATTACATAGAACAAATTTTAGCATATGGCTGTGAAATCATAACAATTAGTAAACAAGCAGAAAAACATCTCATGAAGTCACAGAAATGTGGTTCAAAGAAGAATACTTACAATAATTTGGACAGCCAAAATGAGTAATCTAAAAATCTTGAAAGAGGCTTTAACACAAAGATAGAGTATCATAAACATTAGAAAGAGGCTGTCAACATTCTGGTCACATTATGAGAAAAGAAAAGCTTCAAAATATTGTAACAATTAGAAAAATGTATCTTATTTTTCATTTCATTTGCAATAAATCTGCCCATTACTGCAGTTTTGTTTCCTGTATGAACTGCACTGTTTTCTGTCATTCTTGCAAGTTTCCATAGAGTTGGAAAACTAGGGATGTCTCTTCCATCCATAGTTCTGTTTTACTGTATCCATCCCTTAGACTGTTAATGCCTGCAGCTTTCCAATGCATTACCTTCAGCATTTTTCTAGTTGACTGATTGAATGTCTGTCCAGGAGTTCTATTCTCATCCCCCTTGGCTCCACAAGAAATCTAAAAAGAAGCTCAAGTAGTATTGAGGAGTGGTTGGCCAAGAGGCTAGAATGCCAGGTTCTCCTTCGGGAGACCCAGGTTTGAATCCTCGATAAGGTGTGGATTTGTTTCTGTCGGGGGCAAAAAGAAAAACCCTAACCTGCACAGTTCACGGTGGCTGCACTAGCCAGAAGGCCTTGCTTGTGTTCGTTGGCTTGAGCTCCAACGTGAAGTCCTGTATGTCGGATGAAGACATCCTGTTGTCCAACAACAGTGTGATGTCATACAGGACCTGAGGTTTGCGTGAGTATCTGTTGTCCCATGTATGACTTATTGGTGTGCAGACTGGTGGTTCCTCGCCGTACAGGCAGACACTCTCCGACTTCGGAAGAATCGGCGATCCTACTGACTTTAGCCAGGACTCCGAAGGGACCTGTTGCCCAGGACGCTCGACGAGGACGCGTCAATAGGTCTTGGCCAGTATATAACCCAGCTCTGGTGCCTTGGAAACACCTCTGCGTCCCCCAGACGGCCTTAATTCCTTATACTCAAGACCCTCCTGTCCTACACCACAAGTTACTATAGGCAGTAGATGACAGAGATTGGTATTACATGGACCCTTTCGAAACACATTTGACAGCAGACCACTTTACATTGTTTTTTTTTATAAAATGGTATGCTGCCGGTCGTTCAGAAAGCTATGGCAAACTACTGAATGTAAACTTGACCAGGAATCACGAACAGCCAAAAAATGCTCGTGTTGACTGCTACGTCCTGTAAAGGATAATAAACAATTTATTTTTCGAAAGACCGTGCCCTTCACTGCACCTGCCTGAAACTTCTTCACAGGGCAAGTAATTCTTCTTCTTCTTCTGCGTTCATCCGGAGTTTTTTTTCCGGACGTGATTGCATTGTGCCTGTTTACAGCAGAGCTGCGTTCTTGCGCCGTTAGGCCGACACATCCGACTTCTGCAGGCATTTGTTGACTGGGTTAACCTTCCCGGGACAGGGCAAGTACTGTAACCAGTAGTTGCAGACATGGAGATATTCCATTATGATAGAGCATGACAATCTGTTTCCATCTTCAGCACCTTAATTACTAGATAAATCCAATTGCAACTGGTACCACTGTGGCCTTAACTTTACCTCCTGCCTATGAGCTAAGGTCACCACACCAAAGACATACAGAGTTCTGAAAAAGAAGAGGTAAGGTAAAACAGCAAGATAAGATTCTTGGTCACTATTTTAGCATGGCATTGGAAAATGTCAGCACATGAAGTGGTACATTATTTTGAAGATTGTCAGACATGGATAAGCACGGTCACCTACGTCAGTTGGCAAGGCATTTGATGATGGCAGCTCTGGAATTGACAGCTTATCATAATCAGCAGGAGGCAATCCACATTGTTTAGCCGCATGGGAAGAGAAAACCTGGAATGTATTGTAGCAATTGGAAAGATTAATGGAAAAATATGAAGAGAATTGAAGAGAGAGGAATGTTATGGCCTGCATTGTCTTTCAAGCACAAGATGATTTTTTTGGGTTCTCTCACTTTGAACTCAATCATAGCTCATCATGTGCTAGTTCTTCTAGTGCACTGGACCGATTTTTGCATCTGGATTAGATTTCTCTATTACCAGTGTCCCTCGCCATCAGGCGAATCCACTCCAACTTCTGAGGTACTTGTAATTTATGCCCCTAAGTCAAAGACAAGTCAAGATTTTAGTCCAACTGACCTTTGTAGGAGTTGAACCCGCTACCGTGGCATCAGCACACCAGATGTTTAAGAGCAAACACTCTTATCCATTCAGCCACACTGACCTCCGCTGATGTTGATGATGGTATAATAATACACACATACTTTAACCAACAGACACTAGCCCAAGGCTTCCAGTGGTTTCCAGAATTCATGAAGACAATAATTTCCTCGGCACTTGCATTCACGACAGACGAGGGTATGTTCACCACAAGGCCAGTAAATGAGCTGCTCTGGGGTTATGATGATCCATCATTGGTCAGACTGAAAGAGCTTCTTCCATTCTTTATTACTTCTTCAAACATTGGTTATTTTATAGGGGTAAGTGACATATTTGTTTATTTTTCGATAATTAATAACCATCGTGCTTTTATGTAGACTTCTTTTCAGGTTGCCACCTATTTCAAATAGACGTATGTAGTATGCAATTAGAAAATCTAATTAGAATGCTCTAGAAATGTGGACATACAAAAGAATTGGCTGCATTTCATAGAAACAAAAGCAAATAATTGTAGAAGTTCTGAAAAAGCTGGGAATTTAAAAATCTGATAGTAGAAATACCAAATTTGAGAAGGTCAGATACTTTGGCCATCTTAAACACTACCAGGTTGTAATAAAAATAATACCCCTGGAAGGTTAACCTGGTCAATAAATGCCCACAGAAGTCGGATGTGTCGGCCTAAGGGCGCAAGAACGCAGCTCTGCTCTAAACAGGCACATTGCAGTCACATCCAAAAAACTCTCTGGATGAACGCAGAAGAAGAAAAAGAAATCGTACTGGAGGGAACAGTCTAAGAAGGTTGGCCAGTAGGGTTAGACAAGGATACAAATGATAGGATAACATCAGGAGATGGACAATTAGCAACTTCTCAGATGTATGGTCAAGGCGAGAGACGGAAAGTGTTGGGGATCTATTGCAGTCAACCTTTGATTGTGGAGACATGAAATTGATGGAACTGTAAAAAATACGTGTAGATGAATGAAAATGAGAAAAGGAATTGGTAGGCTCTACAAGAACACAATCACAAGTGACAAAAAATCATTGTTCTGGCTTGAGCCTTCACCAGCACACAAACAGTGAACAGACACTGATACAACTACATAAAAGATATACAAAAGTTACTTAGCTGACGTAGACCCGTCATCTCCAAATCCGTATAACCTGCATTGGACGGCAGATCAAATGGTATTTGTGATTGTCTGCTTGTAATGCTTACCAATTGTACTTACTATTTTCATTAGTTTACCCATTGTGGAGATAGTACCTGACAGATTGATTGATTGATAGTACCTGACTGATTGATTGACTGACTGTTTGATTGTATGCCACTTTAAATGGTATCAGTTATCAGTTATCAGTTGGGGTATCTTCGTTGCACTCCGGACATGTCCATAGGTGCTCAGATCCTCCCCCCAGCATATGCATCAGCGTCCGGTGGCTAATAGTGCCAGTTCTGTGTTGGTTGACGAGGCACTTTGTTTTCCCGATGTACCTCTCGCATCTGGCTGTGCCGATTCTTACTCCCAAGTCTTTCATCCTGGACAGCGATGTGGAATCACTGACGTCAAAATCCTCTGTTCTCGCCAAATCTTTAAGGACGTTAATAACATCGGCACGATCCATGGGCTGGCCATCTACAGGAGGTGCAGAGCCAGCCAGTTTGTCAGCTCGTTCATTTCCCTCGACTCCCGCATGTCCCGGGACGAAGATGAAGGTGACTTTACGGACAACAGACTTCCGCAGCGATTCAGTCCACTGTCTACGTACAGATCCAGCTTCGACCTTCTGAATCATGCTCATTGAATCACTTAGTACACACACGTTGGTATAATGCTGTGATTCCAGCCATATGAAAGCCTGTGTAACTGCCATCACCTCCATCGTCATGCTGCTCGTGGTCATAGAGTGGGCACCACTGGATTCTTAAATGGTAAACCCCGGGAAGGTTAACCCGGTCAACAAATGCCTGCAGAAGTCGGATGTGTCGACCTAATGGCGCAAGAACGCAGCTCTGCTGTAAACAGGCACAACGCAATCACGTCCGGAAAAAAAAACTCCGGATGAACGCAGAAAAAGAAGAAATGGTAAACATTTTGTTCTGAATAAACAAGCAATTGTGTCAACAAAAGGAAATGGACAAGGGCAACAGACTGCACCAATTCACCAACTTCATAGGCAGAAGCGAACCATTTTCTTGTACCTAAAATTGAGCTACTGCCAATGTTTTGGCCACCTTTACTGACTCAAAGTATCCTACACAGATGAACAGACGATTATTTATGTGCAGCTGAAGGTCAGATCCTTGACCTCAACCTTTAAAAACCTACGCTTCCAGAGAGCTGAAGTAGAAATTATGGAGGTGACACAATGATTTGAAAAAAGCGATTGGCGTTCTCCTGGCAACAGGACTACTTTTGTTACCATTTTGGATTTTCCCACATTGACTGCGTCCCATGTATCTGTTTCATATTTTCATTTTATATGTGACTTTATCCTTGTTTTCCATGTTTAGTTTATTGATAAAGATTGAGACAGTCATTATCATGTCTGTCTTTTGTTTGTTGAGTTCTCTGCTCACATTATATATTTCCGTTATCAGTTATCAGTTGGGGTATCTTCGTTGCACTCCGGACATGTCCATAGGTACATTATATATTTATTTGTCTTTGATGTCAGCTGGTATTACACATAGAAAATTACCAATGAATTGAACAATGTAGAAAGAAGAACCAGAACGCATGGCTAGAAGATCTTAAGATATCACAATTTATTTTTTGTAAATTGACATTCACAATTCGTTCTTGTAGCTTGTGTTCTTAAAAGCTGGTAAAATTGTATTGTTTATTAATCATCAGGTACCTTGCAAATCAGAATGACTAGCCATGCTTCTGCACATTTCCACATCTCGAGTAGAATATATCCAATCAGGTGTTGAGACCTTTTCTCATTTCATAATGAAAATCTGTCAATAATTTTATCTTTTTCTGTTAATCTTACCAGTTGTTACAACAAGTTCCAGTGTTACTCTTCTCATCATGTGGTCAAACAGTGTGCGTTGCCTCTTGATGATTTCACCACAAGTGAGAAGATATCCTTTTGAAAAATTACGAGACATTGCTTACAAAGTGGCTAAATATGTAACGGAAGTGGCCACTAAGTAAGCCAGATTTCACTCGTATACTCTGACTTTTTTGTTAGTTAGGTGCATATTCTTTGCAGGATGTAGCAGTCAACCCCAGCATTATTTTGGCTGTTCGTGATTCCTGAGCAAGTTTACTTTCAGCAGTTTGCCATTGCTTTCTGAACGACCGGCACCCATACTATTTCATAAAAAACCAAAACAAGATGATCTGTTGCCAAGTCGCCTGCAGCTGTATTTCAAACATGGTATGCTGGAGGATAAAGGCTGAAGAAAAACAAGCGATCACTCAATGTTTATTAAGCAAAAATTACAATTAGATAAATATTTTTTCAAATTAAATTTACTCCGATAATTTAATATAATTTCAGTATAACAAGGATAAAGTCACATATAAAATGAAAATATGAAACAAACACATGGGATGCAATCAGTGAGGAAAATCCAAAATGGCAACAAAAGTAGTCCTTTTGTCAGGAGAACGCCTATTCACCACAGAGCCGGCATACAAATAAATGTAACAAATAAGAGTGCCAGAGTGTTACTAGGGGTTATGTTGTAGGCACACTGACAACTTCAGAATGAACACATCCACTAGCACAACGAATAGCAGTTCCAAAAGCCGACCGAACAAATAAATGACTTTATTCATAACACCATTAATTAATTACTATCTAGCATAATTCAACAACTTACAGTTTTTAATGCGTCATTACCAGGCCCTCAATCCAGCGAGCGACACGGCTCACCCAGTTTTCTGTACTGCCGTGTGTTTACAAGCCTGGTGTGTACTGGCCATCGCTCTTGCTGTAACACGGATTCTACAACGCTTAAACGCTGTCTATCCCGCTTGACTCGAAGGTTTCCTATTCACCTTTGAATCGCTGTCCACATCTTCATATGATATCGCTGGTCCTGTCGATTTCCACGATGTGTACGTGCCTGTGTTCTCGGCCCAACTGCCTTCTCGACTGTCCGCCAACTGTGTTCAAACCACATCACGTGGCCTCCGTCCTGCCACTCGATTGGCTACTATCTTTAGCCCGTTACCGGTGTCTTTTCCTTATAACTCTCCGTGATTATTTATCACTCTTTATGTCTCAACAATCTATGTTGCTGTTACTCAGGTCTTAAGTAATCTGACTCATGGCAAAGAGAACACATTATTTGATTTTTGGGCTTCAAGGGAAAGAGTCAATCAGATAGCACACATTGCTTGGGACTGTAACTGTAAGAATAAAGGGTGGAACATAAAAGTGAAATTATCGGAGTAAATTTAATTTGAAAAAATATGTATCACATTATGTTGTTTGCTTAGTGAACATTGAGTGAGCGCTTGTTTTTCTTCAGCCAGTCTTCATATCTGATTATTTTCTATTGAAATGAATTTTCTGTTTCTGGCTTGAATGTGGAAATTATTGTAGTGTTTTTGTGGTGTTTTTTATTGAAATTCTTTTGAAAATTTCACAGAGAAATTATACAGATGATGGTTTGTACACAGTGTCCACGGGAGAAACAGACATAGGACAGATTGGGAAAGTACAGCTGTTTAATGGGGAAAGGTAGAGTTGTCTAATTTCTTTGTTGTCTTATACACGTACTGATTATTTGTGTATTTCTGTTATTGATACATCTTTATCCACATTACTTGTTCCATGACTTTTCATGGTTATATAAAAATTCTTTAAATTATTTACAATAGTCATTGTTATGGTCTAACACAGATTTGGGGAAGCTGGAAAGTACCAATGAAGTACCAAAGAAGAAGAAGTATTCATTATAACTTACTGAACAAATTTCTAACTTTAATGCGATGCGAGGAAATCTTGCTATAAATCTTTGAACAACCATCCTTGTGTATTGACTACCATTTTGAAACACACAACCAACAAAAATTCTTTCTTTCGTTAATTACACCATTCTGTTTGGAGTGCAAATAATTACTCCAGCAAATGACAGTCATTTGCTGCATATTGCTTCACAATGAACTATGGAGCACATGTTTTAATGACATCATATATTTCATTTTTAAAATTGTTCTACATACAAAGTGTAGTGAGACTTTACAAATACTGTGTATTTTAGCATTACAGCTAATGTCTTGTCACATTATTCATTCTGAAGACGAGTGTCAAGTTACCCAGCTCTGCTGAGGTCCTGTGTGGTCCGTTTACAAAAGTGGTTGATCAAGCTTTGAAGCTGTGTTTGCTACACTCTTGTGTCCTTTGTCACTAGGTGGTGTAGTTGAGTATTTCTTTGATTAAACTGAGACCATGTTGGCACTTCTCATACTCTCCAGTACTTAGAGGAATTACAGCTATTAGATGTCTTAAAATATGTGCATCCATAAAGGTGTAAGACTTCAGTTTAACTTGTTTTAATTGTCAATCATTAGGGATGTGAATATCTGGACCACACAGTGGGCAAGAATGGTCAATGGAACAGGTAATATTTTTTGTTTATAATAGTGAGAATATGGATAATATATGTGCACATCAGATGAAGATGCATGACAGAGAATAAGGGCAGAATAAGACAAGCCAAAACTCCATTTTGGAAAATGAGAAATATGCCATAAGTCCCTATCACTCAATGTCAGTAATAGAGGGCTGAAATGTTGTATACCAGTGAATCATGGAATGTGAACAAACAAATTAGGAAGATCAAAAAAATGTTTTTCCCCCGTAATGAATTTGAATAACAAAGACAAACAATAGATTGCATGATTTATTGCCTGGCATACTTCGCTGCATCTCGTCAGGTACATACTGCAGAAAACGCACAACATAAAGTAAAGTAACTAGTTATTCAGATTAGGAAGAGCCTAGAGGCAATGGATGTGTGGTTTTTGAGACAAATATTGCAAAAACCATCGGACTGTTAAACTTACAACAATTGTCTGGAAAAGGCTAATGAAAGTAGAACATTATATACAGATACAAGAAGGCAACAAACAGCGTTCTTTGGTTATATGATGAGAAGAGAGACCTTGGAAAAACATTGTGACGACTGGAAAGATCAGCGGTAGAAAAGGCAGGAGAAGACTGAGAGAAGTGATGCTGGATGGACTGAGACAGTGGCATGAAAGAGTATTGTCAGTGGAATTCACCCAGAATACCACTGATTGAGATCTGTGGTGATACATTAATGCCTATGCCAGTTGGCAAAATGTGTGATGAGACTTATGAGTCAGAATTTGAGAAGAAAGTTGAGAATATCATGGAAAGAGAAGACGAGAAACACTGAGGTAGTGACAGTTGCATATATCACTACGTCGCTCATAAAAATCATAGGAAAAAGATGAATGAAACTTAAAAGGCGTATCTCTGTCTCCCTCTGCCTTCCTATCCTTGTATATTCCCACGTAAGGCTAATTTCTCTATTGCACTGCTATGTTAGCATCCATAAATCTCAATTGTCTGTTCCTTATGGTTTTGATGAGTCCCTTTGTAACACCTGGACAACTGAACGCCTTTTGTTCAGCAAGTCAAGGTGTTTGGTTATATGACAAATATTTTTGGGGTGCACTTATGTCTACCACTCTAATTATAAGTTTAAAGGGTTAAAGGTCAAAAGCAGAAGAATTGACTTCATTGCATGGGGTTTTCTCCATCTGACATAGTCTCTGTCCACAGAATGGCAAGCTGCCTTCCGAGAGCATCGCACAAAGCACGATCTGTCTAGCAGTTACCTCCCAGTGTCTGCAGAAAGATGGCACTTGTAGTCTGAATGATGCAGTCTGATAACGGACGGCTTGACCATCCTGCCACATTAGTTATTGGTTATTAAGATCTGATATCTCTGCATTCAGAGAGGCCCCATATGTGCTTCATCTGACTCAACACTTGTTGCCTAGTATGGTTGCTAATTGTTCCAGCTGCACGCTGCTTCTATGTGTGACTGGAATGTTCTTATTTTCCCCACATGTGCTAAAGCTGCTGAACTCCCATTCTCAAAGCATTCAACAGAGACATAAGTTTATGTAAACAATATTTCACTGAGGTATCATTAATTGACCTACGGTACTACAAGCAGTACCAGAAAATATTTTGGGAAGGCAACGTAGCCACCATGATACCAGCCACATAACCCTCTGAATGTCATTCATTCATCATTAGCACCTTGCCATCTTGACAGATGATAGTTTGTTAATATTGTGCTTCAAAAAGGCATAATAACTACAACCCATGGCGGTAGCGAATGTGACTGATCAGACCGATTCGCTCAGTAGATGTTTGTCCACAATGGATGCATGTGAAGACATGGTCATTTCCACCATCATGCACCATTTTACGTCTCATGCACTCAGCGTATGACCTATCTGCAATCATTTTCTCCTCTGTCTTTATTCCATTTCTGATATTTGCCCTCCATGCAAGAGGTTTGGTGGCGACTTGCTCCCAATGTGCATTATCAATGCCTGTATCAATCATGTTCTACTTACACACATCTTTGTATCATAGTAGAAGCTGACCCCAAGATCTCCTACCCTTCTGTAATTCACCAAAAAAGATGTCCTTTGGTATTCTACCATCATCCATCCTCCTAAGATGTCCTATCCATCTAAGTCTACGAAGACTGAGCATGGAATAAACTGTCACACAACCTGATCTTTCCAATACTTCAGTATTTGTGATTTTGTCTTGCCACTTAATACCAAGAATTCTTCGCAGACACCGCATATGAAAGCTGAGTGCCATTAGGTCTGTAAAAATATGGCTCCAGCACCATATGTCCAGTGCACCTTAGGGGTGTTAAAGGGGCCATTTTTTGTTTTTTAAATTTAAACTACAGACTTTCACAACCGAGAAGTGCACTAAGCAAGGTTGCTGCCAGAACATGAACCATACTGTAATGGGTACTAACCCATTGTGGAATACCCGGTTGGTTGGGAAGATTGAGTTTTAATTCTTGAGTCTATAGCATTGTCATTCAGGTCATTTGAGCCCATAAAATGGCTTGCATATATGGGAGTGAGTCTGATGTAAAGACTTGTCTTCTGACTTGGTACCATAGAACCATCTTCATAGGAATTGTTTTAGGGCTCTCCTCTCTCCAAGCTCAGAGACCAGTCGGGTGTACAAGACTGGTTATTGTAACTTTACATCTTTAGAGTGGTAGATCAGCAAGTAACCAGGTTATGATACAGCACAGCATGTACGTACTGATTGAGATTAGGCCTAGGTTGGGTTTGTTTGGGGGCATTTCATTGTCAGCCAAGACTCCAAGTCAGTGCTCCGGGAGTACCCAGCCATGCAACATCAGATAAACTTGCGGAACACAGAGAAGAATGTGAACCAAAAGATAACCATGTTTCATACTGTGAGAAGAAAAAGAGATATCCAGGCTATCATAGAGGTGCAGAAATCAACTCAACAATGGCTGCTACCATCTTGGCCAACAGGAACAGAGACCATTCTTCTTCCCAAAGAGGGGCATATCTGACTTAATAAACACATGCATAGACTTTGTCTCTCTGCTTCCCCGCTATGCACATGTGAACTAAGCAAATCGACTTCTGGACATGTTCAGCATGTTTGTTCTGTATACAGCGAGCTAAGAAGATTTACTGACCCACTTAATGAGCACTAAACTCCAATAACTAAACTGTATGGAACTGCTAATTCCATAGCAATTAAATCTGAAAGATAGTGACTGCATGAAGAAGAAGTACTGCAAACGTGTTTCTCTATAACCGAATACATTACTGGATATTATTACAATTTGAGATGGATCATTTATAGTCATACTAGAAGCCTGTGTGTTACGAGGTCCTTAAGGGAAACAAAGAATGGTAATATTAGCTAGTTAGTTAGTTAGTTAGACGACAGATCATCCTCATTGCACATCAAACCATTCCATCCATAAATGCTCGGATCCCCTCCTCAGTAAATCCTGCAGCATGTAGCGGCTCGTGACACCAGTTCTGTTGGTTTATTAATTTTCTTTGACTTCCTGCATACTGTTCTTGTTTGGCCACTCCTATTTTAACTTGCTGTTCTCACAGTCTCACCATGGTTGTGGATTCACGGTCATCACTTGGTTCTCGCAAATGTCTTACTTCTCGTAGAGCATTCATTATATCAGCTTGGTCCATGGCTCATCCGCCTTCCACAGTAGCCTTACCTGCAAGCCTGTCAGCCTGCTAATCAACCCAAAGAATGGTAATAATGTAACCTACCATGCATGTCATAAGAGGTTTTTAAGGAGGGTTGGTGTGAGACTACCTACCTCATCTCATAGAACACTTAGCTACAAAATTCAACAGATTTTGAAGAAATATTCAAAGGGCGTGGTGTGACCTGGCTGAGTCCATAGGGTGATGAAAGGCAGAAGAGTAATCTACTAGAATATTTCTTATAAGAGTTATTCTTGATCATTTTTCAGACGGATCATTACAGGCGCCTTTTGCATTTGATCAAAAAATGGTCTTTGCTTTTGTATCAGATCTTTGCAGGTAAGTTAGTCATCACATTTGTATGTCAGTAGTTAATCATGTTTGTTTGTTTTCCTTATTTTCTTTATGGCATCTGCTCCATTACTGGTGTGTGCCAGAAGTTTTTTTAAGGCTAATGAACAAAGGCCTCTTGCCTTTGCAGTCATAGGTACAAACTAGGTTCTTGTTTTAAACCCTAGGGTTTACCAAGGATTGACCATATGTCTCACTATTGAACACATGGCAATCTGCTTCTCTCATAAGTCATTGATTACTATAAGTCATGAAAAATGGTAGATTTCATGCAGTTGGAATCAGAATTTTTAAAAAGCAGTAGCTTCTAGTCGTTGTTTGGACATTACAAGAAACAATGTTGGAAATTGACAAATGACAGTTGACATTATAAACATAGCTAGGGCTGAACAAATGCACATAATTGTACTACAGCTTGTTTTTTAACATACATTGAGAAAATCTGGCCATAGTGTAAGTAGACATTCCTTCCTCTGGAGAGGGAGATCTAACATATATGGGGAAGAGAATTAGAGACAGATGAATATAGGGGGAGGACATGCAGGAAGCTGCAGGAGATAGCAAAAGACGGGATGGCTTGGCATGAGTTGGTTGAGGGCCTGTGTTCCAATGGGGGTAAAGGGCAGAAGAAGAATGTGTCTTAACATGTTGGTTAGTGAGTTATATTATTAACTCCACCAAAGTGCGTGTTTTGTTTTTTTGAATCATTCAAATAAAAATAAACTATATTCATCAACTGTCACTGTCATTTGCTGCCTGTAGTGCCTTCTGGTGTAGGACCAGGGGGGGGGGGGTGTCTTGAGCCTGAGAAATTAAGGCTGCCTGGCTAATGCAGTCACCACAAACTGTGCAGGTTAGGATTTTTGTGTGTGCCCCAGACAGAAAAAAAATCTACACCTTACCGAGGATTTGAACACATGTCTCCCAAAGGAGAACCTGGCATTCTAGCCACTTGGCCAGCTGCTTCCCATGGGGGAGCCAACAACTTGTACAAAAGTGCATTTGCAAGTGGAATATGAATGCCACTTCTTATCCCTCCAGACAAAGCTAAAATTGTATAGACCGATGCTGCTCTGTGCATGCAAAACGTAGACAGTACTAGAACCATGCCAAGAACCTAAATAGCTTACACAACTGTCAAAAATAACTGCTGAAAATTAAATAGCTCAGTTTGGCCTCAAAAGTCACCTTCTTATTCATTACTGAATCTCACTGGATGATGAGTCATCTTCATCTGTTTTAATAGATAAACATTATAATGTAAATACCAGTGAAAGGAGAACACGCAGCTAAATATCTGCACAACTCATTTGCCTTATCAACCTGAGAAGGTTAACCCGGTCAACATACACCCAAAGAAGCCGGATGTGTCAGTCAAAGGTACAAATACCACAGCTCTGCTGTAAACAGGCTCAGTGCAACAGTATTTAAGAAAAGACCAGCTTACCCTTTATTCTTTTTATTAACATTCTTCTCTTGTAATTCAAACTTTAGCAAATACTAATGGGTATATAATATAGACAATAAATACATACAGGAAAAACTGTAGCAAATACTAATAAGCTCTCTCTCTCTCTCTCTCTCTCTCTCTCTCTCTCTCTCTCTCTCTCTCTCTCTCTCTCTCTCTCTCTCTCTCTCTCTCTCTCTCTCTCTCTCTCTCTCTCTCTCTCTCTCTCTCTCTCTCTCTCTCTCTCTCTCTCTCTCTCTCTCTCTCTCTCTCTCTCTCTCTCTCTCTCTTTCTCTCTCTCTCTCTCTCTCTCTTTCTGTTAGTGGGAGTGGAGGAGGTGGTGGTGGAGGAGGAAACAAGAAGAATGGGAAATAGATATACACATTTTCTTTCTATCTCTATCTCTCTCACTCTGGTGGTGATGGTAGTCGCGGTGGTAATGTTGGTAGTGGTGCTGATGATGATAATGTTGAATTTCACAACGCACATTATACTTCCAGGTCTATTAGAGGTATGTACACAGGTAGTACCTCCGTCAAGGATATACCATTGCGAAGGTATGGAGGTAACCCTTCCGATATGATGAATGCCTCTGCGAACCCAGACAACATTGGTTTCTGCATACCACAGACAAAATGTCTTCCTTCTGGGCTGCTGAATGGAACACTATGTCAGAAGTCTGGTATGTTTTTCTTTAAATTGAATATTGTGTTGTTGCAGTCTAAGTCTACTCTGTCTTCTTCAGAATTAGAAATATATCACAGCTACTTCTCCTTCCATTGAACTATTGAAGAAATAACGAATAAAGTTGTTGGCCATCTATTGAGAATCAACTCTATTATGAGGCCAAGAGGTTGATGAGAAGCATTTACAGAGTCAGTTGGGTATCGGGGCATCTGGGCCACCAGAAGGATTATACATATTACCAACTCCACTGAAGTGTATCAGACTCCCCTCAGGATGCCACAGGCTGAAATACTACTTGTTTAGTAAATTATACGTAGGAGATACCTATGAATGTGTGTGATGAAATACTGCGCAGGTATTACATGATCACTCACCTTTAGGAAAACATGACATTTTTGGGGCATATTAATAGAAGAGGTGGCGTAGAAAATTTAGCCTTGTGTGGAACAATACTGGGTAAGGGACACAGAAGAAGATGGTAAAAGATGTATGTAGACAGCTTAAAAAGCTAGGCAACAATTAATAATATAAGCAACACCAGCTTCATTAAAATATCAGATGACAGAGAAGATTGGAGAGTCATGATTGCAGACCAGGCAGCTGGATCCTAGCACTTATGGACTGAATGGTTCGATGTGCAATGAGGATGATCTGTCAACTAACTAACCAACCAACTAACTAACTAACTTTTCACTCGGACGTTTTTGCGTTGTGCCAGTTTTAATTTGCCACCCTTAAGCCTGCACATCCGACTTCAGCTGGCGTTTTTGATCAGATTAACCGTCCTGGAGGTTTCGAGAGACATTTTTTGTGGTGTCGCTCACATCTTAGCTGGTCAAGGTAGGATGGTCAAAGACATCCCGGTCAATCCTCAAGGGAAGACAGGGGCAGACCATGAGAATTCCCCGCTATCCAAGGAGGCTTCCATAATTGCAGAGCCGGCACATAGTGCTCTGAGACTGGGCTCACCCGAGGAATCGCCACATCCTGCTCATGGCTGCTTTAATTCCTCACTTCCATGTATTGGGCATTTCGTCTTACCACTGGTCGCTACCCACACAAGCCAGGGACGGACAGTCAGCAGACGACATCCACTCATTAAGCTTTCGCTTCTGACTTCCACATGATGGATTCGCTAGCCAAGCGTTCCATTTCGTGTCTTTGAGACATTTTTCCACCTTTAACTACACTCACTCTATGAGTATAGATACAGACTTTCACCGTAACCACTTTGTGCGACTGGACCACTTTGCCACCTTAAGTACCGCTTACGAGGTAGGCTACATGTGCTGTCTGCCCATGCATCAGAGAGTGAGTAACGGCCAGGCCCTCTCATTAGGGGATCCCTCATATCCCCCAGCTGAGAGCCTTCGAACAAGTATCTGAACTAAGCATGTAGCGTGCTCAGCATCTCACCTCCATTTTGCAGTAGGTGAGTATCGGCCCGGCTCTCACATCCGAGGGTTTATGGCTTAGAGGCGTTCAGCCATATCCCTCAGCTGAGAGCCTTAGAGTATGTTTCTGGACCAAGAATTACTGCCTTTGTGCACCTGATTTGAACTTTTGACTGCTATCCTCAGTCTACCTTCAGAGCAGAAGATTGTGTCTCTCTTGGTCTGGTCCCTAACCCAAGTCCTGTCCAACACATAGTTGTGCTTCCGTCGGCATAGCTGTTGGGGTCATTGGAACACACAAGGTTCCCCCCACCACCACAAAGGTGGAAACACATCGCCGGGGGGTGGGGGGTTAACTAACTAACAAATTAACTAACATAATGTTTCAATCCTTTACAGTGTTTGTTGATTTCCTTACTTTTTAACCTTACTCAAATTACTGGGGTTTTTATCAAAAATAACTTGTGTGTATGTAACAAGTATCTTGTTCTGTATCATATATATATCTGTTCTGTACTGCTTACATCATTGCATGGCTTGTCACTATTTCATGTTCGTGTTGTTTGTTTACTTGTGTTTTGAGTGTCATTTTCCCCTCTAATATATATTTTTTACTTCTTTCATTCCAGTTAATGGCTTTCGTGTCCCTCTAATTTTCTCATTTCCACATTTCCTGAACTCTGACCCGGAAGTGATTAACAGTGTTTATGGTATGCAGCCTAACAAAGAAGAACATGACACACTGATTGATATTGAACCTGTGAGTAATTTCATATATGATGCTGTGTTTACACACTGTTAATATCATGTCTTTATTTATTATGAGCTTTATTGAGCCATTCCTGATGTACAGAAGTGAATCATGGACAATTAGCAGATAAATTAGGAATTATATGGAAGCTGCAGAGATGTGGGTTTATAGAATAATAATAATAATATTGATCACTAGATGTATTAATGGAGATATTTTGAAAGAAGTTAACTTAGAAAAGAGAACTTTTACTCACACCAGAAGAAGCTAATCCACATTCTTTGGGCATGTCATGAGAGGAAAGCTGGAGTATGTTGTCACAACGGAAAGGTTGTAGGGTAGGAGAAGCAGAGAAAGACCAAGAGAGAAGATGCTGGACAGTTTGACATCATGGCATGGAGGAACATTGGTATCAGAAATGATTGTCTGCACAAGAGACAGATATCTGGACATACATGATCACCAATGCCACATGGCTTGGACTATAAGAAAAAGAATATATTGTCGCGTATGGATGCCTAAATTTGTTTACAAGGTAATGGTATAGGTAAACCGATGGCAGATACTGCACTGTAATGTGAGGTCTTCATCATCATCATCCAGTGCCTTCTACAATCCTCACAGTAAAGGTTACTGACAATATATAGCCAGCATCATGTGTCCCAAACCTTCATTGTACACTCATCTAAGTGTCTTCTTCTATTCTTTATTCCCAATTTCAAATGGGTGTGAGGGATTTGGCTCAGAAGGTGCCCTGTCTGTTCCCAACAGAGGGCTGGGAGTTTTTCTAAGAACCATTGGTATCTAATAATATCACATGAACCCCTGATTTCTTGGGTCTATCTTGTCATTGGCACCTTTCCGTCTTGACAGACGATAGCTTGGTACATTGTGCTTCAAAAAGGCTTAATAACTACGGCCCATGGCGGTTGCGAGTGTGGCTGGTAAGGCCAATTCTTGCTGCAAATGTTTGCCCACAGTAGATGCATTTGAAAACATGGTCATTTCCACCATTTTGCACCATCTTACGTCTTTCACGCTCTGTGTGTGCTTTATCTGCAATCATTTTCTCCTTTGTCTTTATTCCATTTCTGATAGTTGCCCTCCATGCAACACGTTCAGCGGCGACTTGCTCCCAATGTGCATTATCAATGCCTGTATCAATCATGTCCCGCTTACACACATCTTTGTATCGTAGTAGAGGCCGACCTTGAGATCTTCTACCCGTCTGTAATTCACCAAAAAAGATGTCCTTTGGTATTCTACCATCATCCATCCTCCTAACATGTCCTATCCATCTAAGTCTACGAAGACTGAGCATGGAATACACCGTCACACAACCTGATCTTTCCAATACTTCAGTATTTGTGATTTTGTCTTGCCACTTAATACCAAGTATTCTTTGCAGACACTGCATATGAAAGCTGTTTAAACGTTTCTCTTGGCGTGAGTAAGTTGTCCAGGTTTCACTGCCATAAAGAAGAGTACTAAGGACACAGGCTTGGTAGACGAAGACTTTTGTTTTGGCAGTAAGCTTCCTGTTCTCCCAGACTCTTTTTGCTAACATGTTCATTGTTGTTGCTGCCTTACCAATCCTGATGTTGATTTCCTGATTGAGGGTTAATTTGCTATTTACCTCTGATTGTTGTATATAATGTTCTAGTTTCATTGGCCTCTATCAGGCAATCGTAGTACAGATCAGATACCTAGAAAAAAGGCATCTCCTCTGCAAGCTGTGCACATTAACAAATCCCACGGCAGTTCAAAATCCCACAGAGTAAGCTTAAGGCAGCTGACCTGGCAAAATTGTTAGGAAAGGAAACATATCTATGGGTAGATAGAGCCAGCTTCCTTGGGTGGAATCTGTCTAGAGGGAGCACACCTTACACACATGCATGTTGAAGACTGACACACTGATCTTTGAGGAGTGTAACTAGCAGTGACGCACTCCCCTCCAAAAAGAAATGCAAAAGGAGATTCCCTATTGAGGCATAGCTGGCTCTGTGGTGAAGGGGTTATGGGCACAATTTGTAATCCCGTATACCCATGTTCGAAACACAGCTGTGGACGATTTGGCAGCAGACCGCATTACGTTGGTTTTTTATGAAATGGTACAGGTGATGGTTGTTCAGAAAGCAATGGCAAACTACTGAACGTAAACTTGCCCAGGAATCACGAACAGCCAAACAGAATTGGGGCATAAACCCTCAACTAACTCATGTCACATCATCCTATCTTTTGCTACTTCCTGTCCCTCGCACCCTTTCCTCCCCAGTTGGATTTGAAATTCATTTGGAGGGCATATTTAGAATATTTCATGAGTGTTATTGCTTATGTACACTTTTCACCTGTGTGTTACACTGTAAACCTCCTTTTCAAAGTCTAAAGAAGTCTGAGGCTGGCTATCTCAAACTATAGAGAACAATCTGCCAGCATCCGACCAACCATGAACTGGCCTACAAAGGGTTTGACGTGCATGGTTGTGGGCCTATACTCCACTACGGTTCTCAAGGGCAAAAGAAGAATGAAGAAGAAGAAACATAAACACTTTATAATATACACATTTATATGCAAAGTAATGGCAATGGTTCAGTAAAGTTTGCACTGGCAGGTTCATCATCCTGTGCCATGCCGGTAAGCTTGGGCTTTCATGTTTTGTCATCTCACTCGATCACCAGAGTCATGGATTAGCTCAGTGTTCTTGCCTCAACCATACCACATGATCAAGCCATCTAGGTATTTACTTCTCTGCCTTCCCTTTGTTCTCTTCCCCTTGAATTTGCCAGTTGTCACCAAGTTCTCCAATTTATTTCTTCTCATAAGGTGACAGATATGGACAGATAGAAAAACCAATGACCAAGTACTACAGGAGACAAATGAAAATCGTAGACTGATTAGAGAAATTAGACGAAGACAGTCAAAATTCTTTGGACATGTTATGAGAAGAAATGGATTGGAGAACTTATTGACAACTGGCAAGATTGAGGGGAACAGACCGAGAGGAAAATACCTGGATGGCTTGGCCACGTGGAATGGACGAGACAGAAACACTGAGCTGATCCACGACTCTGGTGATCGAGTGAAATGGCGAGTCATGACCGCCCACGCTTTCCGGCATGGCACATGATTGATTGATTGATAAGGTGACCAAAAAATGTTGACTGTCTATGTCTAATTTCTCCAATAAGTTGATGATTTTAATTTGTTTCCTGTAGGGCTTGGTCATTGGTTTTTCTGTATGTCCATGGCATTCTTTGCATTTTCTTCAGAAACCAAATTTCCACAGCCATCAGATGTTTTTCAGCTTGTTTGCTTATTGTCCACGCTTCACATCCATACAAAAGTTTAGGGTCTATGTAGCACCTCAACACTCTTTTTCTCATTGCAAATGACAATTTTTTATTGGTCAGTATGTTTTTGATTCACTTGTTTAAGAATATTTCCATTTACTTGTATATTACATTGTGGTATTTCCTTCTTCCTAGTGACGACCATAATCGGTGTCTTCATACAATTTAATTCCAACCCTAGTTGTTCATTTTGTGCAACAACCACATCTACTAAATATTGCAGATCCTGCTCATTGTCTGCAATCAATACTGTATCATCTGCGTATCTAATGTTATTGATGTTACAGCCGCCCCCCCCCCCCCCCCCCAATTATGATTCCTTTCATATCTTCTACATTTCTGAAAATATTTTCACTGTACAGGGAAAACAGATCTGGAGGCTATTATGCTGTTTGGCAGTGAATGTTGGAATGTGAACAAACAAATCCTGGGAAAGAGGTAACACGGCCAACAAATGCTTGAAGAAGTCCGACGTGTCTGCTGAAAGGTGCAAAAATCACTGCTGTGCTGTAAATAGGCACAACACAATTACGTCCAAAACAACATTCCGGACAAACGCAGCAGAAGAAGAACAAACAAATTAGATGGAGCTTAGAAGTAGTGAAAATGAGGTTACTGAGATGTGTGTTGAAATACTTTGAACCGTCAAAGTAACTAACGAGTGCCTGGAAAAGGTTAATGAAAGTAAAGCATACAACTTTCAGAAGGAGACAAACAATTTTCTTCCAGCATGTAATGAGAAAAGAGGCATTAGAAAACATTGTGATGACTGGAAAGATGTATGAATGCTAGAAGACCAAGAGAAATTATGTTGGATGGCCTAAGACAGTGGCATGTAAGAATGTCATGAACAGATTTGATATAGAGATACATGAATGCCTGCAGCATTTGGCAGTATGATGATGATGGTCTGGAGTTTGACCATTTTGGATGTCTGACAGTGGTCTTGTCTCTAATGGTCACACACTTGAGAATCATCTGTACTTGTTAGTTAGTCGTTAGTTGCGGTTCCGACTTCATGGCAAATGGTTGCCCCATAATGATCTGTTCCTGTGCCAGTGAATATCACACAAAATACTCCTCACTGTCCCATGTGAAAAGTGGATCAGACAACAGTCCTGACAAACCAACAGCACGCACAAGCATATATGCATAAGGCTACTGCCAGAATGCCAACACAACAGTACAGGTATGACATATAACAGCTTTAAATCACTAGATTCCACCAAGTTCCACAGTTATTGCCTTGAACACCATCCCTGCTCTCACCAACTCCTCCCTCTTTCCAGTGGACTGGGCTCGTGTTGCAAGTAGCCAAGCGGTTACAGATCAACATGTTTGTGGAGAAGGTTGATGGATTTATGTATGTATGATGCTTTCTTCAACTGTTTTGGGAACAGATTTTTTGTACAGGTTCTACGCTTGCTTCAACTGTTTTGGGGAAGGATTTTTGGGGGGGATTTCATGCTTTCTTCAACTATTTTGGGAAAGGATTTTTTGTTTGTATTTTATGCTTGCTTCAGCTATTTTGGGGAAGGATTTTTTTTCTGGATTTCATGCCCAGTAAAAGAGTCCATTACTTACTTACTTATTTACTTACTTAACTTGTTTACTTACTTACTTACTTACTTACTTACTTACTTACTTACTTACTTACTTACTTACTTACTTAGTTACTTACCTACTTACTTACTTACCTGTTTACTTACTTATTTACTTACTTGTTTACTTACTTGTTTACTTACTTACTTACTTACTATTTTACTTACTTAATACTTACTTACTTACTTGCTTGCTTACTTACTTACTTGCTTATTAATAACGCTACATCTTAAAATCTCCCAAGTTATTTTCACTTCTTTTGTTTAGAGCTTGGTATAGCAATATAAATTATAACAAAACAAAGGACAGGATGATGTCATGCAATATTCATTGTTTCTGTGCAGTACTTCAAACTCATTGTTTTCTTATAATTAAATTAAAGTTGTATGCAACTTTTTTTTTAAAATAGCAGATGCAGGTAGGTGTGAGGCAGAAATAAGATAGAGAATAGAAATGATTAAAGAAGCAGTTAACAATATAAAACAAGTGTGTTACAAATTTAAATTAAGAGTGATCAAGTGTTGTTCCTTGGAGGTGAGGAGAAGATACCAGCACTGGAAAGGACATACATGGTAAAGGACATACACGGTAAAGGACATACATGTAAAAAGCATTTGTCTGGATTCCATAGGGCAAATGACTTATAGGAAGATCTAAATCCACATGGAGAATAGAAGTAGAGAGAGAAAATAATAATATAGGAGGACATGAACGGAGCAGCATGGGATAGCTAAGGATGGAAGGGCTTAGAGTGAGTCGGTTAAGGGCCTATGTCCTAAGGGAGAAGTATTACATAATCTTCACGATTTTATAGAGTGAGAAGGGCTTAGAGTGAGTCAGTTAAGGGCCTTTGTCCTAAGGGAGAAGTATTACATAATCTTCATGATTTTATAGAGAGAAGGGCTTAGAGTGAGTCGGTTGAGGGCCTATGTCCTAAGGGAGAAGTATTACACAATCTTCACGATTTTATAGCGCAGAAACATGGACAACGAGTAAAGAATGTCATGGCAAAACTGAAGCTTTCAGCATGTAGTTTTATAAACAAATATGAGGAGAATCATGACGGGGGAAGTGAAAAAACCATGAAGTGTTACAAAAACTGGGATTCAAGAAAAGTTCACTGAATCAGATCAAGGTCAGATCATTAAAGTACTTAAGGCATATCAAAAGACAGAGTTCCTTGTTAATGGGTGCCCTGAAGGCAAGAGTGGAGGATAAGTGTATGAGAGGAAGATCTTACTTGTGGATGGACATCATCAAGAAATAGAGGCTTATCTGGGTATACCATAAAGACACAAGACATAGGGTATTTTAGGCTCGTTACAGCCGACCTTTAGTTTAGTGATAGCACCTGATGGTGGTGAATTTTTGACTTATTTGCATATTGTTTATGTCACGGGAGGAATACTTTCATGCATCACCTGAAAGCTACAGCCAACCTAGAAAAATATGTGAAACTTTGGTTGTTAAAAGAATTTCTTTTGTGCTGTGATTTGTTTTGTATTGGCAATCATTGGAGGGAAGTGTGTGAAAGAAGCTCCTGACAATAGCAGAGTTGTGAGGCATGACCTTGTTCAGCCAAGCATTGTTATCTTACCTTGTGTCTGAGACTGGTCTATGTGTTTGTATGTAGTTATGTTGACGTAAGATCATATCACAAACTGAAATCTGACATCCCATACACTGTTAGAAAATACAGCAATATAGTGTTTTCAATAGGTTCATGAGCCATAGATGCTGTGGTATCTTAGTAGCTAGACACTTGCCTTCCAATATGGTGGTGATCATGTGTTCGAAATCACATTGGGGCGCATTTTTTAAATTGACCGGGGCTATCCGCTCAAACCAGTCTAAATTTGCCACCAGGCAATGTCTTAGGAAGTAAAATATGTCATGTGATCTTGACCACATGACCTGCCAAATACTGATTGGCCTATACAAATGTGGGTGTAGCACCATCTGTCCAATGTGCCTTAAGGCGTGTACAAGAATCCTGGACTTTTTTTTTGGCGCTCGCTCGCTTTGAACTCAAGCGTAGTCCATACACACTTCTTCTAGTAGTGCTGGACTGAATTTTGTGTGTGGATTAGCTTTCCCTATTAATAGTGTCCCTCACCATCATTTGAACCCACTCCGACTTCAGAGGTCGAATCCTGGACTTGACTTTAATGAGATGTGGTTCAAACAAAATGGAGGGAGACCTAAAAAAACACGGAGAGGAAAACTAGACACAGAGGTCGGTAGTATGGGGAGGACATGGAGTAAGTTGCAGGAGATGACAAGAGATAGGACTCCTTGGTGGGAATTGGTTGAGGCCCTATGTTCCAGTGTGTGATAAAGGGCAGAAGAAGGAAGAAGAAGAGAAGCAGTGTAACATTGACTCGTGATTTTTGTATGATGCAGAAACATGGACAGTGAATAAATAAGGTGAGAGTAAAATTGAAGCTTTTGAAACCTTGTTATGGAGAGGGACAGGGGAAGATATGGCAGAGGAAGAAAGTATTACAAAAACTGAAATTAAAGAAGTATTGCTGAAACAGATTAAAGTCAGATGATACAGATAGTTTGGTCATACAAAGAGATCAGGTCCTTATGTTTATGAGAACCACATAAGCTCTGAATATTATTTTTTGGCTGGGTTTTCTAATTTTGAAATGTTTCTTAGGCATGTGCCTTTTGGAACTGCTATTTTCGCCAGCTCTGTGGCAAAGGGGTTACGGACACAATTCGTAATCCTGCAGACTGCTTATCGAAAGACAGCTGTGAGCAATTAGGCAACAGACCGCCTTGCATTGTTTTTTATACAACGGTATGTGTGCCAATCATTCAGAAAGCTATGGCAAACTACTCAACGCAAAATTTCAAGAAATCACAAACCGCTGAAAAATAATGGGGTTGACTGCGACTCCCTGTAAAGGATATGCAACTAACTAACATTTCAATTTCCAACTGCCAAGGGATTTTTAATGTGCGCACAGGTCCTCTTAGTTATTCATCATTACCCAAGAAAACTAGACATGTGATCCAAATACTTTGGCTATATTAAATATCGTGTTCCGTTCTCATCTGCAACAGCCAGCGAAGAGTCCCAATACTGATGGTACCAGTAGATTATATTTCTGTCTGGCCTTTCCTCAGAATTTTTAGTGTTGGCCAGATCCTCTGCTAGATGAAGATGATGAAGTAACACACTTGTGCTTCTATTGTTATCGTTGTTTCCCTACATTGGGCAGCTGCTGTGACCTTCAGAAGCTGAAAGAATGAAACACGACAGTATACTTATTGTAATATTTTGTCCTGATGAAATCTTATTTTACAGACAGACTGAAAACATACGACCAGTGTTCTTTCCTATTTTCTGGCTGAATGAGGTAAGCATTATATATCCATGCTGCAGAAACATGTCTCTGACTTTCATTGTTTTTATCTGGGAAGGTAACCCGGTTAACAAATGCCTGAAGAAGTTGGATGTGTCGGCCAAAAGGTGCAAATATCACAGCTCTGCTATAAACAGGCACAACACAATTATGTCTAAAACAACATTCCGGATGAATGAAGAAGAAGAAGATTGTTTTTATCTGTTTTCTAAACAATGTTTGCATTCCTTCACGCCTGTCAACTACCCTGGATGTTTGGGGTTCATTCCCTAGTGAGACACACCATTGAGCACAGTTTAGGCAATCTGTGCACAGTGTATGTTATTGTGCTAAATTATCAATACAATAGCATAAGATATCTCTGCATCCTAGTGTAGAAGAGAAAGACCATAAAAATATGGTTCATACTGCACCATTAAAAATGGTAAAGGCATTCCACTGCAGATATTGTAGAGGTGTGAATGTTCTGCCTTCACGTATATTAGATGATGACATCATGAGGTGACACCTGTATGTTATCAGAGCCCACAAGAGAAGCAAAACATAGTAACCCCAGCATACCATGTATGCCTTAAGTGGCAAATAAGGATAGTTGATGTGGGACTGGCTATCTCATCTCACAGAAAACTTTACCTGCAAAATCTGACCGATCATAATAGTCTACAAAGGACTTGGTGTGAGTTGGTGTTGAGGAATTATGTTAGAGCAGCCCTACAAGACATTTGTGTGTGTGTGTGTGTGTGTGGGGGGGGGGGGGTGTCAGGGAATATCTTAAATATTTATGACCCATGCAGGAATAGATGCACCATTCATTCATTCAGTAGCATGATCTTTGCAGAACCTCGCTCCCATAATAACCTTCCGGAAAACCTCTCGATCATAAGCAAGGTGTCCCACTTCCGATACACCCATCTGGAGATCATCCGCCACATCCTGCACCCATCTTATCTTTGGCCTTCCTCTTCCTTTCTTTCAAGGCATATACCCCTCCATTATTGTTCTCTCCAAACTTTTGTGGCGTTTCAAGTGACCAAAATATTTCAATTTTCTTTGTTTTATCTTCTTTAATAGCTCAACCTTCTTCAGTATTCAGCTCTTGAAGTATGGATACATTTGTTCTTTTCTTTACCCAAGATATTCTTAGAACTCGACTATAACATTTATATGCAAATGAATTTATGCACTGTTCAGCTTGTTTAGTAAGTGTCCAGGTCTCACAGGCGTATGTTGCAATGGGAAAGATGCATGCTCTTAAAAATCCAATTTTTGTAGTTCTGTCTGTCCACTCCATAATGTATTCAGATGTTTTAGTCTTTGAAGAGTAATTGATAGTCGCCGTTTAATTTCTTTCATTGTGTCACCGTTGTTGGTAATCAGTGACCCAATATATTCTAAATTTTCCACCACCTCCAATTTTTCCTCATTAACATATATTTCTTTCTCCATAGTAGTTTTATCTGTATGCATTATAATAGATGCATAGCAAACATTATTGCTAAAAAATGAAGAAAAGTTGCAGCATCTGACCCTCTATGCACTTAGGTTAACTTAGTTCCACATGTCTATTGCTTGCAATTCAACTTTTGCTAGGGTCTTCCTGTCCATTTGTGTATATGTCCAGAGCATTTTGATCTTCCTCTTTTCCTGGAACCTATTCAGGAAGTACAGAGATCTACAACCCAAATGACTTTTGACACATGACCACACCGTTATGATTTGATTTTTATTAAGACATCTTTGTATGGCCCATACACATCGTCCTATGATGTTTTGCATACTGATTTTTAAAAACATTAATCTTTCCTGTAACAGCATATGATCTGGACTTTCAGACTCAGAACAGGTTCCAAATTGCTGTATGTAGCCGGGGCGCAGTGTTGGGGTGAGCGCCCAACATTGCTTAAATACCCCAATGGCTCGTGAATACATAACCTCTGCAGCAAAAGTCCAACTCCTGGCCTTCACGTGGCGGAACTGTTTTAACTAACAGGAGAAGGGGCGACGGCGAGTAGCTGGCGCCGGAAAATAACCAGTGTGCTCTAGATGTGTATACACATACATGCATGTGCAGACACGTGTGTGCGTGTGTACACATCTAAACTCGAGTGAGACCACAGTCTGCTCTAGCAAAGGAAAGGTGCTGAAGACGGAGGCAACCAGCCAGGAGGCGCACCACAGAAATCAGGATGCCACGCAATTACGCAAAATGGAATATGTCGACTGCTGCTAAAAGTTATGGTGCTCGCCCTGCTTTGGACCCCCAGGCAGGTGCAGTGCTGGGCCCTATGTCTCGAAAGGGTCCAACCCCAACTACTGGAGGTCCTTCTCAGATGTCCTGTGGAGCCAGGGGACATGAGAATAGAACAGCTGGCCATACTAAACTAAGACTTAAAATAATGCACTGGAATGCGGAGGGAGTCAGCAACAAAAAAGTAGAATTAGAAAACATCCTGGACAAAGAAAAAGTAAGCATATGTTGCTTGCAAGAAACTCACCTCAACGAAAATATAGCCTTCAAAATCAGAGGCTACCAGTGTTACCGATCTGACCGAAAGGACAGGCGAAAAGGTGGGGTACTTACCCTTGTAAAAAATAACATCACTGCTTCCCAAAATGAAGTCTATATGGAAGGGGCTGAGTATCAGACACTTAAACTTAAAACAGGCTATACAGACCTACATCTGATCAATTACTACTGTCCAAGTGACCGTCCACAGGCACTGGACACACTACCATTAACAGAAAAAATGATTGTGTGCGGCGATTTCAACAGCCACTCGCAGAGTTGGGGCTATGATCACATGGACCAGAGAGGAGAGAGACTGGAAGACTGGCAGGATGAGAATAGATTCATCTTGGTTAACAAGCCGTCCGACCTTCATACTTTCTACTCGAGATCATGGCACTCTACAACTACACCTGACCTGGCTTTTCATTCACCAGACCTGGAGTGGAACATTACACGAATTGTTGGGAAACAACTAGGTGGCAGTGACCATCGACCAGTCTTTCTAGCTGTAGAAAATGAGCTTGTACGTGAAAGCAGCACCCTCTCGAGGTGGAACTACAAGAAAGCAGACTGGGCAGTGTACAAGCATCGCACCAGCATACTGGTTAGAAACCTGAACACTGAGAAAGACATAAATAAAGTAGTTGAAGAGTTTGGGAAATGCATACTACAGGCAGCGCGAGAAACAGTACCAAGAGGAGCCCGTAAACAATATAAACCCTACTGGAGTAGTGAACTGGAACAGTTGCATAATGATGTGGAAGTATGTAGAAAGCAAGCAGAGGCCACACCCAGCCAAGAGCACCACAATAAATTCCAGCATGCAAAAGCCAAATTTCAAAGGGCCAAGCTGCAGGCTAGACGGAAAAGCTGGCAGGAAAAAACAGAGTCTCTGAACTTTGAAAGAGACACAAGGAAATTGTGGAAGCTAATAAAACAACTTAACGATGAGGGCACAGGGAGAAACTAAAAAATTGCACTACATAAAGATGGAAACATCTTAACAAGAAAGCAAGCAGCTGACCATTTTGCGGACTCATTCGCACAAGATAACAATATCAAAATCAGTCCAGAGAAACAACAAGATATTCAAGAGAAACGGCAACATACAGGACAGAAGGAAATAGTACATGAGGTTCTGGAGGCACCCATCACAATCAGCGAACTGGAGCTAGCCATATCAAAACTGAAAATGAGAAAGTCACCAGGAGCTGATGGTATCTCCAATGAAATGATCAGGAACCTAGGAACAGAGGCCAAAGCAAAGCTGTTGCAGATCTTCAATAACAGTTGGACCTTAGGCAGTGTTCCACAAGCCTGGAGAGAAGCAATCATGATACCCCTCCTAAAATCAGGGAAAGATAGTTCCATTGCCTCTAGCTACAGACCAATTAGCCTCACCAGCTGTCTCTGCAAAACACTGGAGCGCATCATCAATCACAGACTGCAGTGGTACATTGAAAGTAAAAACATCCTTGTGCCACAGCAGGCTGGCTTTAGGCAGTGCTACTCTACGGAAGATCAGACAACCTACCTCTCTCAAGAAATTGAGGATGCATTCCAAGAGAAGAAGCTGGTGCTTGCGGCATGGATAGATTTGAAGAAAGCCATTGACAAAGTCTGGAAAGAAGGTCTGATGAATAAACTGAGAAACTGCAAAGTCAATGGAAGAATGTTCAAATGGGTGAAAGCATGCTTGCACAACAGAAGAGCCTGAGTACAGATAGACGGACTAAAGAGCAAGAAAGTACTACTGCGTCACAGAGTTCCCCAGGGCGGAGTATTGTCCCCCACACTCTTTCTAATCTTCATCAATGATCTCGTTGCTAATCTACCGCATGGAATTAAAGCCGCAATGTATGCCGATGACCTGGTTCTATGGAGCACAAATGAACATGCATCAGTGGCCACCAGATTACTACAAAGAGCTGTAGATACATTTGTTGCATGGGCAAATAGATGGTGTGTCAGCATAAACACTGACAAGTGCAGCACCACCCTATTTACCCTCTCTCCAAAACAAAAGGCAGGGACCATCCAGATAAATGGAACACCCCTACGAGAAGATAAAGAACCAACATACCTTGGAGTAACATTTGATGGCATTCTGACATGGAGAAAGCACATCAACAAAGCAGTAGCAAAAGCCAGAAGGAAAATAGCCATCCTGAGAAAGCTAAGTGGAACCACATGGGGAGCCAGTGGGAAAATACTTAGCAAAGTATATCAACAGAGCATACGACCACACCTGGAATACGGGTCAACTGCATGGTGTTCGGCAGCAAAAACCACACTACAAGAGCTGGACAAAGTGCAAAATCAAGCACTTAGAGTCACCACAGGAGGGATGAGATCAACCCCTATAGTGGAAATGGAGAAGATGGGGAGGACACAAGCACTGAGTGAGCGCAGAGATACGAAAACGCTAATACAAGCAGAAAAGTTCCTCAGCTTGCCAGGCCACCCTATGAAGAACAGATTTGAAAACCTAGCTATGGGGCGGTTGAAAAGAAGTAGTTTTATCCACCAGGCCAAACGACTCTGCAGAGAAACCACCGATCTGCCCACAGTTGGTATCCCCCTAACAACTATTCCAGAACGAACTCCATGGAAAGATGAGCATAGACTATCATTACAAATCCAGACAAAAGTGAGAGGAATATTTGACAAGGAAGATCAGAACAGTGTGCAGCGCAGAACAGCCACTCTCAGCTTCCTTGATGAAGAATACCCACAGGACCTCTGGATCCGAGTCTGCACAGATGGGTCAGCACAAAATGCTGTTCGAAATGGAGGAGCGGGAGTGTACATAGAATACCCAAATAATACCAGGGACACAGCTAGAGTACCGACAGGAAAGTACTGCCATAACTACGATGCTGAAATTGAGGCAATCAAGATAGCAACAGAGAAATTACTAAATACCAGCAATGGTACACAACCTGTGGTGCTATTGACAGATGCAAAATCAGTACTCGAGGCGCTCCTGTCTGGGAAATTGCCAGTACTAAGGACACTACTTTCTGAACTTAGCAGTCAGCATAAGGTCACCATACAGTGGATACCATCCCACTGTGGAGTACCCGGGAACGACAGAGCTGATCAATTGGCTAAGGAAGGAGCCAAAGAAGAACAGCCTGATGTGCCTGTAACATACCACCAAAAGAAAAGAATGATCAAATCAATCAGAAAGCCACCAAAACCTGCTCAAGATGACTACCACGTTATGGATAGACCAGAACAAGTCATTATTCTGCGCCTCAGAACAGGGCACAATAGATTACGCAACCACATGTATACAAAATTCAAGATTGGTGAAACAGCCATGTGTACATGTGGATTGGCGTCGCAGACAGCAGAGCACATACTCCAAGACTGCCCAAAATATAACATATCTAGGCAAACCTTCTGGCCTAGAGAGACGACAGTGGCAGATAAACTCTATGGACCGCTGTGTGAACTGAAAAAGACAGTTCAATTCATACAAGAGACAGCACTGCAGTTATAGACATATTTCAAGCGAACGAAAGAAGAAGAAGACTCAGAACAGGGCATTTCAGACAAAGTACACCTCCAGTGAAATAGGTCTTATTGTCTCTGCCCCTTGCAAATGTGGAGCACCAAAGCGAATCCGATGGCACACCCTAGAAGACTGCCCTGAATTCACCAAAGAACGAATATCTGGCCCACAAAGGCGACCCTTCAAGACAAACTTTGGAAGATCAGTGAAGACCAGAAGTGAACTATCCTGTTTGTAACCCATCCCGGAATAGATGCAAAACAAACATTAATCGCTGCAGAAGATGATGATCTGGACTTTGCTGTCAGCATTGCCTTCCTGCCCCATCATAATTATCTTTTATGAGAATGATTATTTTTGTCATTGTAAAATAAATCAGCTGTACAAAGAAGCATCCTATTTTATCAGGATCCAGGCATTGACACAGATATTTGCCTGTTGTAATGTGATTATCACCTGTGTGTTATCAGTGTCTATAAGGGAAGCAAAGAATAGTAGCACTGTAACCTACCAACCATGGTATAAGAGGCAGCTAGGAGGGTTGGTGTTAGACTGACTACCTCATCTTGTAAAAAACTTTAGCTTCAAAACCTAACCAGTCATGACCAAGTCTACGAAGAGCTTGGCTTGAGTTTTTTTTTTTTTTTCACTCGCTTGCTTTGAACTCAAGCGTAGTCCATACACACTACTTCCAGTAGTGCTGGACTGAATTTTGTGTGTGGATTAGCTTTCCCTATTACCAATGTCCCTCACCATTGGTTGAACCCACTCTGACTTCAGGGGTACTTGTAATTTACATCCCCAAGTCAAGGACAAGAAGTCAACATTTTAGTCCAACTGTCCGGTCTATGGGTTGAACCCCTTACCTCGGCATCAACACACCAAATGTTTAAGAGTGCATGGTCTTATCCATTCAGCCATGTTGAAGCGCATACAGAACGAGGCTATGCGGGTCATTCTGGGATGCACCAGAGACACCCCAGTGGTGTGTATGCGGTACACCCTTGGTTTGCTGACTGTTGCTAGTAGGCACAAGGTGATGCAGGCGAAGGCATACCTCAGAGTAGCTGCAGACACAGATCACATGAGGCGCTGGACATAGTTAAGGGTCAGCGACTGATAAGAGGGAAATCATGGATGGCTCAGGCGGAGGATGCGATCAGACAGGTGTGCATCTTGTAGAACATTAGGCGAGGAGAGGAGTGAGTCAGAGTGCCAGCGGAGCAGTCAGACTTGTGCAGAGTTATAATCACATTGAGCCAGGAGTGCAGGGAGTGGCCAGCAGGGGCCACGGAAGTGGAAATCCAGCAACTAATTCAGGATAATGCTCGCTCGGGTGATGTGACTATCTACACAGATGGGTCGGTGTTGAGAGGTAAGAGAAGTGCCTGGAGGTTCTTGGCAAAAGCTAATGGTCGACGTTTGGTGCAGGAGAGCCTGGCATATGATACCACAACATCTAGCTTAAGAATGGAGGTGGAGGTAGTCAGTGCAGCTTTCCGCTGGATGGAGAATACGATACACACACACATTGTGATTGTAACTGACTCAGAAAGCATGCTGAGTAGGGTGAGGACAGGCAAGCTTCGTGTGGAGTGGCTTGCTTCGCTTCGGAAGTCATGGGTGACAAGCATCGTCTGGACCTTTTCTCCGGGGCATGCTGGGGTGCTGGGGAATGAACAGGCAGACAGATTGACTGGCTCTGCAAAACTTGGTGGAGTATTGATGCATGATAAGGCAGACGTGGTTGCGGCCTTGTGGGAGCACGTGTACACCTTGGAGGAGCAAATGATTCACCATGGTCTGGCAAGAATGCGACAGCGAGGAGTGACGAGGGGATCTGGCCGATGCTTGACGCTTAGAGGAAAGGCGAGACGCACATATAATCAAATTGCTACTGGTACTATTGGGATTGGAACTCTTCGCTGGCTTCTGAGGATGGGGACGGAGCGCTTATGGGAATGCCCCGAATGCTGTGATGTCGGTTCCTAAATCAATCAACCAATCAGCCATGTTGACCTCCAGGCTTGAGTGTGATTGTGAGCCTGGGCTCTGTTGGATGTGGGAAAAAGCAGGTTACAAAACATGAGGGTTGACTTCATTGCACCAGGTTTTTCTCCATCTAGGTCAGTCTCTCTCTACAGAGCAGCCACTCACCTGCCAAAAGCGTCCCATGGCATGAAATCCATAGCTCCAGCGATGACTCCCTGGGGCCTTAGAAAAAGTTGCTCTCACAAACTGAATGACAGAGCCTGAAAATTAACATATAGCCTTCTGAGTACGAGACAGATGGCTTTATCACTTCACCAAGTTGACAACATTCCCTTCCCCATGGGAGATGAATGGTAGAAGAAGAAGAAGAATGTGATTATGCTGTGAACCTGAACTTTACAACATATAATTTATTGTGCTTGTTTTTTCCCCAAGAGTTCGGTGACAGATGACAAGCATGCAAACATGCTCAAGGACCAGCTACTCACACCGTTGTTTCTCGTGAAAATTGCAGAGATTGGTCTGCTCAGCACCGGCGGACTCATGATAGTTCTTGGGGGTGCTCTTCTACTTAGGAGATATTTAAAAAGAAAGGTAAGTTTCATATCACAAACAATGTTTAGTAGTGAATATTAACTCGCTGAGGAAGCCATGATTATGGAGTGGCTAACTTGCTTACTTGCTGTCTCGTTGGTTGTGTGTTTGAATCTCCGTTGAGTAGGGATTTTTTCATTGACCTAGGCTGCCAGGTTGACCCATCCTAAAAATGGGTACCAAGAAATTTTCTGGGAAGTGAAGATAGCTGATATGGTATTGATCACATAGCCCATTAAGTTCTGATATATTCACAAATATATATATTCTCAATATGTCTCTTGATGAAAAATGGGATCTTTTACTGTTTATTAACTCATTGTGGCCCAGAAATTCATTATACATAGATCAGTTACTGCTTAAGAAAAAAAGTAAAGGACCCTTTACCATGCTTTAATCCGCATAGGGCATATGGTGTCTGTGTAAAGGGATCCGTTCTTTTTTTAAAACACATTTTTAAAATATTTCTGTTGAAAGCATTTGTAGCATGAATATAGTTTGAAACAAAACATTGTAGTAACTGTTTTTTGCACATTAAATATGAAATATATCTTACCCCAGACATTGGTAAACCTTCACGTCTTTTAAGTGTTATTTCCTTTGATCCCAGACAGTTATTTAGCTCTTCTTAACATAGAATTTAATTATTTTAAGAATGCCGATTGTGGGGGGGGGGGGGGGGGGGGGGGGGGGGGGGGGGGTGGGGAGTAATGAAATTTCAAGTGAAGATAGTTATGTTGTTCATGTAGTCTGCTTTTTTAAATCAATAATTTGTGAGTGCTTTCCCTTTCTGGGCTAACCTTACATAGGTTTTTAATAGAGAGAATGGGCAGCGGGCCGCATAGAGTTTGAGGTGCAACAACTGGTCCAGAGTAATACACATTAAGGTGACATAGTGATCTATACTGATGGGTCAGTGGTGAGAACAAGTGGAGTGGTTGGGGCTTCATTGTGAAGGCTAATGGATGATTCTTGAAAAAGGAGAGTATGGCATATGAGGCTATGACCTCCAGCATGAGAATGGAGGTGGAAGCAGTCACAGCTGCATTCCATTGGTTAGAGTAGACCACTGCAACACACATTGTCTTCATCACGGACTCAAGGAGTATGCTTAGTAAAGTGGAAAAAGGAATGTTTCGTATGGAATGGCTCACCTCGCTTCAGAGGTCACAGATTGTAAGAATTATATGGATTTTTTGTCCTGGCCATGCGGGAGTGCAGGGTAATGAACAGGCTGCTAAGTTACCAGGGAATGCATCTCTTGATGGTTGATTACCTATGGACAAAGGATAGGTGGTCGTGTGCCTGTGGGACCAGGTGGAGAAGGTGGAGGAACAGATTGTGAACCTGTATGTGTAAAGGATGAGATTGCAAGGGATTGGCAGGGGTTCTGGTAGAATCTCAAAACTGAGAGGGAAGACCAGGAGAACTTTCAATCAGATAGCGGTGGGAACGATTATTAATGTGACTCTTCGTTGGCTGTTGAATGAGGGGACGGAACGCATATGGGAATGTCCTGAGTGCAGTGATGTCGGTTCTTAGCTCAACTCAACTCAACTTAAATTGCAACAATCCTGTTAAATCTTTTACTGCATGTTCCACAGTTACATAGAACCTAAAGGTTAGAAGCAAAAGCATTAGCATAGCTGATAGAGAGCTACACTGATAATTTATGTAAATAGGCTAGTGACATTAGTGTACATCAATTCAGACAAAAGAATCAGCTCATCGTTGAAACGTGTCAAAATAGATCAGGTAAACAAGGCATACAGTCAGCTGTATAGAGTATGGGTATGTTTGAAAAGAGTTGGTTAAGTTTGACCTCTCTCAGCGGGGTATTTGTCCATGGAATAATTCTTTTTACTGATCAGTTGGAATAAAATGTTGACTTCTCGTCCTTGACTTGGGGACGTCGATTACAAGTACCACAGAAGTCGGAGTGGGTTCGCCTGATGGCGAGGGACACTGGTAATAGAGAAAGCTAATTCACATGTAAAAATCAGTCCAGTGCACTAGAAGTAGTAGCACGTGTATGGACTTCGCATGAGTTCAAAGCGAGCGAATGTAAACAATTTTTTTTAATAATTAAACATAAATTCTTCCTAATTCACATTGATGCTATTTTTCATGTTACAGGACAGACTGAGAGCAGTCTTGACTATCGTCAGTGACAGGGATGACACAGACAATGCAGACATGGATTCTGACACGGATCAGATGCTGCTGGACTGTGAGCAGCTGCTGGAGAGACCACTAATGCCGGATCATGTGAATAGAAGGCTTGTTGTGGATAACTCGGATGTATATCGTTCGGATGCGAACAGGGCCTCGGCTAAGAGTGTGTATCCATATATGTCTAGGGATTCTGATGATTGTAGTATGCTAGTCTAAGAATGTTAGTTAGTTAGTTCATCATTATCATGTGCCATGCTGATAAGCATGGGCCGTCATGTTCTGCCATCTTACTCGATCACCAGAGTCGTGGATCAGCTCTGTGTTCTTGTCTCGACCATACCACAGGCCAAGCCATCCAGGTATTTACTTCTCTGCCTTCCCCTTGTTCTTTTCCCCTCAATCTTGTTTTCACCAAGTTCTCCAATTTATTAATTAGTTAGTTAGTCAACAAATTATCCTCACTGTACATCACAAATGTGCTGGATCCCCTCCTCAGTATCTCTCTGAGTGAATTGGCTGACAGCACCATTTCTGTGTTAGTTTGCTATTCTTTTTTCGCCTCCTGCATAGCGCTTTTGCCTGGTTTCACTCCTTTTCACTTGAAATTCTTTCTGTCATATCATGGTTGAAATCACAGTCATCTCTTGATTTATTTAATCACCCTGCATCTCTGAGAACATTCGGTGTATCAGCCCTATTCATTACTCATATGCTTTCTACTGCACTCCCGCCCACAAGCCTATCAGTTTGTTCATTTCCTCTTACACCCTCTTGGCCTGGCATAAAAATAAAGGGGATTTTTGTCCATCCACTGTCTTTGAGTCCAGCCCATCTCAATCTTCATACGCATACTCATTGACAGTCAAAGAATATGTTAATGCTCAAAGGTTGGATTATGCAAGAATGGTCTACGGTTGCACGTGTGCAAGAATAGTCAAAGGTGTCATGTGTGCAAGAATACTCAAAGGTTGCATGAGATCAAGGATGCTCAAAGGTTGATGAGTTCAAGAATGCACAAAGGTTTTATGTGTGCAAGAATGGTAAAAGGTTTTATGTGTGCAAAAATGCTCAAAGGTTGTATGTGTGCAAGAATGCTCAAAGGATTTATGTGTGCAAGAATGCTCAAAGGTTGTATGTGTGCAAGAATGCTCAAAGGATGTATGTGTGCAAGAATGCTCACAGGCTTGTATGTGTGCAAGAATGCTCAGAGGTTGTATGTGTGCAAGAATGGTCAAAGGTGGCATGTGTGCAAGAATGGTCAAAGGTGGCATGTGTGCAAGAATGCTCAAAGGTTGTATGTGTGCAAGAATGCCCACAGGCTGTATGTGTGCAAAAATGCTCAAAGGTTGTATGTGTGCAAGAGAGATCAAAGGTGGCACGTGTGCAAGAATGCTCAAAGGTTGTATGTGTGCAAGAATGGTCAAAGGTTGTATGTGTGCAAGAATGGTCAAAGGTTGTATGTGTGCAAGAATGCTCAGAGGTTGTATGTGCGCAAGAATGCTCAAAGGTTGTATGTGTGCAAGAATGGTCAAAAGTTGTGTTTGCAAGAATGATCAAAGGTTGGATGTATGCAATAATGGTCAAAAGTTGCACGTGTAAAAGAATGGTCAAAGGTTGGATGTATGCAAGAATGCTCACAGGTTGGATATAAGCTTTTAACTACCATATCTAACACTACAGGCATTATCTGCCACATCTATTCTGGGGACCACATTTTCCTTGTCAAAATTCTTCACAAGTTTTAATGGTTCAGAATTACCACTATTTTGTATAATTTGTGTTTTGAGTGCATTGTGCATTTGAGTGCATAGAGGAGCGGCTGGCAGAGTGGCTAGAATGCCGGACTCTCTTTCGGGAGACCCGGGTTCGATCCCTCGGTAAGGTGTGGGATTTTTTTCTGTCGGAGGCAAAAAGAAAACCCTAACCTGCACAGTTCGCGGTGACTGCACTAGCCAGGCGGCCTTAATTCCTCAGGCTCAAAGACCCTTCTGCCATACACCGCAAGGTACTATATTGGCAGTAAATGACAGTTTGACAGAGTGCATTGTTTTGCTGCTTCAGTAAACCTCTCCACATGTAAACAAGTGCCTCGTTTGTAAAACGTTTAATGTGTAAATATTTATTTATTCATTATGTTGTTTTTCAATTGTTGTTTGCTTGATATAGTGTACTCTGGAAAATGGTTCAATACATTTGGATGTCTTGTATCTGAATCTATACAATATTCTTGTCTAAGTCTTTCATCACATGAATTTAAACAGACATGACATTAGAAATTAATATTTTTATGTCTTTGCTAACTGTAATAAGAGGGGTTTACTTATGTTATTGATTGAAGATGTTTGTTCTTTCCTGCAGTTGCCCTTACTTAGGAATGTTGTATCTTTATATGTTTTTTTTTAAAATTTTCATTGATAGTCACATGCACACGCACGCATACATGTATGCACACACACAAACACGTGTACACACACACAAACTTATGTATACACACGCACAGATACATGTATATGTCACATTATCATTAACTGCCATGCCAATCAGCACATGGGCAATGGTGCTTATCCTCATCTCGCTTCTCCAACAGAATGCATCTGTTCATATGCGAACATTATTTCCATTTTTTATATATATACACACACACCGCACCACACCATCAACACCACACCATCAGCACCCCACCCCCCACCACACATCCCCCCACACATACACCCCTCCCACATCCCCCCCACACACCCCCCCCACACCCCCCACACACACACACACACCCCACACACTCACCCACACACACCGCACACATACACCAGACACACACACACAGAGGCAGGCAGGCAGGCAGATAGACAGATAGACAGAGATGCTTACATAATTTATATCTTGTGTAATAATGGAGGAATAATAATTAATCTTGTGATTGAATGTAAATCATTTCTTTTTATTTTTTGTATTTTGGAAATTCATGTAACTGTATATACACTGCTGTTCAGATGTAGTTTACAAAAGTACATAATAATAATTATTATTTTATACAATTATTTTATGTAATATTCAATTTTAGTATGTGTATGTTTAATATCAACAAAAGGGATGGAATAGAGAAATTAGCCTTATGTTGGGGGAAATAATAGACAAGAGAGGCAGAGAAAGACAGAGGACGATGTATATGTATTGCAAAAACATCTGGGCAGCAAATAATAGTATAAACAACACCAATTTCTTAATAATATTAGATAATAGAGAAGATTGGAGGGTGATGATTACTGATGTTTGCTACAGACCAGGCATCTTACGCAGAATAGAAGGAAGAAGAAGGAGAAGAATTGAAAGATGTATTACTTTGTAAGGGAAAGAAGAAGAATTGAAAAATGTATTACTTTGTGAGGGGGAGAAGGAGAATTGAAAGATGTATTACTTTGTGTAGGGAAGAAGAAGAATTGAAAGATGTATTACTTTATGAGGGGAAGAAGAAGAACTGAAAGATGTATTACTTTATGAGGGGAAGAAGAAGAACTGAAAGATGTATTACTTTGAGAGGGGAAGAAGAAGAACTGAAAGATGTATTACTTTATGAGGGGAAGAAGAAGAACTGAAAGATGTATTACTTTGTGAGGGGAAGAAGAAGAAGAATTAAAAGATGTATTACTTTATGAGGGGAAGAAGAAGAAGAATTGAAAGATGTATTACTATGTGAGAGGAAGAAGAAGAAGAATTGAAAGATGTGTTACTTTATGAGGGGAAGAAGAAGAATTGAAAGATGTATTACTATGTGAGAGGAAGAAGAAGAAGAATTGAAAGATGTGTTACTTTGTGAGGGGAAGAAGAAGAAGAATTGAAAGATGTATTACTTTATGAGGGGAAGAAGAAGAAGAATTGAAAGATGTATTACTATGTGAGAGGAAGAAGAAGAAGAATTGAAAGATGTGTTACTTTGTGAGGGGAAGAAGAAGAAGAATTGAAAGATGTATTACTTTATGAGGGGAAGAAGAAGAAGAATTGAAAGATGTATTACTTTGTGAGGGGAAGAAGAATTGAAAGATGTAATACTTATGTGAGGGGAAGAAGAAGAGGAATTAAAATATGTATTACTTTATGGGGGAAAGAAGAAGAAGAATTGAAAGATGTATTTCTGTGGGGGGAAGAAGAATTGAAAGATGTATTACTTTGAGGAGAAAGGGGGGGGGGGGGGGAGAGAAAAAGAATTGAAATATGTATTACTTTTTTTTTGGGGGGGGGGGAGAAGGAGAAGAGTTGAAAGTTGCATTACTTTGTGGGATTTTTGCAAACGTATATAATTTGACCATTTTGGACATTTAGGATGCTTAGAACATTACTTCTTGTGTTCCTTTGAAGCCTGTAGGTGGTTAATTGAGCATTTGTTATTTATTATTGCTTTCATTGTAACATTTATATTTTTTCAAATATCATCACCAACATGTCTCTGGTTTACCCTTTATTCCTAATGCTGCCGACTTGAATTATAGAACTAGGCAGCCTGTTTCTGTTGCAGTCTATGCTCAAAATAGTTATGTGCCTCTTTATATGGTACCTTCTCTTCTTCTTTCCCATAACCACGTTAATGGGATATCAGGGTGATGCCATGGATGTATTGCTAATTCAGGTCTTTCTTTGCTGTTTAGCTTCAGTAATATGTGTAAGTATAGCATGCTCTTAGCCACTGTCCTCTAGCTATACTCTTCTTCTGCTCTTTATCTCCCAGTAATGCATAGGCCCTCAACCTTATCCTCCTAACTCCTCCTATACTTTACTATATTTTTTTAGCTACCTTCTTGTCTCCCATCCCCCACACACTCTCTCCCTCTCCCCCTCCCTCTATTATTCATCTCTGTGTCTCTCTCTATTTCGTAGGCCCTGTGTATTACAGACGAGGGTCTTTCTGGTTGTACTATTATCAGGTTTTCTCAGCCTGTGTCCTACCCAGTGCCACCATCTTGTCACACACAAGGTTTATTTAATGTCCTGTGTTAGTTACTGCCTGTTTGGCTGTTGTACTGCCTGTTTGGCTGTTGTACTGCTTGTTTGGCTTCTGCCTCATATTGCAGGAACCATGCCTTTTGTAACTATTCTCTCTAAATCTCTGTGACATGCCATATCATCATCATGTAGCTGGCCTTTTCTAGAACATCACTCTCATTACAACCTGCCAGAAAGACTTGATGTTTTGCCAGTTTTCCGCCTCTTGCACTTTCATGCCCAGGGTGTCTTTAATTTCCTGCATCCATTTTCATGCCCAGGGTCTCTTTAATTTCCTGCATCCACTTTCACGCTGGTCAACCCCTGCCACTTCCTTCAGTAACAACGCCTTCTATTACTGTTTATCTCAACCACTGTTATCTTTAATAAGGTCAAAATATTTCAGTTTCTGAGATCTATTGCTGTTTATGAACCAGTTTCTTCCATTTTCTGAGGCCGAGTGGCTACAATGCCTGACTCTGCTTCGGGAGACCCGGGTTCGATCCTTCGGTAAGGTGTGGGATTTTTTTCTGTTGGGGGAAAAAAGAAAATCTTAACCTGCAAAGTTTGCGGCAACCACACTAACCAGGCGGCCTTAATTCCTCAGGCTCAAAGACCCCTCTGCCATACACCACGAGGTACTATATTGGCAGTAAATGACAGTAGAACACAAGATTCATAGTATTCTAAGAATGTTTTGCTTTTAATTTAGCCAAAGTGTTTGTCAACAACTCAACTGACAGGCATCATTGGGTACTTCTGGCACACCATACAAGACAACTTGCAAGTCGTGTGCGAGGAAAATAAATGGTACACTTTATTGCCGTTGGCTCGCTACAATCAGTGAACAGTCGCTATTGAAACACACAACATAAAGCCACAGTATTATCTATCACGAGCTGCTAACCCCTATGCTAACTTTCTACACAAATAAACACAAGAAACCCTATCGCTACTCTAACGAAGTGCACACTACAGGTCCTGTCCTCCCGTCTGACAATCTTTCATCCCGTGGTCACACACCACGTAGATTGACCTTCACCTTGGTGCGTGTTACCTCACATGGCACGCTGATGGCAGACGTGGTACGTTGAGTGTATACTCAACTCCTCTGTGGCTACCACGAGGCGTGATGTTATCGTGATTAGAGTGCTAACTCTCTGAACATCGCCTGCGTGTCTCATGAGGGAATGGTTAACCCATCTCCCATTACCTCATCACCCCTGCCCTTACCTCGGGCACCGTATCACCTCCTGGCCTCTTTAAGATTGACTGCTCTTCCTGGCGGAGGGGATGCGGTCGAGTCTTTGACACACACCCGCCCCTCCTGTGTTGCGTCATCAACTTTCACTCATTGGTTGTGACGCAAGAGGTTTCTAAAAAAAATTTAATGTCTAATTTTTTTGTCAAAGACTCTAGATAACCTGGCTTTGGGCACTCTATTAGACTTCTACTGACTATTGTCACAGTGTAGCAAAACTTTACTTGGCTACTGGCAATCGCCACAAACTTGACTGGTTGGCGTGAGCCCTTTCTAACATGCTATATTATATTTATTAGAGGTATGTCTGAACCGGACCGTTGTCTTATAAGACCTGCCCTCACATAGTAAATTAACTTACTACCCATACAAAGTTGACTTTCTTAGGGTCAACACATGAATTGCTTCATGTCCCCCATATAATATTTAACAACCATTATACAAGAGTGTGTGCGACAGGCTTTACCTACATCGCTTCCGCGTGCAAAGTCCCATTTCACTGTTAAGTTAGTTTTTCGTTGTCTATTATGTCCCCTGACCGAAGTTATCTCCCTTTGATCTAGAAAAAGTGTATGTAATTTATATGTTTGTTTTTTTCTGGTTGTTTGTGTGTTTGGATGTAATTAATCTACTAATCTAACTTCTAAGCTATGTTTTTAACTCCTATGTGTATGTATGGTTGTTTTTTTAAGTGTCATAATTTGGTTAAATGCGGCCATAAACAGGTGTATAACACTAATTCGTGACTACATTCCCTTGTTATGAAACTCAAAATACTGTAATCTAAGTTGTAAACTATATTACAGACAACACATTCAAACTATCACATTTTTACTCACGAAAACCAACACCAACACAGACAAATATTAAAAGTCGAGCCAGACAGCAGAAGAATTTGCTGACTGATGTCACTCTCTCCCGTCTATTTTCCCTTCGCTCTCGCTTTCACACTTCTGTCACACTCCTTTCACCCTTAATTCTGTCACACATCTTTTATCCTTCCACACTAATTCTTCCGATTAAAAAACCTTGGAGTGACACTGTACAGGTTTGGCTCAGTTTAAGATAGTTGAGCCCCATGACTGTGCGAAAGTCGCTGCACAAGTCATGTATTTACAGTATATTTACATTGATGAGAAAGGGTTGATGGTTTGCCCCCTTGATCTTATCACAGTATATTACACTAACATAAAACTCTATATTCTAACATACTAATACTAATTCTATAACTAAGTATTTAATGTGTTACCTAAATTTATTAAATTTGTTATGTTAATTATATGATATGCTTATATTACTTCTTATTTTTCTCTAATCTAAGGGATGTAATCTAACTATTTAAATGTAATTGTTGTGATGTGAGTTATGTACCTTAATTAAATGGATGATGTGAACACAATTTATGTACTTTTCTAAATACTATGCTAAATAATGTTTTTAAATGCACAAAGGAATTATATGAGTGATATTCTTAATCTAAATGGTGTAAATGATGTATGTTACCTTATCTACTCTTTTTAATCTATTATGATGTCAAATGATGATACTAATAAATGGTAATATTTGAAAGATGGTATGGTTTCATTAAGATGGAATAAACTAAACTAAAATGAAGCTTAGTGAAGTATAACAATCTAAATGGTACTATTCTTATCATAAAAGGTACTATTCTTATCATAAATTTAATTTAACTTGTAATTAACTATTCTTATGTCTAAACTAATATTTTAATTTAATTTTACGGTAAGTAAATGGGTTAATTACTGTACTCACTACACTATTAAAATAAATGAAAACTATTATATTTCTTAACCTACCTATAATTTATCAGTATCTTAAAATATTATATTACATATCACAATAAGTTTATATACATGGTATTCCGTTTCCACGGGTTAGTAGTTGCCTTCATGTATGTACAATGGTTGTATAGGCATAATCTATCTACACACTTTGCTTGGATATCTGAAATACCTTGCACAGTCATCATAGTGTTCTATTGGTAGTGCACGTGTAGAGATCGCTGGTGTCGTAACTCAGTCTTTTCGTGTCTGTAATTAAGCACTGTTCTGACACTGTTTTCTGCACTTCAAACAAATGATACACCGGAATGGAGCTTAGTTGGTAATGAGCTGTCCTATTTCACACGGTGATATCTACGTTTTGCAGCACAGTTCTTCACTTGATGTCTACGGACACATGATAGTTCATTGTTTTTGGTACATGATTAAGCACATAATGTCTATGTATATGTAACCTATTTTACATAGAATAATATAATATATTCATGTACTACCTATCACTCTACATTTATATGTGGGATTTCAGGTATTTCTACCCCAGATGGTAAAATTAGTGACCACCTGTATATCCGGTCATTTTGATGCACACCACTTTGTATGACTGTGATCGGGGAGTTGTCGGTCTGGACACTGCAGTGAACATCCGCCAGAACTCGATGGGGCTTTCTCACCGCATAGATGACGCCTAGGGTTTGCAACTCTGATATGGAATATCTGGACTCAGCAGGTGTGATCTTACGGCTCACGTCGCAAATCGGATGGAAGATGCTCTCAAAAAATTGGCCTAGTACTGCTGGCATCTGTCCTAGAATAATAAACGAGCCTAGGATTAGGCAAGCGGAGGATTGGAATATTACAAAAAAAGATTTTCATTTTTGACAATGCAGAAATTAATAATGCATCTTTGACATTTCATTTTACAAATGCTTTTAAAACATTGGAATATAGAATTATAATTTCTGAGTAATTTACTAATCCCAAAAGGCTTCTGACCTGCTTCTTTCTGTTAGACATGGTCAGATTCATAATTTTGGTACTACTTTTCTGGTCAGTCTTTAGTTGACATTGAGACATGATATGACCCAAAAATCCATTCCTTTTAGGCCTAATTCGACTTTGCTCGGTTTGACAGTGAGACCGAAGAGTCGCAACCTATGAAAGACATGTCTTAGTTTCAGTCAGTGTGTTGTCCAGTCATCAGTCTTCTGATATATTCATGCGTATTCTATAAGTTCACTACATGTATGTACATTGTCGGATTTGTCAGTCTCGCTAACTAGTGTAGTTGCGTTGTGTATGTCTGTCGTCTGATCACTAGGTGTGAGTGCACTATGTTCGTCTGTCTCTACTTCTGTGTCTTGTCGTGAAAAGTAAGGTTTCACCCTGTTGACATGGAATGTCTTTAATTGTCAGTTTATCGACATTTCATAGTCAGCATTTGAAAATTAACGTACCACATTGAATGGTCTTTGCCATTTCGTTTGTCTGAAGTAACGGAAGTATGTCTTGATCTGGTTTGTTCTTGTACCCCTGTTTGTGTATTGGTGGTGGAAATGACCCTTCCTCTATCAAATGGCTTGGGAGCCAGTGTAGAAGATAGTACTTCAGCTGTAGGGTGTCTACCCTTAAACTTATGTACTGATTGTTGACAGACATTACAAGCAAATACATTATGACAAAATAATCTTATATTATTGAAAACACGTGAGCTGGTATTGTTGTATGCAAGATGACCAGCAACCGGTGTTTTATGTGTATTCTTTAGTACAGATAACCGGTGTTGTTCAGGTAACACCTGTTCATGATTACCAGTAGTATCACATCTAGTTGAAATGCCATTACTACGTTTAAAAACCCATGATGCATTCTTGGTCATTTTGGCTTTATCTTTCAGCAATTTTAAGTATGGAGACACACTAGAATCAGCTTTCTGCTGTTCTATTAATTTCAGTTTGCTGGTGTCATCTGTGCCAGTTGGAGAAAGCAACAGAAGTCTCTCATCTTGTAGTGCGTCTTGATGTTTCACACTGTCTGCTCTTGTTGTTGCATTAGCTGCATTCAATTTCTCCCATGCAACTATTTCATCACTAGTACATTGTTTCAGTTGAGGTAAGCACCCCAAAATTAAATCAGTACAAGGGTTGTTAAGTATTGCACAAGTAAAGGTACCGGAAAGAAAAGGAGAATCAATACGGGCTTTTGCCAACGGGTAAATTTCAATGTTACCCGAAAAGGTTCGGCATTTCACAGTGTCACCTGTGTAATCACCCGGACTCACTAGTTCTTTTCGAAGACCAATAAGGGTGCTGCCGCTATCCAGCAAACATTGGCATGGTACATCATTGACCATTGCATTGTGGAACACCAAACTGCCTCTGGAGGCTAATGCTGCATTTACATTCTCAGATGAGAATGGTACTGTATGTCCACATTCTAGTTTTCCGTCTGCATGGAATTGGTGACATCGTTCACAGCTGTCGAAGCTTAACATATCGTTTGCACCACACACATCTTCTGCTTGGTTAGTAGGTAAGTCGCTTTCAACCTCACACTCATTCTCACTACCACTATCTGAAGAGGTGTCAATCAAAATAGCATTATTGGCTTTCAAACGTTGGCGGCCAAGGCACTTATTAGAATAATGGCCAAAGCTGGAACAAAAAAAACATTTGATTGCACGCCTGTATGCAGATCTTTTGCTTTGCTGCTTCTTGATAACATTTTCAAGATGCGCCGGATAATTCGGCGATTTGTCGCACATCGAATAAGTGTCGTGCATAAGTTGACAATACATGCATTTGGACACTTTCCTGTCTTTCTTGTCATACTTCTGAAAAGGTTTTCTGTTACTCTGATAGTTTTTTGGTTGGTCTTTCACAAAGGAAACTATCTCAGAGTCATTTGACGTTTTGAAAATATCTCTGTTGGAAGAAAAATATGCTGAGCCTTTTTTCTCAAATTGCTGGATGTTCTCAATGTCTGACTGTTGCAAAAATTTAGCAAAAGGAGAAGGTATGGTGGATATAACCTTATCCATAGCAATTAAGTTCTTTAATCTATCAAAGTCTTTTCCTATGTTAGCTGCTTTAAGCCACCTGTCTAGTACACTCTGTACATTTGAAACATAATCAATAAAGGTTTCACTAGGTTTAGGTTTTAGATTTGAGAACTGAACTTGATAACCAGGGGCATCAAGTAAAAAGTGCTGCATAATCCTATCATGGATGTATTGATAGTTAGATCTGAGGTCGATTGGTATAGATTCTATTACTTTAAGGGGCTCACCACTCAGATTCTTCATATAAATAGGAGCCCACATCTCTAATGGAACTTGGTGATATTTAAATTGATACTCTACATTCTCTGTCCAGGCTGATATGGAATCTTCTTTACAATATGGTTTGATAATATTTTTGTATTTGTTGAACTTATTTTCCTCTTGTTGACTTCTTAGTTTAGTGGCAGAGACCTCTGCGTGTGAGTCTACTTCCATGCCTTTCATCTTTAACTGTGTCTCTGATTCTACTTGGATTTGTTTTTCCTTAACATCTATTTCTTTTTGCTTTAGATCTAATTCCTTTTGTTTTAATTCTTTCTCTTGATCTAATTGCTTTTGTTTCATCTCCTTATCATGTTCTAACTGTTGTTGTTTTAATTCTAATTCTTTTTGTTTATTTATCTCAGCTAGTTGTATCTGGTGTTGTCTATCCTGTTCTCTTTCTCGTGCGCGTTCGTCTCTCTCCGCATCTTTTGCTTCTTTAAATTTCTTATCAGCATAATCTTCTAAGTCTTTTCCTGTATATTGTAACTCTTTACCTTATTTTATAAAATCTGATAAAGTAGCCATGCTGTTTAGTACTTTAGCTAGCGTTGATCTGGACTACTTTGTTTATTTAGCTATGTCTCTATGATGTTCTATATTTGTTCCTTGTTAAGGAATCTTAATTTTATTTCCAGTTTATATGCTGCACAAAATTTTAATGTTGGAAAATCAGAGCACAAAAATATGATAGTGTATCACAAGCTGAAAAAGAGATGCACTATTAATCACAATGCATGCCAAAAATATAGGTATACTCAACTTAATGTTCCCGAGAATCAGGGAACGGAACTCCGTTGACACAGGTCACCTTGTTTGGTACTTTGGGGTGGAGACACGTTTCGTACGTAGGACACTATATTTGGCCCATCGGCGTATGTACTCAGCTGTTGTTTGCCCTCTGATATGTAGGGCAGTAGTAAACACGCTCACTACACGATATGATTTACTCGACAACTAAGGACAATGACTTAGACAATGACAGACTCACGAACAACTAGAACATGTATTAATTAAATTTAATGTCACTGTCCTGTCTTTGTTCTAAACAGTAATTGCCTTTCGTTACTAACCTAGTTAATTTCTGTAAGCGTTGTGCAGCCAAGTCTCGTATGCTAGGCCGAAAATAGTTCCATCGTGACGATTAACAAAGAGAAAATAGAACCAAAAATATGAATCACTGCTTTTAAATGAATATAAATAACATAATAATGTTTAAATAAATAAATATATTCATTTAGTAATTCAAATAAACAAATAATAAATAATATAAAGCACAGATTCAGGCGAGCCGCCGCTAAGCGATCTTGTAAACACCCGACTGCTTTATGCTAATGACGCCGAACAACTGTTTGTCAATCAATCTACGTCACAGCCGCAGCGCTATTTTTAGTTCTCAAAAATCGATATTGTCGGCTGACAGTGTATTGCTCCGCCCTGAATCATTTTTGGTGCTTATTCAAGAATAAATTGGTAAATACATAAATAAATATAAGAAAATAAGAATATTAATACTTACAGCTTTGAAGAATACATGATTTCAATAAATAAACATTTCATAAACACAATTAAACACTATTTCGTCACGATAGGCACATTTCTAGCTCGCAAATTGCTCTTGTCTGCACAAATTACCGTTACTACAAAAATTACACCCTAGTCTGGAGCCCGTGGATGAGTGGATTAGCTTGAACTTTTCGTTCAAGCTTCACTTCTTGACACCACAATTACCCTTGCCTGTCAACAACTCAACTGACAGGCATCATTGGGTACTTCTGGCACATCATACAAGACAACTTGCAAGTCGTGTGCGAGGAAAATAAATGGTACACTTTATTGCCGTTGGCTCGCTACAATCAGTGAACAGTCGCTATTGAAACACACAACATAAAGCCACAGTATTATCTATCACGAGCTGCTAACCCCTATGCTAACTTTCTACACAAATAAACACAAGAAACCCTATCGCTACTCTAACGAAGTGCACACTACAGGTCCTGTCCTCCCGTCTGACAATCTTTCATCCCGTGGTCACACACCACGTAGATTGACCTTCACCTTGGTGCGTGTTACCTCACATGGCACGCTGATGGCAGACGTGGTACGTTGAGTGTATACTCAACTCCTCTGTGGCTACCACGAGGCGTGATGTTATCGTGATTAGAGTGCTAACTCTCTGAACATCGCCTGCGTGTCTCATGAGGGAATGGTTAACCCATCTCCCATTACCTCATCACCCCTGCCCTTACCTCGGGCACCGTATCACCTCCTGGCCTCTTTAAGATTGACTGCTCTTCCTGGCGGAGGGGATGCGGTCGAGTCTTTGACAGTGTTGTTGCTTTAGCTTTGTTTGTATTAGGGACGTTCATTTGAAACCCGTTCCAATGGCTTTATTACAAAAGCATGAAAGAAACATTAACAGGTGTGGTAGAATTAAGCAAAGCATTCATTTTTAATGAATTATGCACCATGGGTTGGTCAGAAGAAGTCGCCATAGGCATTCAGGGAAGCATTCCATTGCTTAGATAGGCGGCGAATGCCGTCCGCAAAAAGGATTGTGGTTGCTCACTGAACCAAGTGTTTACAGTCTGCATCTGTGTGAAATCGTTGCCTTTTGAAAGCTTTTTTTAGAGGTCCGAACAAATGAAAATCACATGGTGACAAATCAGGACTATAGGCTGGATGTTGCAGAATTTCCCACTTCTTCCTTGCTAATGCTTCCTGCAAATCTTTGTGACATGCGGATGAGCATTATCGTGAAACAAAATCACACCGTGAGAAAGCATGCCGGGTCATTTATTCTCGATGGCTTTTTGCAACTTGTCTAGTGTTTGCAAGTAGTGGGTAGAGTTGATGTTGACACCAGGTTATTTAAAGTCGGCCAAAAATAGCCCTTCGTTGTCAAAAAATGTGGTCAGCATAACCTTACCAGCGGAAACCTGTAACTTGAATTTTTTGGCTTTTGGTGATCCAGCATGCTTCCATTGCATGCTCTCTTTTGCTGCTCGGCTCAAATTGGTGACACTGTGATTCATTGCCTGCCACTATGCGGAAGATAAATGCATCACCCTCCATTCTGTAACATAGCAAGTGGTTCAAACACCATCGCATGCATTCCTCTTTTTGGTTGTCGGTCAACATCCATGGTACCCACTGTGAACACACTTTCCGATATTGCAGTTTCTTACGAATGACCTTTTGAATTGTCCCAACTGACACATCAAATTCTTTCGCTAGCGAATGTATGCTTCGTCAATGGTTCATCTGTACTGCTGCATCAATTTTGGCAATATTTTTTTCTGTTGCAACAATATGCACTTGGCCCGGCCGTCGAAGATCTGTCGTGAACTGACATGCTTTCCAAAACATTCGTGTCCAGTCTGTCACTGTTGTCTTTGGCACACATTTGTTACCATACACTGCCTGCATTCTTCGATGAATGTCCACTGGTCGACATCCTTCAAATGAAAGAAACTGAATCACCGCTCTTTGAGCTTCTTTGGATGGATTTTGGATCAATCCGGCCATTTTCTCAACGGTCAGAAACAGAACCTATGCATCATGGGACGATAAGCATGTGCTCTTTTATTCTTTGATCAGTACTTATCACATGACTATGACATGATCATGTTCAATGTACACAATTACGTGCGGTACGAACAGATTTCAAATGAACGCTCCTTATACTTCACAGTCAACTTATTCATCATCTTCAAATCGTTTTCCTCAAGGGAAATTATTTTAATAGCCAAAAAGGCATTGAACCACATTTGGGGTTGTAAGCGTTAGTTGCAAATGTTCAAGTTTCCACCCTAAATTAGTAATTTTCTCCAGGTTAATTGAGTCATATGGGATCATGAAGAAACACTTCCTTGGTAGTCAGTAAACCTGAACATTTTTTTAAAATTACATCATTAGAACTTCACAATACGAAGCAGCATTCACACGATCTCCTTTCTTCTGGCAATGTGATCATGGAGATCTTGGAATCCCAAAACACTTTAAGCATAACATTCCTTGCTAATGGCAAAACACTGAATTATTTGGCTGAAGGTGAAGAAGGATGTTTCCATTGCATGAAGCACATTTTGTTTCTGGTTGATAACGATGCACCCATGATTCATCCCTGTAACAATCCTGTTGCACATGTTTTCTGCTGCTTCTGCTTGCTGTTTGAGATGTTCCAGTGAATGGGTCATTTGGTGTTCTTCAGTCAGTTACCTGGGTACCCAACATGAGCAGTCGGTCCTCTGGCCCCAAAAACAAATACCTCACAATAGCACGCTGTTCTTTGGTGGTGCCAGCTTCAAGCATGGTCAACATTTTCAACACCATGTGCACGTGAAACTTTGTATGTACATGCCTACATGCGTGTAAGGCCCTAAGACTTGGTCATAAAAACTGGTCTAGGATCAAAGCTTCGGCAGGCAAACAGTTAGAGCATTGCTTTGCTGATCCGGCAGCTTCTGCAGCTTGTCTTGTTTCAGATATATTGGTGTTACCTTTCCTCTGGAATAAACTAGTAGGCTGCAAAAAGGATCACTCTGTATGAGCAACACATGGTCTCTACAATTCAGCCCAGGCTTTGTGCTATGTAGAGGTATAACTCCATCCCTTGTCCCTACAATTGGTTATAATTATAATGCCTTTTCTGAAGCACAATGTAACAAACTGTCATCTGTCAAGACAGCAGGTGTTAGGAAGTAACATATATATTTAGCAATTATCATCTGCCAACATTTTTAAAAAGCTAGATGGTTATGCCATGTAATGACAACTTTATGAACTACCAACAACCGTTTCTCGGCTGCCATATATCATTCTGTAACTCACTGACTTACCCTCATGTATATCTGACTTTGCTCTGTACTCAGTTTTCTTCTGCTATTATGCTTCCTTGTCTTCTTTTTTAGCAGTTTTTAGTATGTATACATATAGCAAAAGTGATCAACCATTGAATTCTGTGATAATTGTGTCATTATGCAATCATGTGACTTTTGAAGATCTTCCAAACACAAACTTTTCTAAGCTTTTTACACTCCATTGTACACTTTGTAACATTTTTTACCTTCAATTTGTAAACTTTTTTACGCTTTTGTTTTTAACATTTTTTATTTTTTATTTGCTATATATATATGTCTTCCTTTATATTATTTTCTCAACTGCTAATTAATAAACATTGATAAGATGTTTCAGTTGTTATACAAATAATTAATCATATTGTAAATATTTAACCGCAGGAGTTGAAATGTGTATTGTTTGTTTGTTGACCTCTCATTAAATTGCCACATCTTTGTCAGATGCATAATCGGGACAAGAACACAGTTATGATCCAAGACTCTGAATAAAAACACAGACCTGATCCAAGACTCTGAATAAAATCACTGACCTGATCTAAGACTGAATAAAACCACAGACCTTATCCAAGACTCTGAATAAAATCACTGACCTGACCTAAGACTCTGAATAACAACACAGACCTGATCCAAAACTCTGAATAAAATCACTGACCTGATCTAAGACTGAATAAAAACACAGACCTTATCCAAGACTCTGAATAAAATCACTGACCTGACCTAAGACTCTGAATAACAACACAGACCTGATCCAAGACTCTGAATAAAATCACTGACCTGATCTAAGACTGAATAAAAACACAGACCTTATCCAAGACTCTGAATAAAATCAATGACCTGATCTAAGACTCTGAATAAAAACACAGACCTGATCCAAGACACTGAATAAAATCACTGACCTGATCTAAGACTGAATAAAAACACAGACCTTATCCAAGACTCTGGATTAAAACACAGACCTGATCTAAGACTTTCGATTTTAAAAAAAACAGACCTGATCCAAGACTCAGAACAAGAACACAAATCTGATCCAAGACTGTGGATAAAAACACAGGCCTTATCCAAGTCTCTAGATGAAAAAAAAAAATAGACCTGATCCAAGACTCTGGTTCCAAAACACTGACCTAATCCAAGACTCAGGACAAAAACACAAAAAAAAACACAGACCTTATCCTAGACTCAGGGCAAAAACACAGACCTGATCCAAGACTCTGGTTCCAAAACACTGACCTGATCCAAGACTCAGGGTAAAAACACAACAAAAACACAGACCTGATCCAAGACTCTGGTGATCATGAGAGATGGTGAACCATGACTGCCCACTGTTATCAGCATGGCACATGATGATGATGATTGTTGGATAGTTATTTATAACAGTTAACCCCTTCTATCCCATCCAGTTGATATTTCAAGTCATAACACGGGGATAGAATGGGTGAAATCGGTGACTGCCTGAGGCTGAAACAGTTACACCTGCAAGCTCTTGATGGTTGACGTGGTCACTTTCTTGCTGGTCATCTCTACTTCCCAGTACATTTCCTGGTGCCCTATTTAGGCTGAGGCGGCCTGGGAGTCCAGGTCCATTTAAAATTCTGCCTGTATGGGGATTCAAACACTTGACCACCTGTTTCCTCCTATTTTACTACATTGCTACCTAAATAGGTGTATGATGGTGGTATGCTGTGGTGAAAGGGTAATGAACGTCATTCTCAATCCCGCATAATGCATTCAAAACACAGCTTCAAGAAGTTTGGAAGCTGGCTGCTTAGTGCTGGTTTTCATATAGTGGTATGAGTGCCAGTCGTTCAGAAAGCAATGACATGCTACTGAACATAAACTTAACAAGAAATCACAAACAATAAAAACATGCTCGGGTTGACTGTGATGTCCAGTAAAGGATCTGCAACTAACTTATAATGAGAATAGTGTTCTGCAAGGATCTGTTGTGGAGTCAGGCAGGCAGGCAGGCAGGAGTTCTAGCCATGGCACTACCACAGCTCCCAGCAGAAAATGTAGTGGAAGTAATCTCGTTATAAGTGTTGCTAATGTTGGAGCATAGGGTCAGTGAAGATGTTTAGATAGGGCTGTTCCCTAGGAGAGATCATGGATGAGTGAGATGATGAATAGATATGGTGAGGTGATGAATAGATGTGGTGAGGTGATGAATAGATGTGGTCAGATGATGAATAGATGTGGTGAGATGATGAATCGTTATGGTGAGATGATGTGACTTTGAACTTTTAAATTCTGGCAGGAGAATCAAATTTGTTGCACCAAACTATAGCCCATCTGGTTTGGTCTTTTTCTGCAGAACCACAAGCCACCTGCCAAGAGCATCACACAAAGCACACACTCCATAGCTGCATAATTAACCCTCAGGGGTTTCTAGAAAAGTTGCAATCATGGTCTGAATGTTGCAATCTGACAATGAACTCACAACTTTAGAGTGCCAGGCAGACAGTTTGACCACTTTATCATGGAGATCGTCCTCGAACTTGTATTCTCAGAAGGTTAGTTATGGGGTATATTACGACCAATGGAGACAGGGTTCGAAAGGTGAAATCTTAATCTAATATTTACGACTGAAAACCGTTTATGATAACATGTTTCTTGTATGTTTTGTGGCAGTTTTTTTTTAAACCTGAGCTTTTTGGTTTACTGTTGTAATGTTGACTAGCCATAAAAACATTAGCCACTGTTTCATTCCACTTAAATATTTTGTATTATAAATATTTTATCGCCACAATAACATATGTGTAGTATGATTTGTGGCAGACTTTTTAAACCTGGGTTTTTGGTTTATTGTCATGACATTGACTGGAAAAAAAAAACATAAGCCACTGTTTCATTCCACTTAATTATTTTGTATTATTTATAATTTAGCTTTTTATGGATAATTTATTTTATACAGAGATCAGTTACTATTAAAGTATAATTTGTTCTCTCCAATTACATGTTTTAGTTGAATATTTATCATTTAATTTATATATTTTCTTTCAAGAACATCATCGTTTTTTTTTTGTCTGTGGCAGTTTAATTTTCTTTCCACATAGATTTTGTCAATTTAGTGAAGTTATTATGTATATTCATTGATTTGTTTCGAGAATCAACATCATAACTTCCAGGAAGAGCCATAGATGTCTTATCTCCCACTGGAGATGCCACGAGGTGTAGACCCTAATCATTCCACTGACACACTGATTGTAAACACACTAACTTCGTCCCCTGCCAGACCCTCTCATAACTTCTAATTTGAGAATCCTTGAATACATTGTTTCATCCGTTACTGTGTCTTTAACTATTAGTTGTTTATATAGTCTTCAGTATGTCTCCCTTGCCCATGATGAGTGTTCTGTATATATCTTTTTATTATTTGTATTGTGTTTTGTATTCCTCTGTGTTTCTCCACATTGTTTTGTGGCCTTCTGTGTTCATTTCATGTAAATTATTTTAGTGTGACCAAGTTATACCCGTTTGCTCTTAATTTCATAACTGAATTTTATTGTTTGTTTTTGCAGTGCTATAATTATACAAAAAATACCAATATCTATCGTTGTTCAAATAAATGTTAAAGCATTTATATATTCCACCTGAAAATTGGTCGCAAGGGAAGATCTAACTAGACTTGGAGAAAAATAACCGGACCTTTTTTCATCAAAGATACATTAATTTTATTTTTTGCTTGTTTTGTTTATTAGAAACAGTTTATTTTCAATTGTCTGTTTTCCAACATAAATTTTATGTACATGTTGACCCCAGTGTAAAAATGTTACCGATTTGTTACTCAGAAAACTGACACGTAAACAGCATCATGTGGCAGAAACTGAAATACTTTGACTATATTAAACATCACAGCGGCTTGGAAAAACAGTGATGGAAGGAATGTTTCCTGGAAGAAGAGGCAGCAGTCAATGAAGATGGACACAGGACATTGCAGATACCTTGAAAATGCAGGAGAGTTAGTGAGGAATTGAGAATCTTTTTGGTAAGCCACAATGAGAACAGCCGGCAAAAAGGTTATGAACACAATTTGCAATCCTGCATACTACATTCAAAACACAGCCGCTGGCAGTTTGGTTTTCATACAGTGGTATGAGTTCTGGTCGTTCAGAAAGCAATGGCAAACTACTTAACAAAACTTGCCAAGAAATCACAAGCAAGCAAAATATGCTGGGGTTGACTTCGACATCCTGTAAAGGATATGAAACTAACTTATAATGAGGACAGTGGTCTGCAAGGATCTGCTGGGGAATGATGAGTGAGTCAGACAGGGAACAACAGCTGTGGGCATTGTCTTTGTGATTTGGAACCAAACCTTGGATTTGGTCCAGAACAGGTCGGTTTCAGTCTTCACAAGCAAGTTCCGGCAGTGTATCTCCATCATACATCTCGTTAAGTAGCAATGTATCTCCAGTATACACCTGTTTATGTAGCAATATATCTCCATCATACATCTGTTTAGGTAGCAATGTATCTCCAGTATACACCTGTTTAGGTAGCAATGTATCTCCATCATACATCTGTTTACGTAGCAGTATATCTCCATCATACATCTGTTTAGGTAGCAATATATCTTGACCATGCATCTGTTTAAGTAGTAATGTATCTCCAGCATACACCTGTTTAGGCAGCAATGTATCTCTATCATACACCATTTTATGTAGCAATGTAGTAAAATAGAAGGAAACAGGCATATTAAAATAAGAATACAAAAGGCAACAGGAGTTTCCATAGCACACAAAAATGTGTGGAAGTGAAAAACCTTTAATCTTAGTACCAAACTTAGAGTACTTAACTCCTAACTTCAAATCAGTACTTTTGGATGGTTCAGAAAAATGAAGAACAACTAACAGAATAAACTATAAACATCTATTAATTGGTGTCCGTGCAGAATACAGGGACTAAAATGGTATGCCAGAATCACCAATGTAGAGTCCATGTGAATACCAGTGAACCAAGAAGATGAACAGATGCTGGCATTGGATAGGAAACAGCAAATCTGAAGATAGTACAACTAGAAGTCTTTTTGTCTGGAACCTACAGGACAAGTGTATAGTGGGAGCCCTAAACACTACACGTAGAAGAGAATTGAAGATAGAGGTCAATACTATGGGGTGAACATGGACAGACCTACAGAAGATAGTCCAAGAAAATATTTCTTGGGGAGAGTTGGGTGAGCGATTATGCCCCATAAGGGAGGTGGTTGGGGAAACAAAATTGTTTGCATATCCTTTACAGGACATTGCTGTCAACATCAGCATCTTTCAGCTGATTGTTGATTTCTTGGATTACGCTCAGTAGTTTGCCATTGCTTTCTGAGCGGCCGGCTCACATACCCCATATGTTACTGACGCGATTCGAACCACTGCTGATTCTCACCGTCGTAAAGTTACTTACGAGAGTATATGAGATTACGGAGAAAAGTCGCTAAACTCTAGGCCAGGAAGCCAGTGGTTGGGGACGGGGGGGGGGGGGGGGGATAAATTGGACTAGAAGAAGTATGCATGTCCAAAACTATCAGTCACTCATCAAGGTGGCACATTCAGTCCACTTGTTAATGTTAACTTCCATTTGAAACCATTGTCTTCATCTTGTGCGTTTCTTTCCCTCCAGTTTGAATTTGGACGACAAGGTATTATGTCCCTTTGTAACGACAGGTTTTGGTCCTGGAAATGAAACGCAGTTAACAGAAATTATAAATATAATTCCAACAGAAAGTCAAAACAAATGACACAGTACGAATAACATAAAAACAGAAGTAATTGTTACTATGTTATTATAAATAAAAACTGTACACTCAAATACAACATCAAAGTAAATGGAACCAATCTTAAACAAGACAGTGTATTTGAGTGTTTGAGTACTATAATAACAGCAAGTTAAAGATGTATTAAGGGAGTTAAATGTAGAATAGCCCAAGCAAAGGCAGAATTTCACAAGATGAAGAATGTTTGCTGTAATGTGTCTGTGTTAATCGAGATGAGGAAAAGAATTCTTAAGAGCTTTACTGAGCCAATTCTAATGTATGAACACGAATCATGAACATTTATAGCAGACAAGTGAGGCTTTATGTGGAAGCTGCTGAAATGTGGTTTTATACAAGAATGACGAGAATATCATGGACGGATAGAAAGACTAATGAAGATATCGTGAAAGATGTTAGCTCACAAAGGAAACTGGTTACTGGCACCAGAAGACGACAATCCACATTCTTTTGACATATATCATGAGACGGAGTATGTTGCCACGACGAGCAAGTTGGAGGGGACGAGAGACAGGGGGAAGACCAAGAGAGAAGATGCTGGACAGTTTGACATCATGGTATGGGGAAACATCGATATAAGAACAAATTGGCAGTACAGTAGACAAGGCTGCGGACAGACATGATCACCAATGCCACATGCCATAGACGATAAGAAGATTATGTCCCTTTAAATACACCAAATATTCTAGCTATCGCATTTTGATCTTTTCTAGTAATACTCTCTTCATTCCTTTCTTGCTTAAGATTTGTCATTGTGTCTTTCCCTGATTTTGGTTTGCTTGGCGCATAAGGTGAGGCAGTCCCATAGCAGATACCGCTGTTGGGTTGTGAAGTGTTGGATCGTCATATATTCTATGTCATGATATGAGGTGATGTGGCGAGCACCCTTCTTTGTCATCTTTCCTTCTTTAACAAATTTATCAAAATTATCTGCACTGGGCAGATAGAGAATACTACGACTGTTGGTGATTGAACCCAGACCGCATCCTTGGCAGGTAAGCGCACTAACCATTTTGTTTTAAGTCATCTCACTTTAAAAGCTTATGATCTGGTATACACGGTATGCCTAGTTACCACACCAACACATGATGTGGTATGGCATGTGTACCTTTGCGACCGCATGAAGCCCAAACTGTGACAAACTTGCACCAAACATAAACATATGTTGCCACAAGAATTGGAAATGGGAAATTAAATCTTAAACAAGAAGAAACAAACAAAACCACTTACTGAAAAGAAAAACTGTAATGGGAAATAGACCTTAACGAAGAAGAACCAATAATATTAACCATTTACTGCTATGACAATTTGAAATGGGAAATGAGATTTTAACCGTAAACAAACGTTACCACCTACCCGGCAGTGGGAAATGATTGTTTTAACTAAAATTGGTAATATAAATAACCATATACTTCCAAAATCACCAGTAATGGGAAACAAAGGGTTAACTAGAATTGAAACAATAACTAAGAAAAAGTTTATGCCATGGTAAAATGCAATGATTGATTATGCAACAAAGTCGTGATCACTGGCGGGGAATGACATAGGTGCATTCACAGTCATTGTGTTTCAGCAACAGGGAGTTTCCCCAGAGAGACAGCACAGGTGGGTGTGCTGAACACTGCTGTGTTGTCTAGTTAATCCATAATTTGTAATCTACTCCCCCAATTCAAGAACGTGAAGTCAACGTTATAAATCCAACTGACCGGTGTATGCTGAGAAACCCCTACCTCACCAACAGCGCAACGGAGGTTTAAAAGCAAGCGCTCTTAACTTTTCGGCTACGCGACTTCCATCATATTTAATTCAAGCTTATGGAGAGTTCGTAAAAGATGAAAGAGAACGGGCAAAAGTAAACAGTAATTGTTATAATATTATATTATCGTATGGGTGGTCGTGAGAACTGAGAGAGAATGATTATAATCGATGATTATTATTCCTTTTAGAAACTCTCAATAGATCGAGTGGTAGAATAATCCCAGATTTGCTGAAAGAAAGAGAGACGGGGAGAGGGGAGAGGAAGGGTCTGAAAGATAGAGAAGAGAGAAAGAGGGTGGATGTGTTTGAGAGAGAGGGGGGGAGGTCTAGGAGAAAAGGGGTGGGGAGAAGAGAGGTTTGAGGGAGGGAGAGAGATATACATTCAACTAAAATAAAGGCATGGATATAAATAATAAACAAACCAGTATCCACTTATAATTGAGAATAGGAAGGAATGCGGATTATATTGACTAATTCAAGGAACAATAAAATGTCAAGGTGTGTGTTCCCAATTCAACAATCTGTAATGTGATACACAACAACGTCATTGCCAGACGGCGGGAAACCCTTTAGTTCATTCACATAAAATGACCAATACATTTTCTGTTCTGAAAGTCAAAGTCACTAATTAAACGCCTTAGTGGACTAGACGGTGCTAGACCCATATTTTACAGACCACACGGCACTAAGTGGGCGATAAGGTCGGCATTACTCCGGTCCAATTTACTTCCCTAGACAGTTCTTGGTAGCCACTTTAGGCCCATGCCAATTTTAAACAACTTCGAAGCTGAAGTTCAGTTCTAATAAAAGGAAAATCAAGGGAAATAATTGAAGGGACAGTCCAAGTGTTCATATTTACTGTATTAAGTTTTGTGTGTGGCCTAGGGGTAATGAACATCATTTTCACAATGCGACATACCAGGATCGAAATCAATCACAGGCGATGTGTTGTAAAGAAGCAGAGAAGTGCATGGGCATTTACAGCCCGTTCAGCGGGCCGAACCGCCCAAGAATTCAGTGGTGCCCACACTATGCCCACGAGCAGCATGACGATGGAAGTGATGGCAGTTACACAGGCTTTCCTGTGGCTAGAATCACAGCATTATACCAACGTGTGTGTACTAAGTGATTCAATGAGCATGATTCAGAAGGTTGAAGCTGGAGCTGTACGCAGACAGTGGACTGAATCGCTGCGGAAGTCTGTTGTCCGTAAAGTCACCTTCATCTTCGTCCCGGGACACGCGGGAGTCGAGGGAAATGAACGAGCTGATAAACTGGCTGGCTCTGCACCCCCTGTAGATGGCCATGGATTGTGCCGATGTTATTAATGTCTCTTAAAGACGCTTGACGGCAGAAGTGGAAGATGATGATGATGATGATGATGATGTATTCAGTCTCTCGGTAGAGATTTGTTCGCATCAGACGAGCAAATCTCCGGCGGGCCTATTCTCGCTGGTCGCGAGATCCGCACAGTGGAAGTATGGGAGATTTGCTTGCAAATAGACAGGCAATATCTCCTGCGGTAGCTATGGCGGACCTATTCCCGCTGGTCGCGGGGACCGCTATAAGTCAGGTGGGGAGTCTGACGATAGTGCACGCTTTACACAGGTCCGGACACTTGTGACTGACAGATGTGCGCGCCCTCATGGTCCGGGCTCGTACAAGGCCCTCATCTGTGGGACATGGCTGAACGTCTCTAAGCCGGGTCCCTTGGGTGTCAGGGTCTGGCCATAACTCGCCACCGGCTCTTGGTGGTGAGGTCTCGGTGGATTGACGCTGAGCCGCCAGCGTCTGCAGCCTACCTTGTGCCAGACGTATTGGTTACCCATTCCTCTGGAATACACAAGACTAGGCCGAGAGAGGGGTCATGTCGTTTGGGCATCACATGATCTCTGAAGCTCTGCCCAGACATTGTGATGGAATAGTGGCCACATTCCACTCACATACTTTAGTCTGTCAAGACTGAAAGGTGTCTACTAGTTCGCCATTGCTTTCTGAACGACTGGCTCCCTTACCAACACGTTAAAACCCAGCGCAACGCGGTCATCTGCCAAATTGGTCGCAGCTGTGTTTCGAACGCAGGTAAGCGGAATAAAGAACCGCATGATGCCTTCGCCACGGAGACTAACAAGCTACATCTACAACCCTGAGAGCATCGTGTATTACCTGAGCGTGGATCTATGTCCTCTCCACAGATTCCATCTCAGGTTGCAAGCCACATCTACCCCGTGGGTAGTTTTCCTTCCTAACAATTTTGTCAAGGCAGCGTTGTTGCTGCCTAGTCTTTGCATTTTTCAATTGCCGTGGAGCTTTTTATGTGCACAGCTTTCACGCGGACCTCCTTTTTTTTCACCCGTATCCAAGATAGCTGGACATCCGATTTTATTCCCCAAGAGATCAGAGAGACGAGTGATATCAACAGAAAACAGTGACCCTTGTAAAAATACATAGTCCTGTGTTTTGATTCGAATCCTTCTGAGGAAGACACCATAACCTCTGTCATGACACCTCCCCCTTTCCTCACATACAAGATAAATAGCTAAAGGTCAGACTGGACATTCGGTGTATTATGAAATAATGGACATTCAGTGTATTATGAAACAGTCACAGATTTATCAATTTGTTTCGCTAGAATCTTTCCCTGAAGTTACAATTTAGGTTTTTAAAGCACACAATTGTAAGCTTAATCTTATATATAAATTAGGATGTGCGTATGTATTTATGTATCTCTGTATGTCCTTCATTTGTTCGCGAACGGCCCATCCGATTGAGATGACATTTTCTACACGCCTTCCTTTCATTCCAGAGCTGTCAACTGTGATATTTTGTTAGTGTGAAATCGCCTGCTTACTCAGTATTATTTCATTTTTCATTTTTCATCATAATTTCATATATCTCAGGGGACCTAACTCTGTAAATGTTATTTCAAGGGGCATAACTTTTCTGTATAACTTATAGTCATATTGTGGCATCGTTTTCAAAGATTTATAAACTCTTTGTACATAGTTATGTACCGGCATATGAGTTATAATAAATAATGATACAATCTGTAAGGCATTTTCAAAGTTTTCATAAAAATGATGCACAATGCATAACATTGTAACTCATCTTTTTTTGCTTAAGAAGTTACTGTAGTCATGCAGGTGATTAGAAAGAGTTTTCATTAAAAATAATGGATGGTGTGTGGTAGAACGTTCTTTTAAGTTACTTTTTTTGTTGTATGAATTTAATGAAGCCGGACAGGGTCAGGCAGACAGATAGACAGACAGACAGACAGATAGACAGTCGGGAACAGGAACTTATATGACTACTTATATAAATTAAATGAGATGCTTCACACCAGGAGCTGGGCGATGTCGGGCCGGGTCAGACAGACAGACAGACAGACAGATAGTCGGTAACGGGAACGGGAACTTATATGACTACTTATATGAATTAAATGAGATGCTTCCCACCAGGGACTGGGCGAAGCCGGGCAGGGTCAGCTAGTAAATAAATAAATAAAACAATAAATACTTAAATAAATAAATAAATAAATGGGCCATTTCGACATGTGTAGTAGTCACACAACCATCTTCACCACCATAATCATCACCATTGTGTGCCTTGCCGATAAACATGGGCGGTCGTGGTTCCCATCTCATACGATCATCAGTCTTGGATCAGGCCGTCTTCTTGTCCCGACTGTGCCATGTGGCCAAGCCATCCAGGTATTTACCTCTTTGCTTTCCCCTTGTTCTTTTCTCATCAAACTTGCCAGTTGTCACTAAGTTTTCAAGTTTATTTGGCCTCATAACGCATTAAAAAAAATGTCTTGACTGTCTGCGTCATATATCTCTAATCAATTTACGGTTTTCATGTGTTTCTTGAAAATCTGTCTCACTGTTTTTTTCTGTCCGTCCATGGCATTCTTTACATTTTCCCAGGAAACCACATTTCCACTGCCACTATATGTTTTTTCATAAGAAGAAACATGTTATTGCCCATGTTTCACACCCGGATAACACTATATGTTCTACAGTCAAAACTGTCATTTACTGCCAATATACTACCTTGCGGTGTATGACAGGGGGGTCTTTGAGCCTGAGGAATTAAGGCCGCCTGGCTAGTGCAGTCACTGTGTAGGTTAGGATTTTCTTTTTGCCCCGACAGAAAAACATCCCACCCCTAACCGAGGATTCGAACCTGGGGCTCCCGAAGGAGAATCCGGCGTTCTAGCCACTCGGCCAGCCGCTCATCTACATAGCACTTTAATACTATTTTTCTCACCGCAAATAACTGACATAAACTTCTGTCTTTATTACATACATACATCTTTCTATCACACACCAGCAATGGAGAAGATGCCTTTCTCTTCCCTCTTGACCCCGCCTCCTGCCTGTCATCTCCCAATGAAGTATGCGCCCTCAACCACCTCCCGCTTAGCCCTTTATAGACTTGCTCATAATTGGTTGGATTTTCCAGCTACAGTTTTCTAAGGGATGGGGTGGCCAACCTCACGTCAACCCTCCTTGATTGCCTCATACGACATGCATGGTAGGTTACAGTTTTATATTGTTTGCGTCCCGTTAAGGCACGGGCCTTAATGCCATAGCATTTTGTGTGATATTGACTGGCACAGGAACGGAGCATTATGGAGTGGCCCTTTGCCGTGAAGTTGGAACGTGACTAACTAACTAACTAACTAACTAACTAACTAACTAACTAACTAACTAACTAAATAACTAACTAACTAACTAACTAACTAACTAACTAACTAACTAACTAACTAACTAACTAACTAACTAACTAACTAACTAACTAACTAACTAACAAACTAACTAAACTAACTAACTAACTAACTAACTAACTAGCTAGCTAGCTAACTAAATAACTAACTAACTAATTAACTAACTAACTAACTGCTTGCCTGCCTGACTGACTGACTGACTGACTAACTTAATGCCTTAATTGATTCTGTGCCATGGGATGTTTAATTGTCTTAATCGATTTTCCATATCTACCATAAGCGTATACTCATCTGGCAGAGGACTGACGAGGACAAGGGCAAAGCCCTCTTTGAACGCTACCTTGAGCAGAGCAACCAGACAGACATGGGAGGCCGAAATCTGGCCAAGGAGGTCACCTCAGACAGATGCAAGGCCCAGAACACTTCGGATGAAGACACAGTGACAGTGAAAGAAATCAAGGCTGTGCTTCGACGATCAAAAAACAGTGCTCCAGGTCCTGATGGCATAAGATACGACGACATAAATAGGTGTACCGACAATGAGCTAGAGAAACTAGCAGACATGTACAACAACAGTATAGGGAGTGCTAGCATCAAGGAGGAATGGTTACACAGCTATCTGATTCCCTTGCCGAAGCCTGACAAAGACCACAAAAAAATACAGGGATATCGAATTATAACCATGCAGAATACAATAGGCAAGCTGCTGGAGAAGGTAATTGCCAGGAAAATATCAAGCCAACTAGAGAGGCAAGGTGTTTTCCCACCTACCCTGGGTGGGTACCGTCCAAAAAGAGAAACCTGGACCAATGCAGCAGTCTTTGCCCATGATGTCTATGAAGGTTTCCACTCAGGCACTGAAACCGTTGCTGCAGCGATTGATCTTGAGGACGCATACAACAGAGTACCACTGGATTTTTTAATGTTTCAGCTTCTTGAACTAAACGTAAGTCCATTCCTCCTTAGTTGGATCGCTGCAGCCCTCTTCCAACGGAAAGTAGTTTTTAGATGTGGCAGTTGGACTTCGGAACCAACAACAATATATCCTGGCCTACCACAGGGATCACCATTATCTCGGGTACTGTTCAACGCTTACACAGTGAGAATCACCAGTGAGCAGATCACTGGACCTGGCAGGACATTGTCATATGCCGATGATGTTTTAGTGTATCGTCAGGGTAAGGATAGAGAGCAGGTTGCTGTGGAACTACAAACCGAACTCAATCGCATAAGTACTTGGTGTGATGAAGCTGGGGCAATGGTCAACCCAACAAAGGCAACAGTGACTTGGTTCTCGTTGAATAATCATATTGTCAACAATCTAACACCAACTGTAATGCTGTATTCAGAGACGGTGGAAAGAACGCAGGCAATGAATTACCTGGGGATACGGTTTGATCGAAGCCTTGCTTATAATGTGCACATAGACCAGGTGATAACAAAGGCCAAGCGGGGTTTGGCAGGGATGCGGGTGATGGCGGCAGCAAACTGTGAGCAGCGCCATCTATGTCTTCTGTACGAGGGGCTGGTCATGTCTGTTTTGGAGTATGCAATGGCAATCCTGACTCTCAGCCATAAGCAGATAGAAAGGATGGAAAGGATACAGAATGAAGCTATGCGCATTATTCTTGGATGTACAAGAGATACAGCATGCAGGGCGATGCGCTACCTTCTGGATTTTCCAACCATTGAAGAGAGAATACAAGTTTGCAGGGCACGCGCCTACCTCTGAATTAACGCAAACACACAACATCCACTGCATAGTGAAATTAGGAAGGTGAAGGGCAGCAGGTTAAAAAGAGGACGGTCGTGGATGGGTCAAGCCGAAGACATTCTTCAACAGGTGTGTTCACTTGAGGACTTAGAACCTGGCGAGGAGTGGGTGCAAGTGCCAACAGACTTCTGCACATCCTTTTCAGTTTGCATCCAACTAGATAGAAAATGCAGATAAGAAAATCCGGCTGCTGTTGTGGCTGAAGTACAAGCGTTGATTTTCGAGAATTCGCTAGACGGTGACGCGGTCATCTACACAGATGGGTCGGTCGTCCGACATGTGAGAAGCTCATGGGCCTTTACAGCTCGGGCCGGAGGGAGAATTGTGAAGGAGGCCTCTGGTGCTTTCACTGAAACCACAAGTAGCCTGACCATGGAAGTCATGGCAGTAAGTAAAGCAATAACATGGCTCGAGACACAGACATTCACTAGGGCTTGTTTCCTTAGCGACTCAATGAACATGATCAAGAGGATAGAGGAGGGGTCGATCCGAAGAGAATGGTTGCTGCCTCTGAAGCGGTCTCGGCTGGCAAAGATTAGTTTCATCTTCGTGCCAGGGCATGCGGGAGTACAAGGAAATGAGCGGGCTGACAAGCTCGCAGGTGAGGTTACTGTGGAGGGCGGACGCGCCATGGACCAGGCTGACATTCTGAATGCTCTACGAGAAGTGAGACTTTTGCGAGAACCAAGTGATGACTGTGAATCTACAACAATGGCCAGACTGCGAGAGCAGCAAATTAAAAGAGGGGTGGCCAAACAAGAACACTACGCAGGAAGCCAAAGAAGATTGATAAACCAACACAGAACTGGCGTCGTTAGCCGCTACACACTGCGGGATTTTCTGAGGAGGGGATCCGAGCACTTATGGACTGAATGGTTCGATGTGCAACGAGGATGATCTGTCGACTAACTAACTAACTAACTCATATATCACCGAAATTTTCTCATTGCATAATGTTGTCTCAGTTAAAATATTAATACAGTGGTTTTCCGTAAGCAACCTACTTTAATTTTATATATTACTAGCTGACCCTGCCCGGCTTCGCCCAGACCCTGGTGGGGAGCATCTCATTTAATTCATATAAGTAGTCATATAAGTTCCCGTTCCCGTTACCGACTATCTGTCTGTCTGTCTGTCTGTCTGTCTGACCCGGCCCGGCATCGCACAGCTCCTGGTGTGAAGCATCTCATTTAATTTATATAAGTAGTCATATAAGTTCTCGTTCCCGATGTTATCGCGGACCTCAGAGAGAAGTGTCTATGTAGAAGACCATTTCCTGGACGTACGTATTTTGGGAGGGGGAGGAGGGAGGAGGGAGGAGGAGGAAGAAGAAAAAAAAACTACGACAGTTGGCATCTCTGGAATGAAAGGAAGGCGTGTAGAAAATTTCATCTCAATCGGATGGGCCGTTCGCGAGCGTATAAAGGACATACGGAGATACATAAATACATACACACATCCTAATTTATATATAAGATTAACAACTTTTAGGTCATAGCTGTGACACACCCCTACTTCCCATTTCCCGCTGTCCATTTTTATTTGGTCTAACTCTACGTCTTGTTTGCCACTGAATCTCTTAATTGAAAAACAAAAAACACCATCTATTCACCTCTCTTAATATTCATGTACAGTCTAATATGTTTACAAAAGGACGCCATTTATGTATTTGTAACAGGCTTCAGGTAGTCAGTTATTAGCATTTAAGTTCGTTCTGTTTTGTTTTCGCAAGCCAATATGAGGGGGAAGAAAGGGTGGGGGTGCCAAAGCGGTGACATACACCAACAGAGAAGAAGAAATAGTGACCCGTAACAAGAAACAACAAACTACTGAAAGTACACATGCCAATATATCACAAACAGTGAAAAAATGCTGGGGTTGACTGCGACTTCATGTAAAGGATATGCAACTAACTTTTAAAAAACAAAACTAGCACCATATACCTAATACGCGCCAAGGCGTGTGCAAGAGGTCCTTTACTTTACTTTAAGTATAGAGTGTATGTTTAATGACTGTGCAGTATTTGAAAATATTGCCGGTCCAAGTTTTGTATTTACCTATTATGTTGCATGAACTTTACAGAGGGTGAATACAAAACTTGGACCGGCAATATTATCAAACACTGCACAGTCATTAAAAATACACCCTGTATTTAGTTTTCATGAATTCGGCAAGAAACAACTGCCGCACACAGGTTAAAGCAAGTATTTCGATAAAGGCCAGGGGGTTTATTTAATTGCAACGGGTTTTATCCCATATGGATCGGCCTATTTCCGCAGGGCGGCCTGCTGGAAGTTTCTCACAAAGCACGAACTCCGTAGCTCCAGCGACGACTCCCCCAGGAGTCTCCGAGAAAATTGCACTCGTGAACCGAACGACGTGGCCCGGAATCAAACCCACAACCTTCGGAACGCGAGACAGGCAGGGTAACTGCTTACGAGACTCCCTACAAAGAAGAAGGTGAAACACAGCATTTGTGATTGAGGATTATTCGCCCATGCTGAATCCAGAACTTGCACATCGGAAACTCGACACGTGATCAGTTTCGAATTAAAGAAAATCAATAACAAACGCCGCCCTTAAGATTAGGAGAGTGATGACACAGAACGATAATGACGGTTATTGATGGTATCAGAATGATAACAGGGTGCCCAAGGCGAGATAACAACTAAAGCAAGTAGTGGTAAGTGGAGGTCAATGCGTCCAGCGTCATTCCTGACGTACTCTTCATCTAGCTCAGCTTGGCGGAATGGATAAGAGCGCTCGTTCTTAAACTTCTGGTGCGCTGATGACGAGGTAGTGGGTTCAACCTCTACACTGGTCAGTTGGATTAAAATGCTGACTTCTCGTCCTTGACTTGGGGACGTAAATTACAAGTACCTCTGAAGTCGGAGTGGGTCTGCCTGATGACGAGAGACACTTGTAATAGAGTAAGCTCACACACGCAAAAATCAGTCCAGTGCCCTAGAAGTATATATTTGCACTCTCTCGCTTTGAACTCAAGCTTAGTCCATGCACATACTACTACTACTACTACTACTACTACTACTACTACTACTACTACTACTACTACTACTACTACTACTACTACTACTACTACTACTACTACTACTACTATATATATATATATATACTTCATGCAGCGTGGCGTTAGTGATCATGTCGGTCAACAGCTTTCTGTCTCGTGTGCTGCCAATCATTTCTGATACTCATGCCCTCCATGCCACAATGTCAAACTGTCCAGCATATTTTCTCTCGGTCTTCCCCTGCCCCTCTTCTCTTCCAACTTTCCCATTGTGACGACATACTTCAGCTTTCCCCTTCTCTTGACCTGCCCAAAAAATGTTGACTTTCTACTTCTGATGCGAGTAACCAGTTCTCTTTCTGAGTAAACTTATTTCAAGAAATCTACACTGCTCTTTCTATCTGTCCACTGTGTTCTCATCACCATTCAATAAAACCACATCTTGCGTCCTCCACATAATTCCGCACTTGTCTGCTAATTGATGTTCTCAAGCTTAATGACGTTGCCAGCTTTAAATTCGATAGCACGTCACAATTTACCCACATTATCAAACGAACTTCGTACTCAAATTATAATTCTCCAGTCAGACCGTTTTCAAAACTAAATGGTTCGTTTGTAAAATTAGAGGAACCATTATTTGTCTCTGAAGTCACGACTTGCGAAACGGATCTCCAGTAACTCGATCGTCGTTGTTTTTTAAATTCGTCGGTGAATACTGCGTATCCTTCCTGCTGTTTACTGTTGACATTATAACCTAACAAGTAAAGTAAACGACCTTGTGAGTCTGTTGTGCATATGGTACTAGCGCGACAATTTTATAGACCAGATAAGTAATATGGTCAATGTCATATTGTCAACCCCTACTTCCCATGACATTTCCTAGTATTATTTTTAGGCAAAGAATGAATCATCACAAAACGAGAAGTGGAGTTAGTCTATCCTTTTTAGGTTGTGTCGACTTGTGAGCTCTTGAAAATGTAAAAATTCGCCGCGCTGCGAATTGAAAGCCATGACCACCAAACCAAAACGTATTAGCCACTGGGATACCGCGGCACATATACAAAGTAACCTCATCAATAAATTAGAAGGAACATCACGGCTAGCACAGCCACTGGAAGATAAAATAGCCATCAAAAACTATCCCACGGTTTGAACAATTTAAAAGATGGTTATATCATCCTGTTCAGGGTAATGAAAATGATGGGCAATAAATAACGTTCTTAATGCCGACGTGTGTTTGGTGGGGATGGAGAGTGAACTAAACATAGGTCTCGCCTGCAGGACGACAAATCATAGCCTGTGGATACCGATGATCAGTACGTGACATTACAGAGCAGCACTGTCAATACATCCACAACTATTCTTGGAACCGAACGAAGGAAAGTGTCTGAGTATGACAGAAAGCATAATGAGATGATTGTGTTCAATGATACGTTGAATTTCTAAGTCAGGACACATGAGTATATATATAATACTGACAGGTTAGCTGGAAAAATGTCATTACAAATTAAGGTCAACTTTATCATTGTGTGTCCTGTCATCCAGCGTAGGTTTTCATGTATTGTCACATATCTCGGTCCTTTATGTTTAGGATCAATGATATTAATTATATCCCTCCATGATACCGTCTCAGTCCATCCAGCATCCTTTCTCTAGGTTTGAGTGCACAGTTCTGGCCCTCAACAACTTAAATGAAAGACAAGCTGTATGAGATCTCGGTGCTCTCAAAACAACTTCCAACTTCAGTTTCAAAACTGAAAAAGAAGTTTAGGAAAGAACGCAAAAAAGAGAAGGGTACACGCACTTTATATGAGTCTCCGTGGCGAAGTGGTCAAGCCGTTAGACTCGGGATCCGAAGGTTGTGGGTTCGATTCCGGGCCGCGTCCTTCGGCTCACGAGTTAAATTTTCGGAGACTCCAGTGGGTCGTCCCTAGAGCTACGGAGTTCGTGCTTTGTGCGACGCTTTCCGCGCGCTGCGGAAAGTGACCGAGCCATATGGGATAAAACCCGGTTCAATGAAGTCGACTGCGTGCGTGCGTGCGTGCGTGCGTGCGTGTGTGTGTGTGTGTGTGTGTGTGTGTGTGTGTGTGTGTGTGTGTGTCATTGTCACAAATGTCATCTTTACATATTTCAAACAAAGGCTCTTACAATCTGTAGGTACTGATTTCTTTCATGGGGTCTTTTTCACTTTTGGTATACTTTATATTTTATTCTCTCTTACTGTTTAGAGGTAATGTAATGACTATAACTAAAGAAGAAAAATAAAAAAACAACAACAACAATTCACCTAAACGAACACCCCTTGAAACAAGTACTTAGGAAGTATAATATCATCAAATGGCAAATCAGAAGACGAGATCGAAAATAGATGCAATAAAGCAAACCAACTCATTGGTCAAATGGCACCAATACTAAAGACCAAACATGTATCAATAGTTACTAACATAGCACTTTACAATACAATCTTCCTACAAAGTCTATGCTACTAATGCCAAACCTGGACAAAGACAGAAAAAGAGAACATAAAAATCACAACAACAGAAATTAGATTCCCGAGAAGAATACTCAACGTATCAAGAAGAGATAAGATCAGAAATGAAGAAATCATAACTAAAGTGGGGGTTATAGCAGCGCTAGATTTTATCAGAAGGCAGCAAGTCAAATGGTTTGGCCATGCAACTAGGTTAACAGCTAACAGTATACCACAACAAGCAATGATGTACAGACCAGAGGGAAGCAGAGGAAGAGGCGGACCACGTAAACGTTGGACGGAGGGAATAACAGAGTCCATGGGAATATCGATACATGAGAGCCATGCGGCCTTAATTCCACAGGCTCAAGTCCCCCATGTCCTACACCGCAAGGTACTATAGGCAGTAAATGACAGTGACAGAGGCCCATGAGCGGGCACTCTCCCGCTGTTTATACTTCACCTCGACACCGCAAGGGACGAGAGGAACCTGATGAGATGAGATGAGATGAGATTACTGTTTACAGTACATTTTCCTTTTATTTGAATATATACTATTTATTTCGCCGTCTCCCTGGCCTTGGAGTTAGCGACCTTCTCCGTAATCCCGTTTATCCACGTGGGCAAACGCAGCTGCGCGAGAATCGGTAGCGGTTCTAACCACGCTCGTTACTTACGGGACAAGTGAGCCAGCCACTCAGAAATCAATGGCAAACTACTAAGAGTAGTCTTGCTAAGAAATCAACAACAGCGATAAAATGTTGGTGTTGACAGCGATGTCCTGTAATAGGATATGAAAAAAAAAACTAGTTATTTTACTCATTGTAATAAGGGCACCTATATGTGTTGGCAGGATCGCTGGCGAGGTAGCTAGCGAACTGCGCTGGTAATGTCATGAATAGTCGGACGAGGGTACGACGCCCGACTTCGTCGCTTTCCAAAGTGAGAGAATAATCAGCCACTTATTCCTCCTTACTCTCAGGCCTACAAGATGTGATGGCGGTATCACACCACAGGCTCATAGCAGGAAAGTGCTTAGGGACAATGTATAGGGTGTATTTTTAATGACTGTGGGGTTTTTGAAAATATTGCCGTTCCATGTTTTGTATTTACCTTTCATGTTGCATGTACTCCACAGAGGGTGAATACAAAACTTGGATCGGTAATATTTTCAAAAACCTCACAGTCATTAAAAATACACCCTGTGTTATTATATGGGATGCAGAGTGCAAGCGCCTTCATAAGAATGTAATTGGGATGCAAGGGTAGACAACTCATTTGCAGTAAGAATATCATCCTCATCATGAACAACAACACCAATAAGGACAAGAAAGTTGCACATGCTGTGCAAATATGTTGTCCACGACATAACTGTATAGTGTTTGTTTAAAAATATGCTGGCGCCTTGCCGTGTTGACAAACACTAGTTTGTTACGTTGTGCTTGAAAAAATAAAAAAGCATAACTACAACCCATGGCGGTAGCTCCGAGACCAGTTAAGACAGCAGGTAGAATTATATCTCCCCGTGGTACAAAGCTCGGGCTGAATTGTAAAGACCAAGTTTAACCTAAAGCAGCATGGATCACTCTCTCGGCCTGAAATCAACAATCAGCTGAAAGATGCTGATGTTGACGGCGATTCCCTGTAAAGGATATCAATCAATCATGTGCCAACCCGGAAAGCGTGGGCGGTCATGACTCGCCATTTCATTCGATCACCAGCGTCGTGGATCAGCTCAGTGTTCCTGTCTCGTCCATGCCATGTGGCCAAGCCATCCAGGTATTTTCCTCTCGGTCTTCCTATTGGTCTGTTCCCTTCGATCTTGCCAGTTGTCACCAAGTTCTCCAATCCATTTCTTCTCATAACATGTCCAAAATTTGTTGACTGTCTACGTCAAATTTCTCTAATTAATTTACGATTTTCATTTGCCTCCTGTAATACTTGGTCACTGGTTTTTCTGTCTGTCCATGGTATTCTTTGCATTTTCCTCAGAAACCACATTTCTGCAGTCATCAGATGTTTTTCAGTTTGACTGCACATTGTCCAAGTTTCACATCCATACAAAAGAACAGGCTCTATGTATCCCCTCAACACTCTTTTTCTCGTTTCAATTGACATCTTTTTATTGGTCAGGATGTTTTTCATCTTGCAAAAGGCTACTTTCGCCATGACGATTCTTGTTCTAATCTCTTCAAGGCATCTCCCATAATATGTTATGACTGTTCCGAGATAATTGTACCGATTCACTTGTTGAATAATATTCCCATGTACTTGTAAAGGATATGCGAACAAACAAACAAAGAAATACAAATAAATAAATACACCTGAAACACGACAAACTTCCGAAGCTGCCCGATCAGCAAAGCAATGATCTAACTGTCGGCGTGTCTGAGCTTCGATCCTAGAACAAAGCTTAGGGCCTGGTCTGCCCTGCCATGACATTTTGTCTTTAGGTTGCATTTTCTCGCACCAGGATAATGTTTTTACTCTTCCAGTTGCGCTTCACCGTCCGAAGCCGTTGACACAATGTGTGTTGTCGGGTTTGGTGACCGCAGTCCAAAATTCTGCGCTAACAGAAAGCAGGTAGGACCGTCTACAGTTATACGACCATCATCATCAAGTGGCATGCCAGCTGGCGTAGGCATTCATGTGTCTCCACATATCCCTGTCTTTGGTGTTATGGATCAAATCTTCTGCTGTTAATTACTCTATGCGACCAGCTCAATCCATCCAGCATCATTTCTCTTGGTCGGTCTCTGCCTCTCTTCCCCTCCATCATTCCAGTCGTCACGATGTTCTCCAATGACTCTCTTTTCATAGCATGACCAAAGAAATATGTTTGTCTCTTTCTTATTGTTGTAAATAATGTTGTAATTTCATTGGCCTCTTTCGGGTAATCGTTGTTAGTTACTCCGGCAGTCCAAGAAATTCACAACATTCGTTGCTTCAAAATTCTTCCCAATTTGTTTATTTACGTTCCAAGATTGACTGCCATACAACAATACCAGTTCTATATAGCACTTCAGCACACTCTTTCTTACATTCATTGATAGCGACTGATTGCATAAGATACTTTAGTTATACGGTAACTCAATCATATTTGACTAAGACTACACAGACCTGACAAAAATACAACATATTAGATATAGAAAATATATTTCAAGACAACGAAAGAAGAAGACAAACCTGTGTATCTATTTCTTTGTATAAACAGGGGCGATAGATATCTAATACCATTCACCGCAGGCTACCACTATTGTCTTAAGTCAGTATATACTTTTTAGCTACATACTTCGCATTGGAGCTTCCAAATTATGCCAGCGGGAAGCCCACGCGCAAAACCCCGCACGTAACGACAGTATTAATAGCAAACTTCTGGTTGGCTAATCTTGGGAAAGTCCCCATATTTTTATTGGATGCTTTTTTAGGAACAAGGTGATAATGATGTTTTGGTAATCTAGGGCTGCGATGACTGCACTCCACACGCAACGTTAAGCTTGTCACACATCGACAGAACTTGGCGCTGCTGTACGCCAATCCCCTGTGTTGTCAAAATAAGGAATTGTGTTCAGACTTTCATTGTGTTGTGGTGGTTGGTTTCATATTATTTTATAAAGAAATTTAAAATGTAAAGCTACGTGGATGCGTCTTATTTCTTTGATATAGTAAGTGCTATGTTAATTTTAACGGCTCGGATTATGAAGTTAGAATTCGTTAGTTAATTCTATGTTCGATTCTGGAAACTCACCTGAAACTTCAAAGCGAGCCGGGGAAAATTCAAGACGATGATGGGCACCTATGAACTTACCTCTATTTAAATGTGTATTCGAAGCAAAGTATGTGATATAATTCATACATTATTGAATCGATGGATGTCATCGTGTAGTCTGTGAACAATATATTCCAGGATTAAATCTGAGCACATTGCAAGAACAATTGCCTACAGTGGTAATTCAGTAATAATGAGTCAGGTGAGTAACATAAACACACACACACACACACGCACACACACACACGTAGAGCCGCGGTAGTTAGCACACTTGCTTGCCATCGTGGTGGACATGTGTTCTAACCCCCTAGAGTCTAGAATCGGGGCGGGGATTCTTTTGTTTTAAATGACCTGGTCTCCGATGTCTACCTGGTCTCAAACCGGGTGCCAGGAAATTTTCTGGGAAGTAAATCACATCAGCCACCCAGTGCGGGTCGGTCAGAACTTAGATATGCCAGGATGGCTGGGGATAGGGACCCGTCACTTGTATGTGTGTCTATCTGCTCGTGTCTCTGCCTGACAGTATGTGTGTGTGTGTGTGTGTGTGTATGTGGGGGGGGGGTGGATATATCAATCTTTCTGTGTGTATACTCTCACAACGTCCTACAGATGCTGATTGTCTTGTCCTTCTCCTACTTCTTCTTTCGTTCGCTTGAAATGTGTCTGTAAGTTGTCTCTTATAAGAATTTAACTGTCTTTGTTTATTGTCGTGACCTTTTTTTTTAAAAAAAAACTTTTTACTGTATTGTCCTTATGTGGATACCATTCTGCAATCGTGAATTTGTCTTCTTAACAGTTGGATATTGGTGACGGATTAACACTGGGAGGTGGAAAAATGTCTCATCCTTGTATAGACATAACCCATGATGAGGTCAAGAGATTCGTAAGTAGCAATTACACAACGAAGTGGGATTCAGAGCACCCAAGCCACTAGAAAGATGATGCATACTACAAGCCCCACCTAAGACAACCAGTAACAATCTCCAGACTCGGCACAGGATACAACAGGCAGCAATAGCACACGTTTAATAAACTAAAGATAGGGGATAATGATGAATGTAACTGGGGAGACTGGTAAAATGACAGTTAAATATTTGTCGCAGGAGTGTCCAAAATATGCAGACCAGAGAAAAGTATGTGGTCTACACCTAATCCTTTTAAAGACCAACTTTACATTGATGTTTGAAGGTGGAAGAAGAAGAAAAAGAAGAAGAAGAAGAAGAAGAAGAAGAAGAAGAAGAAGAAGAAGAAGAAGAAGAAGAAGTAGAAGAAGAAGAATGAGCACACAGCACCTTTATATGCAAGATCGCGGCTGTAGCTTTCCCCAATGTCTGTGATTGAAATCACCACAACACATATAACATAACACTTACATGATCATATAAGGAACAGTGGGAGATGTGAAGACAGAGATGGGTAATATTGGGAGACCATGGATGGAGCTGCAGGAGATAGCACAAGATAGGATATCTTGGCGTGAGTTAATTGAGGGCGTATGCCCAAATGAGGAATACCAGGCAATAATCTTCATCATCCAGTGCCTTGACGGCTGGTGTGGGCGATCATAACCCTCCACAAACTACGATCTCCGACGTCATGGATCAATGTGTGTGTTGACTCCCTTCCGTGCCATGACACAATACTGTCAAGAATATTATCACGCTGTCTTCCTCTATCTCTCTTTCCGCAAATCTTTCCGGTTGTTACAACATGTTCCAGTTTTTGTATTCTCATAACATGGCCCACAAAACAAAAAAACAAAAAAAAACGACTGCCTCTTGATTGCTCGTCCTGATTGCTCATTTTTGGCTGTCCAATTAATTTTCAGCATGCTTCTATAAAACCACATCTCCAAGGCTTCCAGGGATGGTTTTCGCCTGTTTACCAATTGTCCAGGATTCGCAGCTGGATGTTAAAATTGGTTCTATGTAGCATACAAGAACTCTTTTTCTAACGTTCAAGGACAGTGACTTAATGCACAAAACGTACGAGGCAAATATCAGTGCAGACTACCCCTGCACTGGCTTGTATCACTTCTATACATAACAGCTCACAGACAACTACAGGTATTCACTGCCATGTTTTTACATATGCTTGCTGTGTGATTCTACATTCTCTTGAATGAAAGCATTTTGCATACTTGCCGAGTTAGCATTTTTTATCTGGCATTTGTTTACAAGTTCACACCCACCCTTTTCTGTTTGTACTTTATGCATTATTGAGAACAAGGCTGGACTGTGTTCTTATGTGTATGCATGCGTGCGGTTTCATCTGGCATTTTCCTCCCATCTTACGTTTGTATAAATATACAAGATTCTCTCCCGTATCCCGGAGTTATGTCTTGCAGAAATAAAACTTCTGCGTTATCTCTCCCAGTCCGTCAGGCTGGCGTTCTGAAAATAAGTCAGATAACGGACGTTAAAATTGTGTGCTAGTACTGAGAAAACCTGGCTTGTCTGAGAACAGGCACAGAAGGCCTTCTTGCGAATAAGCAGTGTTCTGTGGCGACCACCCTGTGTAACCTGAGATGTTCGGCTTGCTCGACATGGTTTTCTCCATCGCCGAGGTTACCGTTACCGTGAGTTTTTCGGTGTTTCCGCAGAAGATATCCAAGTTAAAGGTCACCCCAAGGCAGACACTTTAGTACACGTGCGAAATGTTAAGAATTTAGTATACAGGAATATACCACGACCGGGCTCTGTGGCTAATGGCTTGCGAACGCGGTTTGTGAGCCCGTATACCCGGGTTCGAAACACGGCGGTGCTGGTTTTTTCGAAAAAGGTATAGGGGCCGGTCGTTCAGAAAGCAATGGCAAACTACTGAACGTAACACTTGCCTAGTACATCAACAGCAGCTGAAAATGCTGGTGTTGACTGCAACGTCCCGTAAGGGATACGCAACAAATTTTTTAGAAATATACCACGAGTGGACGGGCTAACGAAGTTGATAAGTGAACTGCGCTGAAAATGGCTGAAAACCAAGCGATGGAAAATGGGGTTTTGCTGTATACTAAAAGTTAGTTGCATATCCTTTACAGGACGTTGCAGTCAACACCAGTATTTTTGGCTGTTGTGATCTCTTGACAAGTTTACGTTCAGTAGTTTGCCATTGCTTTCTGAACGACCGGCACCCATACCATTTCGTAAAAAACCAACGCAACGCGGTCTGCTGCCAAATCGAACGCATTTGTGTTTCGATCGCGGGTGTGTGGGATCACGAACTGCGCCAGTATCTTCTTCGCAAAGGCGCCGGCTGCTGTATACTTTTTGTTTCGCATATCCTTTACAGGACAGTGCTGTCAACATCAGCATCTTTCAGCTGATTGTTGATTTCTTGGCAAGATTACGCTCAGTAGTTTGCCATTGCTTTCTGAGCGACCGGCTCACATGCCCCGTAAGTTACCGACGCGGAGAGAACCGCTACCGATTCTCGCTCAACGTCACGTTACTTACGAGAGTATACGAGATTACGGAGAAAGTCGTGTAACCTCTAGACCAGGGAGACCGGCTGCTGTATACTAGGTGACATAATTTCTGGAGTGTCTACTTCAAACTTCTCTAATCAGCTTGCGGTTGTCATCTGTTTCTTGGACTGTTTCATTCATGTTTCTGTCCGTCCATGATATTCTTTGAATTCTCCTCAGACACCAGATCCCCACCGCCAACAGATGTTTCTCAGCCTGTCGGCTTAGCATCAACACATGTAGGAGTAAGTTTGTACTTGTATATCGTAGAAAGTATTTGAACTTTTGCGATAATTTGCGAGCGCTCGTCTTCCTTCAAACTCCGCGTGTGCGTGTTTTTCGGTACAACATTTGGGAACAAAGCTGGAGAACATCAGCTGCTACCATACCGCATACTATGTAGCCGGAGAACATCAGCTGCTATCATACCGCGGACTCACCACTTCAGAGGGTTACCACTTGGAAGTCTTTTTAACTCCTGCCACCATGATCACTTGTGTCAACCGTATTTTCCCCCATCTCTGTGAAACCAGCTGTAACATGTAACACCCCCCCCCCCGATCTTTCCTCCTCTTGCTCCCCCCCCCTCACACGCTTTCATGTATCGCCTGATGGCGAGGGACACTGTTGACAGGGATTGATTGATTGATTGATTGATTTAGGAACCGACATCACAGCATTCGGGACATTCCCATAAGCGCTCCGTCCCCATCCTCAGCAACCAGCTGACAGTTGACAGGGAAAGCTAATCCACGCGCAAAATTCAGTCCAGCACTACTAGAAATAGTATGTATGGACTACGCTTGAGTTCAAAGCGAGCTAGCGTTAAAAAAAAAAATAAACTAAGACTACAAAGATTATGGCATGTTTCTGTGTGCGAGAATGTTTGAGGATGCAGATAGGGACTAGAACTGTTGATAGACGGAATCTTCCATACGTCACAGCATGGCACTTGATGATGAAATGATGATGATGATGATGGTATATTTAATTTAAATTTGGTTACATCAATGGAAGTATGATCCAGAACCTCTGATGTGTCAGAAGACTGGTTAACCAAAACAATAAGACAGGTTAATCAGCACAAGAAGACAAATTAATCAACACAAGAAGGCAGGTCAATCAACACAAGAAGACAGGTCAATCAACACAAGAAGGCAGGTCAATCAACACAAGAAGACAGGTCAATCAACACGAGAAGACAGGTCAATCAACACAAGAAGACAGGTCAATCAACACAAGAAGACAGGTCAATCAACACAAGAAGACAGGTCAATCAACACAAGAAGACAGGTCAATCAACACAAGAAGACAGGTCAATCAACACAAGAAGACAGGTCAATCAACACAAGAAGACAGGTCAATCAACACAAGAAGACAGGTCAATCAACACGAGAAGACAGGTCAATCAACACAAGAAGACAGGTCAATCAACACAAGAAGACAGGTCAATCAACACAAGAAGACAGGTCAATCAACACAAGAATACAGGTCAATCAACACAAGAAGACAGGTTAATCAACACAAGAAGACAAGTTAATCAACACAAGAAGACTGATTAATCACCACACGAAGACAGGTTCATCAACACATGAAGACAGGCCAATCAATATAAAAGACGGGTTAATCACACACACGAAGACTGGTTAATCAGAGCCGAAGACGATTTATCAACACAAGAAGACAGGTCAGTCAACACAAGAAGACTGATTAATCAACACACGAAGACAGGTTAATCAACACACGAAGACTGGTTAATCAGAGCCGAAGACGATTTATCAACACAAGAAGACTACTTAACCAACATACGAAGACTGGTTAACCAAAGTACCACGTCTTTCTCATTTTTAACACTCGACAAAAGAAAAACTGAAAAGCTAAAGGATTGGACCTGTCCCCTCCACAAGTTGCCAGACGCAATAATACACCTTAAGTTACTCCATAAAATTATAGTGAAAACTCTTGTTTTCTTCCCACTTAACTAAAGGTGAAAAGAAATTCAGCTGATCCGCTTGCTCTTAATTGGAAAATCCCAACATGAAAAAACATCGATGGAATTGCCGTTGATGTCACTCGTTCACGGTGTTGTTTCCAATAAGTTGCCGGTATAGATAGACTTCTGCGTACTAAGAGTGAAATGCTGCGTACACAGGTAAAACACACTGAGTAATCTGCTGTAATACGTAGTTAGGTGTTGTAGGGGGCGGTGTCCGGTGTCACGTATTGACTTTCACTCCGTTTGATTTTACTGCTCCATGCCAGCTGACGACAGGGGCGAAATCTTGGGGCCTAATGAAATGTCTGTATGTATGTGCGCGCGTGTGTGTGTGTGTGTGTGTGTGTGTGTGTGTGTGTGTGTGTGTGTGTGTGAGGGGTTGGGGGTTGGGGGGGGGGGCAGGGCATGTGTAACGAAGACACAAACAATAGATTGCACGATTTATTGCCTAGCATATTTCGCTGCATCTCGTCAGGTACATACTGCAGAAATCACACAACTTACGTGAATTAATTAGATAAATCCTTCAAACTGAAATATACACATGTTCGCACAGTAATGTCGATTGTCTACCACGGTAATTTTAAACTGACTAACATGTCTTTCTGCTTACACAAGGACGGCTTACGAAGGTTGATTAGTATAGCTTCAGCAAACTTTACCAATCGACTACTTTGTGTGTTGAACAACACACGGAAGGCACTGTTTCTTTCAACCACGTGCGCAGTCTCGAGCACATGTCTCCCGACCGATGAAGCCAGACTTTTCCGGTGTGTCGGCCTGCCTAGGCTACCATCTTCTGTGTGTAGTATTTTGTCCAACCAATTCGGAATATTTTCCGAAACCCTGCAATGTAACTGTCGCTCAGTTCTGCCTATGTAGATGGCCTCGCATCTGCATGTAAATTGGTAAATACAATTTGATTTGACAAAGCTACAGGTTCTTTTACTGCTGGGACTGGGATCGGTTTTTGGGATCGGTAATTGTCTATGTTTGTTAGTCATGTGTGTCTATGTGTTAGTGTGTGTGTGTGTGTGTTGTGTGTGTGTGTGGGTGGGTGGGTCGCTAGGTATGTCTGTCTGTAGATGTGTGTGTAATGTTGGTATATAGGTAGGCAAACATGTTAACAATTAGGTAGGGACACAGACGCAGGGTGTATATATCTACGTATGTATTCAGCAGGTAGCTAGGTATGTGTGGTATGTGTGTGGGTAATGTTAGTAAGTAGGTAGGCATGCATGTAGGCAGGTAGAGAGGGCCACAGACGGGTAGATATGTAGGTATGTATGTATGTATCTACGTATTCGGCAGGTAGGTAGGTGGGTATTACGCAGACACAAAATCACATATGAAAGAGCATATATATATAGGGTGTATTTTTAATGACTATGGGGTGTTTGAAGATATTGCCTTTCCAAGTGTTGTATTTATTTTTATGTTGCATGAACTTCACAGAGGGTAAGTACAAAACTTCGAACGGCAATATTTTCAAAAACCCCACAGTCATTAAAAATACATCGTGTACATAGTGCCTGCTGTTTCTCCACAGGCAGGATTTCAACATATACCGTTTCATGTTGTATTGTCATATCCTGCTGTAGTTAAGATCTTTCTTATCTGTTCCTGTACCAGCATGTGAGCGCATAGATCAGCGGTATCGCCAGTTCCCCTTTCCAGGGGACGCGTCACACCAAGTCACTGACAGGTCAGTGTGTCCCAGTTATGCACCTCACCTATCAGTGTGTCCCAGTTATCCACCTCACCTATCAGTGTGTCCCAGTTATGCACTTCACAGGCCAGTGTGTCCCAGTTATGCGCCTCACAGGTCAGTGTGTCCCAGTTATGCACTTCACAGGCCAGTGTGTCCCAGTTATGCACCTGGCAGGTCAGTGTGTCCCAGTTATGCACCTCACAGGTCAGTGTGTCCCAGTTATGCACCTCACCAGTCAGTGTGTCC